>CM055823.1:12101707-12141059 GCA_029582265.1 Zoroaster sp. YZ-2022
AATTAAAAGAAAACCCGAATATGTCTGGCAACACTCCAGAGATGGCCTATCCCCCCCCCCCGCTGAAGCTGAAGTTGATACTTTCCAAAAGTTGTTGATCATATGATACACATCAATAACATTTTGTGGAAAAAAATAACTAATGAACAAAATCCAGACAAAAAATACAATTAAAAAAAATACAATTATAAAACTTTAACTGTTACCAAGTGTTTGCCATGGCAACAACAAAAATGCCAAGATATAATAGTTTGACCCTAAAGTTAGGGTAAAGTAAGCAAGTCTTGTGGTGGTCAGCTGCAGGTTTAAGAAATTACAGGAAAATATTGCAGGGGGGTGCAAACATTGATTCACCCCCAGCCCCCCCCCCCCCGCCTTGTTCGGGTTGAGCCCCAGTTATGGCAACACTCCAGTGGTTTATTGTAACTGACCATTACAGCTGATCTAATTTAATATAAAATTGACTTTCTTTTCAATAAATATTGATTACAAAGGTTTTAAGTTTTGTTTTCACATCATTAAACTTCAGGTTAGCCTTGCATTGAATTTCGAAAAAATGGGAAAGTTTCCGGCAACACTGCCAATAATAAAGTATTTTCCCCCAGCTATTTTTTTAAATTTTCCACAAGACCAATGTCTCATCTCAACAATATGTGGTCGATGTTGAAATCGGGGCACTACCATATGGGTTACACTGTAAACATAAATTAGTCATTTTGACTAATAAAAATTAGTCCTGCCCTACGTCTGAAATGACTAATAAAAATTAGTCAGACAAGCCAGATGACTAACATTAATTAGTCAAATACAAGACAAATATTAGTCAAATGTGACTTATTTTAATTAGTCATCTGACTAAATCCAAAAACGTCTGAAATGACTAAACGTTAGTCATCTGACTTTTGCAATTTGTCATTCAAAATGATGACTAATCACATTAGTCACACGACTAAGGCTTCATTTCATGTAAAAACAAAAGATATGAAGCAAATGAAATCATATAATCTTCTCAAAAATATTTATTTCAATGTAATCGGGTTTTACCTTCACTTAACTGTGTAACAAAATGTGTATACTCTTAAAAGAAAGTTTGAATACATTGCATCATCACAAAGACTTTGTATAGGGTTACCTCGTTGAGTATCATGCAGCTTTAAAGTGTATTTTTTCTTAGATATGTGATGTCACATCACATACTCTAAAAAAAAAAACACTTTTAAAGCTGCATGATACCTCAACGAGGTATAACCCGTAATCCAAAGTCTTGTTCTGGGTTTGAATAAAAGTACATTAATAAAACATAATAACTATAAAGTAAAAAAGTAAATTAAATATATCCACAAGTTCAGCTTTCAGTGAATCTCTTCAAATTGCAATAAGTTGGCAAAACAGCAAAACAAATGTAGACACGAGGAATATATCCACATCTGTTTATTACCCCCCAGTAGTTGGGTTGCAACAGCAAGGCGGAGATAATAAGCGCACCCCCCCCACACACACACACACACACACACAATAGTAGTACATACATTTTTGCAATCCAGGTTTCCAGGTTTCTTAGTGGCAAGTAAATTTAGTAACTTACAATTTTGTGCAGTAAATATAAAAACCAAGTTCAAATATAATGCAACTATAATAGGGCTGTGCCAGGTATCCGGGTATCCGGATACCCAACCGAAACTGTCATTACCCGATTCCATTTTTCGGTTCCGGGTACCCGTAAACGACTTTTTAAAATTGGGACTTACCATTTCAGCGGTGTGAACAGAATTTTTTTACTATTGAACAATGTAATTTTTACACTTTAAGGAGCAATTTTATTCAAGAGATTAACACTCTGATAACGCCTTTGTAGTATTTTACGGATATTTTCCATACACTTTTGTCCAACTGTTTGTGATACATTAAAAACACACTTTCGTAGAGAATGTCCTATTACATTGTATACGACAATCCCATAGAGTGGGTTTTGTACAGGAAAAGTTAAGCAAGTTAATCACTACCTTCACCCAAGGTTTGTTTATGCCACAGAGAATGCAGCGTGAGGGTGTGGGTTTTGTATACGAGTGTGTAGTGTAAGGGGTTACAGAGTCATCGTCGTTAACATTTTAATTTAAAGAACATAAAATAGTTATAGCCTAATTAGAACGTTGTTACGACTGACCGTTAACGATGTATACAGAAACAATTTGATTATTCATGAAACGATCGATCATCAGTATGAATTAAGCGTGCCATTGCTGCATGCTACGCGCGATATGCATGTGCCACTCACTTAAAACGACACCAATTGTAATCCAGACTACTGACACAAATTTGGAGAATACATGTTGCGATGAATACATAGGGAAGAAAACAGTGAATCCATGCCCGCGTGTTATTTTGTTCGTGGTACATTAAGACAGTAAACTACCCGTAATTTATATTCAATAACACCCTAACAAATTAAACACCCTACTAATTATTTATCAATCCTATTTTCCCTTTGAGAAAGAACCTGCTGTAGGTTCGAAACGAATAACGACTAGTTTGCATTTATACTACAGGTCCTTTAGGTTGGTAAGCAGTTTGCAACAGCTAATTCTCTATTTATCCAAAATTTGTTTAATATTTAGATGTAATTTGAGATGCTATTTGAGATGTATAGTTCCTATTTAAAATAAACCATACTAAGAATGTGTTTGCAGATATCTCAAAAAATCAGGATTTATAGTTTCTTGTCATACACCAGTGTACATTTGGTGGAATATTCTATTAAAACCAGACATCCTCAAAGTTACCCCAGACATCATTAATCATCCCTTCAGTTGCAGTTTGAAAGCTACATGCTTTTTGAAAGTCATCTGAGCGCAACGGCTCATTTCAATACATTTCATATGACTAAAAATACTTTTTCTTTCACGCCAAAATAATTCAATGTGTAGGTCAAGGTTGTTTGTGTTAGTGCCTTTCCAAACATCAGTGTAGGCTATACATCACGTGTACATGTACAATGTACATATAGCTTCAGACTTCAATTTCGATCCAAAACTTGAAAAAGATCGACGGATGAAAGCGCACCAAAATTTGCTGCCCATTACAACGCGCTGGGAAGACATACACAAAAGTATTACTCCAATAATATGACTCCCAAAGTTGATCTCAAAAGTGCTTATCGGTATATATATATACCTGTCATCCCGATGACTTATTTAAATGGCACTAAACTTCCATTTGGAAATACACGTGCGCCATGCATTTTTCATAGAATTACTCCGTCTGCATGTCTCTCGTATGATGCAACATCATGGTTGTAATGGGTCGTTGCTTACCTGGATGATTTTCTCATCAAAATTGAAAATACACGGGAGGCTTGTAAATGGCATTTTAATTACTTGTTTTACTTTATGGTTAGTATTTCATATAAATTGCTCAAAGATGGACAGCCCTTCCCAAACAATCACTTGTCTTGGTATCTTAATTCATACCAATGCTCGAACTCATAAAATACCTCAGGAAAACTAGATTGTTCATTGAACTACTTCAGGAGTGTTCGCAGCCATTTACTCTGCATATTATATTAAAAATCCCAGACATATTCAAAGTTATTCATCCGTCCAGTTGCAGTTTGAAAGCTATCGCTATGCTTTTGCAAATCATGTGAGCGCAACCCTCATTTGTGACTCATTTCAATACGTTTCATATGACTAAAAAATACAACAAAGGATCTGCACTTTTTCTTTCACGCCTACATGTTGTGTTGCTTTTGTACACCAAAGGAGGCATGTTTTCAACAAGAATGAAAACGGGTATCCGGTATCCGAACTTTCCTGATTTCGTATCCGGTTCCAAAATATCCGAAAACGCACACCGCTAAACTATAATGTAGCACAAGTTATTGTAAAAATAAAGTATAACTGGTTTGCATTTAAACTTATAAACCGAGTGATAAAATGACAAATGTAATCGAATGAGTCAGAGTGTAACAAACCTCATACATGTACCATTACTCAAATTAAATTACAAATTGAAATAAGGTTTTGGCCCTTCCAGAAATTGCTTATTACCTTATAAAATTAGGGTGATATTGCAAAGGAACATTATTTTGGCAAGTGATTTTCCGTTTTAATGAAAAAGGCAAGAATAAATCTCAACGAATAGCACCATAACTGATTCCAAATGTGTTGTAAATTGAAAACCAGGAGTCTTAATTTTTCACACATTCAGTGAATTCAAAAGACACCAAGACAACCCTCTGGTTAAAACTATAGTTGTTGGTCACATTACTTGTCAAGTAATGTGACCACTGCATCGTTCGATCTTCACATTATCCTGTACATTCAGGATAACTTTCTAGAAGAAGGTTAGCGTCTTCTTAAACTTACTGGATATGCCAAGTTGAAAAATATAAAACAGGCCAGGTATCTGAGAGGTCCGAATCGTCTCATTTAATGTATGGTGCGCCATCTTCCTGTATATCAATGAGAACATAAACCAAAAATACTTTACAATTAGATTGTGCGATGTCTTTAGGCAAATGATGTATTTTAGGCAAATGATATTCAACAGATGTTTTGTGAGCGCAACAGCTCCAGTTCCAATGTAGCAGAAAAGGAGGTCACAACCAAAAACCAGTGGTTGAACTGCCACTATGCTTTTGAACAGCTCTCAACATGAATCAGCAGACAGCTGCTCATTGAGGTGTAAAAGCATGAAAGAGTAAATCTTGCTGGAATGCCCATGAACTACAGGGCTGGTGTTACCACTGCTGTAAAAAGTTCAAATTGGGTATAAGCATTCTCAGAGTATACTGACTGGAATGTCGAATATAAAAATTCTCAAAACCACTTCACTCCAAAGGATGCAGTTTCACAGCGTTGCATATAAGGTACCCGAAAACTCCTTAGATTGTTTATGAACTACAGAAGCCTCAATTTATTTTTAAATGTTTAATTTATTCAATACAATATTTTCAAGCTACACTAGTTCTTTGCATATCAAATACAACACACATTATGTACTCACACTCTCCTTAGCAAGTAGCAACATGCTGCCTGCCTTTTCTCTTAACAAAGCCGGAATACCAAGTATGACTGCGACAGAAGTTGCCTCTGAAACAATGTTTATAAAAGACCACATTTAGTACAAATATAATCAATCATTTGACAAAAGCTTCTTATTTAAAGCCCCTCTACAATATTATTTTGGCAACTCTGATTGACTAACCATGCTTAAGTTTCACCCAAGTGCAAATGTGCTCACATTATGGATAAAAACCTAGAAAAACTGAAATGGTGATTGTCTGTAATGTTGAGGTGAATCACGCAAGACAGCAATTTCGCATTCTGTTTTTCTGCCTGAATCATATTTTCATAATTTCTCTTAAATGTCTGCACTTCAGGCAGAATAACTTTAATATCACATAATCTTCACATCAATTAAGACTTGCTTACATTTACTTTATTCTGGAATAGTGGAACTAATAATGTTGTATAGGGGCTTTAACTACGTTTATCATCCTAAAACCAACTGACCTTTTCTAGCAATTTCATCCCGTTGCAGAGGGATGTTATCCAGAGCCTTCTGGTGCAAATCTTCCAATTTCTTGGCCGACCCAAACAGCTTCAGGATGGCACTTTCATACTTCTTCAGGCCTTCATCCAGAAGTTCTTCTACTCCAGCTCTTGTTCCCTGCAGTCTCTTGAACTCGGATAACATCTGTTAATATCAAATCAAGAAAGAAAAAAACATAAAATAAAATTACAAATCGAAATATGAAACCCACATTTGCTCTTTAGTTACAGGCCTCTTTACATGTAATGTCCACTTTATATTTAATCATTTTATTATTATTTCTGTATTTATTTGCTTTTAGCACTGATTGACTGAATACATTTGTTTTTAAATGGAAGCGATATAAAGCTCATAAAAGTAGTAGGCCTAGTAGTCTGCATTTCTTTATTTAATGAAAAAACAGTAACAATTATATTTACATTTATTTTATGCAATTAAATTTTTCTAAATCATTGACCAAGCTAAACAAATTTATCAAAACTAATGAAATAAAAAATAAAAACAATAGAAAATAATAGAAAATAATAAAGAAATAAAGAAACTGAAATAAAGAAATCAAATAAAGAATTGAGGAAATAAGGAAGTTAAATAAAGAAATGAGTAAAAAAGGAAATTAAGAAATAATAAAAAACAAAAGCAAGATTATAATGTGGGTCATTCCCAACCCCTACAAACTGTGACACAAACCTAACACAATGGTGCGGTCTGATGTCATTGCGCAGGCATCTTCGGACGGAGAAAATCGGTTATTTTTACGAAGAAAAAACTATTTTTTCCTTGAAAAATAAGTATGCATGAAAGTGCAAATAATTTTGAGCCGTGTTTCCAGATACACTCTGGCAATAAATACCGCATTTGAAGGTATTTTGTAACTTGTTGTCTTGAGTTGTCGTGGAGTTGTAGCCTATTGAGTTGTCGTGAAACCGTCGAGTTGACGCTAAATAGTGTGACCGAAAATAAGGCCTCAACTAATAAAACATTCACTTAATACAACGAAAACTGGACTTACCTTGCAGTTGATGACATTCCTGAGTTCGTTGACATTATTTTGATGTTTGATGGCTTTGATGAATGCAAGATTGCAGTAGATTATGACAGCGTTCTAGCAAACAATATTGCTGTGCACACAATAAGCAATCGAACAATGCATTGACACGTCGATACAATGGCGGCCAATAATGCAAACGTGGCGCGGTTCAATTTCAATGGTACCCGTTCAATGCATGGACAATACGCAAACCGCAAACTACCAGTTGCGTTCAACCAATAGGAACTTAGCAGTTGCACAACCGTACCAATTTCGTTTTTCTTAGTCGTATGACGAGACACATTAGTCATTGACGAAGTAATAATGTTCCCATCCAGGCAAATTATTTGTGATTTTGTCACCAATTTGAAAGAAATAACATTCAATTATCATTGAATGAATCAAATGGTACACAAAATGTATCACAAAAAATTTTCATGACCATTTTCATATGAATTTAATACTACAAAAATGTTTAAAAATATGTGTTTATGAATGACTTGAAATAAACCCCAGCGAAAATTCATTCTGAAAGCAATTATAAACTTGAAATAATCAAGTTTTGCTCAAAACGAATGACTTATTTTTATTAGTCACAAACATCAGCAATGACTAACCTAAATTGGTCATTTGTGACTAAACATTAGTCCTACGTTGATTTAATTAGTCATTGAGACTTGACTAATCTAAATTAGTCGTTTTGACTAATTTATGAGCACCAATGACTAACTTATGTTTACAGTGGAGCTGTCAAAAAATGGTATATTTTCATACTTTGAAAAAGTCCAAAAACACCCCTATTTGAAATTAATGGTATAACCCACCCACCTGGTGATTATTTTTATACATTCAATGCAGCCTCTAAGGACCCAGCTATCCATAACTTTTAAAGAAAATAATTTTCTATATCCTGTGTAATGGTAACGCGGCCTTGAATATAGGCAAATTTCACTATTCAAAAATAGAAAAAATGGCAAAACCACCCTAAAATGGTAATTTGGCTGTTGTCATGGTAACGAAGTTTTTTTTTTGAATTTGTTTCCACATTTGTTAGTTTGGGTCCATCAAATATGAAAGGTCCATCAAATATGAAAGTATGAAGAAAATCTATTTTTTTGCCGTGGCCAACCTATGTTTGATATTTACAGTCCCTTACTCTTAAATGCCTCCATACTTTATAAGAATCCAGATATATGCAAAAAATGTATAAATCGGGTAATTACTCTTTTAATATGAAAGTTGTTCTTGTGATGGTGTAAGAAGTGTTTTTTTTCTATTGTTTACTACAGTGACTTTGTTAGGTTGTATTTTGTGCCATGAATGTCTGCGAATAAATAAAGGTAATAGACTATCATTGTGTAAACACTAAGCTTATATTGCTATTTATATGTTGTTATGTCTGTAAGGGACCGTCCTTGTTTTTCATCATTTTTTTGAAGTGTAAAACGTGCACGACTGTGCGGGTCAATGGGAGACTTTTCGGATGTGTTCTCGCCTATCTTGCCCCTTCCTCAAAGTTTATCACACCTACTCGCCCTCAAAATGTCTCTCTCACGCCTACCCTCAAACATTTCTTATGCCTACCCTACTCCCCGAAGAATTCTCACGCCTACCTCCCCTTAGACTTGATTTCAAGTCTGAGATCGCGGTTATTTTTGTCTGCATCAGCCACGCAAAACGCTGTTTACCCCTACTGCACACAGCCCTAACTGATCGAAGGTTAATGTCGGAGGTTAATACACAAGAGGGCGCTATTTAATGCGATACTGCAGAGCCGTATTGGCTTTCAGACATAAAACCACGATCACAGACTTGGAACCAAGTCTAACCTCCCCTAAAACAAATTTGAAGGTGTTTAATTTTTAACCGTCGCCAAAGTCAGTTGGACAATTGGGTTCTATACATTGATTCACCCCTCCAAAGATTACGCCTTCGCTACGGCCCTAAACACTATTGAAAAAATAGTATTGCTGATAAAATGAGAGATTGAAAAACAAACAACATCTGACCAAAGGACAATAATAGCGTAGTATCTGTCTGTAGAAAACATTTGTTTGCTTGGATCCATCATTGGTAATTACTAAGACAGCGCCCTCTGTCTGAGGAGTAGAAGTGTTGACAATCAAAGTCACTCACATGACTGTATTCACCAATACTTAAATAATTCCTGCATTGGTAATGTTGGCAAAACTTGCGTCTATGGGTATGCTATACTTTCTTTAAATCAAGATATATAATAAAAAACCAACGTTTGAAAGTTTCAACTCAATACAGGGTATAAGTCGTGAGAAAAGTGAAGCATTCACGGTGTCTACACAAAAAGGAAACACTTGGAGCTACCTTTTATAAATATTAGAATTTTCTTTACACATCAAATGTTTGGATGAGTGATTTTTACCAAAGTTTTATAAAATAAATTGGATGGCCTAGTCCCTGCCTTCCCACTGCAACTAATGCTATTGTTAGTAAAGTCACCAGACTATCACCTATTTTACATATTCAAGATTTTTGGATATTGAAATCGTCCAGTTGAGGGCGCGGAGCAGTTGGTACGAGGCTGTACGAAACATCGAGGTTGGCTCAATCTCAATTTGCACCAATTTTTGGAATATCAAACAAATAGGGAAGGGGCTAATGATGAAAGGGGTTTGACATTGTTTAAACCTCTCAGTGTCAGAATTAGAATTAATGCGAGGGAAAGCCATCTCTATAACACTTATACATCTTAAAGAAATATCGCCCATGTTTGGGCTGATTTTTCTGGGGTTAAGGAAATTACAAGCTTTCATTTGAGACATTGAGCGAAAAAAATCCGTCAAGGATTAGTACCAGTAAATTAAAACTCAAATTAATAAAAATGCCGGGTCACTGTTTTAATCCTTAGCTTGCACGAGGGCGTATGTAGTCTTCTGATTGGCCAGCCTGTCAATCAGAATCAAATATCGCTTTTATACAGTTTCCGATATTATTATTATTATTATTATTATTATTATTATTATTATTATTATTATTATTATTATTATTATTATTATTATTATTATTATTATTATTATTATTATTATTATTATTATTATAATTATTATTATTATTATTATTATTATTATTATTATTATTGAGGGTGTATATAGTGGAAAACGTGAAAAACAAACCAAAGACGTATAAAAAAATAATAATAATAATAATAAAAAACAAGATCAGTGTCAAGACCAGTGTTCAATTTAAATCAAAGCGTGTTTCGATTAATTAATAAGCTAAGATTTGCCAAGAATGTAGCGCAGGATGGACAATGGATGTTGTGTTGACAGTTGTTAAAAGATAACAGTTTGACTGACAGGTTCTTGGCCTGGATCAGGCCAGTTGTTTCTTACACGAGGGCGTATGTAGTCTTCTGATTGGCCAGCCTGTCAATCAGAATCAAATATCGCTTTTATACAGTTTCCGATATTATTATTATTATTATTATTATTATTATTATTATTATTATTATTATTATTATTATTATTATTATTATTATTATTATTATTATTATTATTATTATTATTATTATTATTATTATTATTATTATTATTATTATTATTATTATTATTATTATTGAGGGTGTATATAGTGGAAAACGTGAAAAACAAACCAAAGACGTATAAAAAAATAATAATAATAATAATAAAAAACAAGATCAGTGTCAAGACCAGTGTTCAATTTAAATCAAAGCGTGTTTCGATTAATTAATAAGCTAAGATTTGCCAAGAATGTAGCGCAGGATGGACAATGGATGTTGTGTTGACAGTTGTTAAAAGATAACAGTTTGACCATGGAGGAATCTGTTTTCCTTCCTCCATGGTTTGACTGACAGGTTCTTGGCCTGGATCAGGCCAGTTGTTTCTTACAGGATAGTTGTTTCTTACCTCAACTATGGGATACTTGTATGGGGAGCTAGTTCTGCTGCTAATCTTAATAGACTCCTCCTCTTACAAAAACGGGCCCTTCGTGTTATTAATTTTGCAGAATTTAATGCACATACAGATCCCCTTTTTTTTTTAACATAGGACTTTAAAAATCAAGGATATCTATCGCCTACAGCTTGGGTCCCTCATGTATCAGCTTACCCGTGCAAAGTTACCTGCGTCTATAAAAATTTTGTTTTCTCTTAATTCTGAAATACATTCACATTTCACCCGCCAAGTTTCTAATTTTCACATTCCTTATACCCGCACTGCTCTTGCTCATAAAACAATTAAATTTGAGGGACCAGTGCTTTGGAATACGCTTAATGAGCAACTTAAAGGTTCCAAAAATATCTGTATATTTAAACGTGTCTTTAAATCTGCTACATTGGAATCTTATTGTTAATGAGTGTTTTACAGTACATTCTAATCCACTTTACCTGACCTTTCAAGACCGTCTGTGTAGTTGTTGTCCTTTGTCTGTGTTAGTCCATTGTTGGTTTAGTAATTGTTGTTTTTCTTTGTGAACATGCATGTGCATTGAGACCCACTTTATATTTGTTCACTGGTGTCTCAATGCGCGTGCATGTTATCAAGGGACCATTGCCTACAAGCTTTGCTTCATAAATGGATCCCTCTGCAGTATCACTTATGCTTTGTATCTATTCTTAAATTTTCTTGATTGATATTGTCATTACTGTCTTGATACTGTGGAAAATAAATGAACCAAGTAGTATGTCAGATGAGGGAACCGGACCACCTACTCAAAAAATCATTTTCCCCAAATTCTCTGGGGTAGTGGTAGGGCGTTTTGAAAAACTAGGATTTTAAGAAAAACGATATTTCTTCAAATCCTCTGGGGGTAGTAGGGCGTTTTGGAAAAAGCAGTTTTAAACATGTTTTAAGCATAAAATATATACTTCACGTTTTTTAAAAATTTTTTTTACGTTTATATTTTCTAAATATATATATTGATTACAGAGACGATGCAATTTTTATCAAAATGCGGTGAAGATGCTTTTGATACGCAACATGAAGAATCAAAGGATGATAAAATACAAACAACCACGATAAAAGTATTAGATAAATCAAAATTTTTTAAATACAACAAAAGTACGAGTAAATATGAACCACAACCACAAGTATATCAAACACTAACAATCCCAGTTTGTAACAACAACACAAAGCGCGAAATATTAGATAAATCAAAATTTTTTCAACTTGAGAAAAAATTGAAAATCAAACAAGACTACGAATACGATTTTTATTTTAAAATAGAAGCTGGTTATGTGTTTAAAATTTAATAGATAGATGTATTATTAGGTATCAAACCCAACGCTTATTTTAAGGTAGATGAAACGGGTTTTATTATAGTGGGATGGATTTATCAGAAAGAATATTAGTAAAAGTATCATTGAACAAAGAAAACTTTTCAGAATTTAAATGTGAAAACCCAATTGAATTTTCAATAAATTTTAAAATTTTTACAAAAATTACTCGTAGTATTAAACGAAAAGTTTCAATAACTGCTTACGTTAAAAACCAGTTGTTTGTCGAAACATGCCCGCGTCAGCGTGCGGCGTTAAAAACGAGAAACCAACTACGTAAATATTTACGTTGTTGGCTCATCAGTAATAAAACACCCTATTGACGATGATTATTACTGTCCTTATATGGTTAAAAGTGGTGATTTTTCAAAACTTAAAAAAATGTTGAATGCAAACTCAACACTAACTATTAGCATGAGCAATCTAGAATACATTAGCTTTTCAAATGATGACAATTGTGTTTATGGTACATGTTTTGAATTTGGTGATGTACATAAAAAGCAGCTGCTTACTTATTCAGCTACTTTTGATTCGACTCTATTTAGCGCTCTATTGAAAATATCACCCTTAAACAAAGAAATACATTTTTTTGCGCCCAAGAATGAAAAAGCTACATTAAAAATTACAGCGTTAGTAAGCAATTTAGGAAAACTTACAGCTTATATTAAAGACGAAAGTTTTTTAACGGATGAAGAAACATTATAAAAAACAATAACGAGTGAACAAGAAAGAAAAAAACTTGTAAACTCATTGTCGCAAGAGTTTGATAACAAGCGCAAAGGGCGCGAGTGTAAACAAAAAATATTATCTAAACAAATAATAAAAGAGCATGCAGAAAATAATCGTTCCTTGCAGATGGTTAATAATCGGTAAAACGTACAAATGTTGCGTGCGTAGTTCACCCAACGTGAACTATTGCGCTTTTCATCAGTTTAAAATTAAAAAGGAAAACCTCGCCGGTAGAGTGTAAAATTGTAAAAAAGGTACAAAAACAACAACGGGTTTATGCACAAACCCGCAAGAGCATTAAAAGTAAAAACTTATCAAATGAACAAAAAGCCATACGGTTGTTTAATTTAGTGATGGTAGAGTTGTTACAACAAATTGAAAAAAATAATGTTGTGTAATATCAATATGGCAGAACTGTTACGAACGTGTATACTAAATCTTATTAGTGATTTGAAACGCTTCTCGTCAGAGTCGTTTTACAACAACTCGTATGATTTTATATTTTAGAATGTTATATTAAAACATTCCCTGCACAACAATTGATTATAATCGTGCGAGAAAAACTAGTTCCAGCGTTATCGCTAATCAAGTTCAGAAATTTAGCTGGTGTAGAATCGGTATTTATGCGCGCTTGGTTTAAGCACGCATTACATCGACTCGTATTATACAGAGTTACAACGTATAAACGAAATAAATAAAGAAACTATTTTTTGGCATTTAGAACTAATTATAAACATTGTACTAAAACTTTAAATTGTACGGTGGTGGTCTATCTATTACTCGCTCCGCTTCTTGCGAAGCGAGTTTTATATCATGCTCTACGTTATTGTAGTAATTTTTATTTACACTCAAGTTTATTTTAAACTCAAAAGTTTTTCTATAAGAATTTTTTTTTCTTCGTTTAGATCGACAGCTTTAATATTTGTTTCTACAGGTTTGGTTTTAACCATGCGGATTTTTTCTTTCATTTTATAATATTTATCTCGCTCTTCGCATATGAGCGTAAATTCTTCTTGACTGACGTAACCGTCTTCTAAAGCTTTACTAACGTGGTTTTCGATCGTGTCGAGTTTACTCATTGCTAAAACTCGTATTTCATCGTGTTTTTTAGCTTTTTTATACAATTTATTTTTCGCAAATCTAATAACAACCGCTACGCCGCCCAACCCCAAAGCTAAACCTTCTAAAGTGAATCCTACCGGCGATGATACGACTGTGGCGATACTGGCTATTCCGATGGATCCTGCCCCATACAGCCCATTTCTGCGATAGTTTTGCAACGTTACAAGCGTTTATGATTTTATTATATTTTTAAACGTGGCTTCACGCTCGTTTATTTCGATTCGTAATTCTTTTTGAATATCGTCGATTTTTTGCAATCGAAATGTTTTAGCATCATTCGTCAAAGGTGGTAAATTTGGATAAAGTACGTTAGTTGATGATGATGGTAAATTCGTATAAAGTACGTTCGTTGATTCGCTCATTGTTTTTTATTATAGTAAAAGATTATGTTTTAATGGGAATAGTTCTAACAATTAACTCGTAACAGATTCCTTCGACCGAAGAGCCGATTAAATTTATAGTTATATATCGTTTAAATTTACGACCGTCTAAATTTGAAACGTGGCACAATGCGTATTCTATATATCGTGTTTCATTCGTAAAATTAAAATTAGCATTATAGGAGTAAAAAAGCTGATACATCGCTACTAAGGTACTCAATTCCCGTCGTAGAATATGAATTATTTTCACTCTACGCTAGTTCTAACGAAGAACGAGAAAGACAACGAGCCTCTAAATACAAGTAAACCTACTGAATTTGTAAACCAAACTAATTTAACTTTTAAATCGTTATAAAAAACGTGTTTACGAACGAGTTCACTAGGTTCAATGTCCCCAAATTTAACATATCTTTTCGGCTCGTGATTGTTTTCAACATTATGTTCACGACTAGGTCCGTAAATGCTCGCCATATTTATAACATATAAATAATTAATTTAAACTTTTAATAATTAACTCGTAACAGATTCCTTCGACCAAAGAGCCGATTAAATTTATAGTTATATATCGTTTAATTTTACGACCGTCTAAATTTGAAACGTGGCACAATGAGTATTCTACATATCGTGTTTCATTCGTAAAATTAAACTCATCTTTATTGATTACCGTGTATAATTTTTCTTCGCCATGTAAAAAGGAAATTCCCGTCGTAGAATATAAACTATTTTCACCCACGCTAGTTCTAACGTAGAACGAAAGAAACGACGCGTCTCTAAATAAAGAAATACTTGCTGCATTTATAAACCAAGCTAATTCAACTTCTAAATCGCTATAAAAAACGTGTTTACGATTGAGTTCACTAGATTCGAGGTACCCAAATTTAACATATCTTTTCGGCTCGGTATCGCTATCTTTAGCGATACTGTTCACTCGCTCGCTCGTACGACTGGGCCCGTAAATACTCGCCATATTTATAATACCAAAATTATTTAATTTGACGGTGAACTTGCTATTTTATATTGAAACAGATTTTTGAATTTAGCGAGCCGAAAAAACTCGCTTCGACAAAAACTTTTCTAACGTTTCGTATTTTAAAACACATTTCGTATTTTAAATGTTGAATTTCATTTTCGAGAAAATGAAATTTTGCATCTCGTTGCGGAGAAGGAATATAATAAATGTTGGGAGCGTAATCGCGAGTCGACGAATGCGTAACAAAACTATTAGTTTTATTAAACTGCGCGAAAATACTACAGTATGTGGGCGCGGTCGTAAACAAGAAAAAGGGTTGTTTAAACGTATCGTGCCATCCTAGTACAACGTCAAATTTTTCGATTAAAACTATTCGCTGTAAAATTTCATCTCTGTTTAGATATCCGTGATGTTCGTAAATTTCACCTTTCTTCGATGCTTCATCGCTAGCGATCGTTCTAGCAACGCTAGCGACCGTTATACGACTTGGTCCATAAATGCTCGCCATATTTATATAATTTCAACATTTAAAATAATGGGGAAACCGTGATTATGTATATCTCTACTTTTGCTATCTCTAACTCGAAAACTCAACTCGTTAAAAGTTCCGACTCGTAATTTTTTTGCTAATGGATTTGTATATTGCATGTACATGCTTTCGCCGAACGACGCGTCTCGCAAAGGAAAAGCGTTTAAAATTGTGCAGGGTTTTCCGTTGAAATAATTATCGGTCGTAGAAATTTGATCGCAATGAATGTATAAAATTTTAAAAAGTTGTACGTCTATTTTGTTGCTGTATTCTCCCGCGGTTAGAAATTCGTTGTGAAACCCCAATAAATTACCCAACCCGATAGTAAATTTAACAGACTTGTCAGCTTGAGTTATTTTAAACAAGAAAACGCCGGTTGTTTTATCGATGGTAAACGTGGTGAAAGGCGCGTATTTTAATATAATCTCGATAATTTCGTTAATGTTGTAAAGCCCGGGTTCGATAAAATTTATAACGTCGTCTTCATTAGTCGTGCGAATTAGTATTCTTTCTTTTTTACGCACGTTGTAATATCCCACCCAAATGTTTACGCTGTGTAATATAATCGAGAGGTTGTCTCGTCGATTATCGATAACGTTGTCTAATTGAATCGATCCTCCTTCTTTACCTATTTCGATTTCGAACGTATGATACATTTTATTATTAAAAATTATATATATTTTAATAATAAATGACGTTTCCATTAGCATTCGAGAGTAATTTTACGTATTCGTATCCAGCATCCGGAAATTTTAAAGCGCCTCTCGATTTTAACGATGGCGATTTAACGAGTATAAACATTTACATAAACAAGAACGAGTTTTTTAACGTTCGTTTTAATAATGTTTTCAACAACTACAAGCTGCCTCGCGTTAAAAGCGACGACGTTGTCGACGATTGGCATTCTAACCCGCTCAAATTTTATCAAAATCAAATAAATTTTGCGACGTACTGCGCCACGACGAGGTGCGGCGGTGTTACGGTCATTTATATCATCCAAATATGATGATTCGTAGTTTTTAGATTTCACGTCTATTATCAAATTAGACGATTGCTCAAAGAAATGAGCTGCCCCGCATCTTTTTCAAAATTTTTACGACGCGTTTGCCAATAATATAGACGTGAGCGCGTACAAAACATATGTAAAGAATTTCACCCTTTTCAAGCCTCCAATTGGAAAACAACGAGTCGATTTAAATTCAAACGGATTAGGAACTGCTTATTATTACGATAACGGTTACAAAGCGGTACCCGGAAACAACTACGATAAAAGTAGTTTGAACGTTATTTCTACCGAGGTGACCGATTACGACGATTATTACAAACCGCGACTAAAATGAGTTTTGAGATCATCCTTCGACCTATACGATCGCATTCATTTCACAATCTTCAACGGAGCTCGCTTGGTCAAAATTTATATTATCTTTAGGGTTAGCTAAAGGTTTTACGGACGTTGGTACGCAACGAATAAACGACTCGTTAAGAACGTACGTTTACGCGATTTTAGGAGCTCAAGCGCAAGCGAAAAGCCCATTTTTAGCGGGTGGTACAGGTTTAGACGCGCAACGCGAATTTATAAATATAACCGAAGCAGAAATTGACTCTCCGGCCGATTTACAATCTAGTATTCAACGATATCAAGATGTTTTACAATACGCTCGCAGTCAATTAAACTTTTGTCTAGGGAGAAAATTTATACATGATGCCTAGCGATATGAATTTTACGAATAGTACGTTCGCCGGATACAACAATAATCTATTAATCGCGACGAGTAATTTATCTTAGGTTCAAATTTAGATACAAATTAACGCCCACCGTTGCTCCTATTTTACCTTTACAAACGCAACTACCAACAATTACGAAACACGTAGAAGATGAAAATATGAGCGATTGTTTAGCGCACGCGCAAGACTCTTTAGAAGATACGATTAAAAAGACCTTTAGAAGAAGATACGCATCAAGAAGAAGAAAAATTCTTTTTAATAATTGGTTTTGCGATTTTAACCGGTGTAGGTGTTATGATTTACGAATTGTTACGCTGACGCGGAGCATTTTACATTTTCTGCGTATAAGCTAAAACTAATACTCCGACTCCGCTTATCGCCAACCATAAATGTTCTGCCGCTAACGTAACTACTTTACTAGCTATTTTAAATAACCAACTTACTATACTACCGATAATAGCCGGTAAAGCGGTTAAAGCTTTTGTTCTAGTTTAGCTAATACGTTAGCTAGATTTTAACATTTTTTGTATCCACTCGCTTATACCTCCGCTCGGTGTAGGTGGTGTAGGTGGTGTAGGTGGAGTGGGTGGTGTAGGTGAGGTGGAGTGGGTGGTGTAGGTGGAGTCGGCGGTGTTGGTGGTGTAGGTTTTGGTAAAACTGAACTTACAACATTACCGAGTGATTCGATAATAAAAGCAATAGTCATAGTAAAAGCTGTTAATATACTAGCAATCGTTACGCCTTGCTCTCTAAATAAAGTTTTAACTCGCTCACCTAACGTAACGTCTATATTTAACATTTTTTGAAACGTTTCTCTAACTCTATTAATTTGACTACGTAAAACGTTTTCATTATTGATTGCGGCTTCTAATCTCACTCGTCTTTCGTCTTGTTTTTCTAGTAGTTGTTGTCGTAGTCTCGCGGTTTCGTCTTCATCATCTCTATCTCGAGCGTTCACGTATTCTTGTTCAAGATTAGATATTTCTTCGTCTAGTTTGCTCAATTTAGCTAAATTTAATTCAAGTTGACCTCGTGATGTTCGTAAAGCTCTATCTAACCCCAAGATTTCACAACGCGAAAAGTTTAATTCTGTTTCCGTTTCTATATCTCTGGTGCTCTCTATCACCGACATTTCGATAGCTTCTTCTACTTTTTTAGATTTTTCTACAAGCGGTAGAGCAGGTAATCTTCTACCACCACTAGTTTTCTCTCGTATCGGTTCTTCCGCTTTTTCTACAACAAGTAGAAAACTTTGTTGAGTTGCAGAGTATGGTGAAAGATCGTCTTCAGTTAAACCACTAATCTTTAGTGAACTTAACGAAAGAAATCCTTTTCCTCTTTTTTTAGTTAAACGTATTTCTTTTTCACCTTTTTTAAAATAGAGCACGCTTTTTTTATTTTCTAATTTTTCTTCAAAAAAAGAATAATCTTTTATAGCTGTTTTTATACCTACACTTTTATAAAAATCATCAACCGTTAATCTAAGTTGCATTTGCGCTAAAGACAAAGGGTTTTTATGTCTTTTTTCTATTTCTTCGTCTAACACTTTTTGACTTTCTTTTCTTTCAAGTTCTAATTTTTCCATACTTTCATCAATATCGTCATAGTCATACTCTCGGTATGCTCCATCGCCTAAGGCTATTTCATCATTATCATCATCAAGATTTTGTAATAACGGGTCTGCTTCCATAAGATCGTACCCTCCTTCCGCCATTTACAATTACTTTACATCTTTTATTTTAACAATCTATAACTCAAGTAACCAACCGCGCTCATGCCTAGTGCTATAAATACAATCTCTCTCGTTTTTTGATCTTCGCTAGGAACGTAAAAATCTTCTAATTTAGGTTCGTAGCGTAAATCGAGAGGTAAATTTACACGCTCATTCGAAACTCGCGAATATTCTTGCATCGCTTCGTTAATGTTATTAAACGTTCTTATTGCGCTCGATTCTTTTTGTATTTTTTCATTTAAATAATCTAGATATTTTAAACGCTTTTTACTAAATTCGTCTCTAGCTTTCGAAAGTTGTTCTATCGCTAAATCGTGTCGTTTGCGTTCTTGCAATGCGTCGTTGCTACGCAAATTACTAAATAAAAATTGTTACCGGTAAACGCTAACGCGTTGACTACTGCAACCAGCAAACCATCATCGCTACAGTTACCATTTATAGTCAACGCACGATAATTAAAAAACATGATATAAAAACAATGATAATTTAAAAAACATGATATTAAAAACACGATAATTAAAAAACATGATATTAAAAAACATGTTTAACGATAAACTATAATCAACAGTTTAAAAAATTATTATATTTACTAACATCAAATATGACAAATAATACTTACGGAGATGCGCTAGATCCATACAGAAGAATAAGAGAACCTCGAGGTGTAAAAGGAATGCGCCAAAAAGTCGTCATTACAAATAATCCGAGTACCATTAACGAAAACCAATTGTTGACGGTTCGTTTTCCAAATTTAGGAATGAACGACGTCATCGTTCCGAATACGACTAGATTAGCTTTCAACATTGAACTCGTTAGCACGGATGATGTAAATAGAACGTTGGTACAAAATATAGGTAGATGCATCGTAAAACATATAATAATTAAAATGGAAGGAAACGAAATATTTAGTTTAGACGATGCGGATGTATTCAATTGTTTTAAAGACGAATGGCTGACCAAAGATCAACGCGAAAATTTAGCGTATCAAGGAATAGAAGATGTAAACGTAACTAAAATAAGAATAGACGCTAGCGATAAAGATGTAACCGCAAACGGCGGAAAAGATAAAGCTGTCGCGGACGCGTATAAAAATAGATCACATTCCGCTCTGATTTTGAATTGTTGACCGATCATCAACCTTACTATCAGTCGGGCATCGGAGATCGATTGACTTACGAACTCGTGTTTAATAAATTTATCAACGTAATCAAAAGCACCGACGATAACGCAAAATATGTCATAAGCGGAATTTCTTTAGAATTTGAAGTCGTTCACATGCCGGAACTCGCTAGAACAATTAGAAATCAATACAGCAATAGAACGAGTATATTGTTTGATCGTGTACTTAGACAGAGCGTAACGACGTACAACAAAAAAGATACAATGTGAATATAAATTTAAATACTCCAGCAAAAAGTATGAAAGGAATATTGTTTATATTCAAAGAACCCCAACATACAAGAGTGCAACAGGTTTTATAATCCGAAAATAAACAAAGTTAGTATTACCATCGAAGGCGTACCTAATCAACTCTACGCGCACGGAATGAAAAGATATCAACAATGGGAAGAGATTTCAAATATTTTGGTGATCTGAGAAAACAACACGCTATACAAGTTGCGCAAGCTCTAGATTTATCCAACATCAAAATAGCAAATTATTATTTAAATCGATACGGTTTATTTTAGATTTAAGAACGAGTACCGATAATAAATTACACGGAAGCGGAAGACGGTGCAAAACTTATCCGAAGGAATTACCATTCAAATTGAAAAGAAGCCGAGAGTGCGGGTGAACTAAACATGTATACTTTTATTATCATGGACGCGCAACTAAACATAAGAAACTCACGTTTCGAATCCGTCGATTATTAGATTTAAGAACGAGTACCGACGATAAACTATAATATAGTTTTATAAACAACTATATTAAACATCGTCGATTATAATCAACTTTTTCATTTGTTGATATTAAAAGAAAATGTTACCTAAATATTCGCACGTTGCGCCTATTTGTGGTCAAACGGGTGTGGAAAACTGAATTTATTTTAAACTTGTTACAAAAAAGAATATTTAAAACATTTCGAAAATATCGTTATATTGTGTCCTACCATAAAAACAATGACGCGTATCAAAATAGAAAATGGATTTGGAAACAACGAGCGAGTGCTTGTTGATGATCTGAAAGATTGTACGTTAAACAAAGCGATAAAAATATATAGCGACGTACTAGAAGGAAACGAAACGTTGTTTATAATCGATGATTGTAGCGCTAGTAAACAATTGCATTATAAAAATACGACGAAAACAATAAATGTATGATTACTCAATTAGCTTTTAGCGGTAGGCATATTAAACATAGTTGTTGGATACTTACTTCAAAAAATACAATAGCGTATTAAAGGACTTTAGAGAGCAACTTAAATGGGTGTGTTTATTTTATTGTAAAGATAGAGATTCATTTGAAAATTGTTCGAGAAAACGATGTTATACCAACGGCTGAACTACGAGAGCAAGCGCGAGCAACTTATACAAGTTTTACACCCGAAAATTGATTTTTAAAACGGATCAACCTACCAGTTATGAGAGATACGTGACTAAAGGTCGTTGGGTAATTACTGATAGGTCGTTGGGTAATTGCTCATAGGTTGCTCATAGGTCGTTGGTACTGCCTCAGGTTGCTCATAGGTTGCTCATAGGTAATTACTCATAGGTTGCAATTGCTCATAGGTTGCTCATAGGTTGGGTAATTGCTCATAGGTTGGTAATTGCTCATAGGTCGTTGGGTAATACGTTTGTGTGATGTATACATTTTTCTATAAACACTTATATTAAATGGAAGAAGTTGCTAAATTGTTGAATGAAAATCCAACTACGCTACTCTCTACACAAGCAAGTGTTGTTACAAACGACGACGCAGAAATGCTAAAACAAAAGCTACGAGATAAACGTCTTTATCGGTTGTAGCTGGGGAGATTCGAGCAAGTTTTTGGTAAAGAGTACAGCGTTAAAGATATTGAAGCGATGAGTACGGAAGAGCGTGAAGCGTTGCACATGCAATACGAAACAAAATTGGGTCGTGACATTACGCAAAGCTTAGGTAGTGCTATTTTAACATTGTACGTTAAACTTTTAGGACTCGGTTTAAATCGCGTTGATTTATACGGTTATAGTTTTGAAATTGACAATGTGGGAAATTAATTACAGATTTAGAAAAGACCATTCATTAAAAGCATGCTTAATACCGTAGCGTGTGAAATATACTACAAATACGGTATATTAGTAGCGCCACCAGTGTAACTCTAATTACGGCAAAACATTTAAAAGAAAAGAAGAATCTTGTATAGATAATAAAAGGAATGGAGACGAATGCACAAGTACAAGAGACGGAGACGACGGTACAACAACCAAAAGACAGTATACAAAAGCACCGATTAAAAAAGAAAAAATCCAAACAGAGTCGCGGCCGGTAAAAAACTCGCAGAACTCAATAAAAGAAAAAACTAGAATTAAAAAGATTCGACTAAAACTCAACAAGCGTTAACGAAAAACACAACGCTGCAAGATCGCTCCGCGTCAACTAGTGAAACGACTAGCTCAAACAACAACTACTACTATATCGCTATTGCTTTGTTTGTTGGAGGTTTAGGTGCTTACTACTTTTTAAGCGTTAGCAAAGAGCAAAAACCAAGTGAAAGTAAACTTGTCGAAAATGCATTTAAAAACGAACTTAAAACAAAAAACAATGTTGTTTTTGAAATGGAATAATTTTTTTTATATATTATTAATATAAATACAATGGACACGAAAGGAATCGCAAATGCAGCTTATCACAGCGCCGTTATGACTCTTTTTATTGTTTTGTACAGCATGTTGGGTGAAAAAATATTTAAAATGAAACCTGCCGATTTGGGAAAATTGGATATAAAAGACGGGCTAAAACTCACTACGGTAGTTGCCGCGAGTGGTGTAACGCAAATGTGGCTAGTTAAACAAGGAATTTTGCCAAGTAATGTTATGAATTCTGAATAAAAAATTTATTAAATGTATTTATAAAAGTTAAATATAAATGGACGCTAACGAGAAAAGGTTATCTAACGTGTATTATAGTCCTAAAGGATACTTTAAAGGTCAAGATGCAATAAATAAACTGTCTAAAGAAACAAAAATAAATGTAAAAATAGTTAGACAGTGGATAAAAAAGCAAGCGCTGTGGCAAATTTATTTACCCTATCCTAAATATATTCCTAGACCAACTTCATCATACAGCGCGTTTGAAAAACCAAATGAAGTTCATCAAGCGGATCTATTGTTTCTTCCTCATGATGTTATCGGTAAAAGAACTTACAAGTATGCGTTAACGGTTGTAGATGAGGCTAGTAGATATAAAGCTGCAGTACCTTTAACTGATAAAAACCGCTATGATGGTTGGTAACGCGTTTGAGAAAATTTTATAAATGTAGACCGTTAACTTGGCCTACACGTTTAAAAGTCGATCCTGGAAAAGAATTTATGAGTAGCGTTAACGTAATAATGAGTAAACATAATGTAAAAATTCAACGAGGTGAGGCTGGTAATCATAGAGCTCAGGGTATAGTGGAGCGGTTTAATAAAACGTTGGCGGAAAGATTATTTTCTCACCAGTACGCTAAAGAAATAACGAGTGCAGCAGTATCCGGCGTAGCGGTAGTAAATAGAGAGTGGGTTAAAAGATTGCCAGAGGTTGTGAAAGAGTTAACATAATACAACAACGCGTCTTATAAATTCTAAAACCAAAAGACGCGGTTAAATTGAGCAGGTAGAGCAAAAATCCAGCCTCACCAGTAAGTGTAAAAAAGAAAAAAGAATCCCAAACAACAGTTTAATTAGGTATTTATACGCACTGGGTGAAGCTGAAAGAGATACGAGACGTAGAGCGACCGATCCTATATGGAGTATAAAAATTTATAGAATATCTAAAACTGTTAAAGGTGTGAATCAACCTATATTGTACTATTTAGAAGGAGGCCCCGCTCGTAGTTTTGTAAGACAAGAATTACAAATTATCCCGCGAAATACACAAAATCCGCCAAAGAGATTGTAATCAATCATTCAAAATCAATCATTCAAAATCAATCATTCAAAATCAATCATTCGAAATCAATCATTCAATTGTTATTAAACGGTGACCGTAAGCTAGAGTGTCTATTCCGTTTTCTAAAATGTGTTTCTTTGTATCTAAAGGAGAGAGTGATATTTTATTTACTCGCTTTGTATATAGTCTGTGTTTTTCGTGATTAATAAAACTCATATCATGATGCAGAGTATTTTTAAATGATAAAACTTGTTTATATTTATCGTGTTTAATTTGTTGCATTAAAACTTGTTTTTAAACTTTTTAGCTTTTCTTATTTGTTTTCATTCGATAAAAGTATCGAATACATTTTGGTCTCAAACACACAACTTCGGAAATTACTGTTCCCGCGCACTCATCTTTCATTTTGCCGATAATCTTTCTATTGTTTTCAGAATGTAAAATGATCTTGTTTATAATTATTAAAATCGTATAAAGATTTGTTTTACATAAATCTTTATACACATCTTATGTTTTAATCTGAGCAACAAACTATCCGTGTCTGTGTAAATCAACTCACAATCATAGTTTGTTTTTAAATGATTGTAATAAAAATCGTACATATGAACCTTGGATATATCCAATATGCTCATTCCTACGTAAACTGGCCGGTTGAGAACGAGTTTTGTCTTGTGCATGTGAATAGCCACTAGATCATTATCGAAAATCCTAGCCTCGGCAAAATTTGGTCTCGCTATAAGCGCGCGAATTAAATTGTCTTGTTTTTCATCGTTTAATCGCTTCAAATTTACGTTAATGCGATTTCGTACATTTTCCATCGTTTTACCAAAAACTGAATTGTTCATCAGTTTAAACAAATCTTTTTCAAAATCACTCTTTGCATCTTTTCTTAATCGTGTATTTAAATCAATGTATGATTTCATCCAACGTGATTCGTCAAATTCTAAAACTTTATGAATTTTAGTTAGTTTCATACCGAGTTGTAAATACAATTGTAAATTACGATAATGAAGCACGTAGTTTTTCTTGTCGTATAAATTTGGAACTAATTTAACAACGTTTGGAGCCGGCTTGTCGTTTAGCAACTCGTGTTGATAGTCGCTCATCCATTCTTTCGGCACCGTCAACGATTCTGGCGCGAGTGGAAACGCGTTGTGAGAATCGTGTAATTCTTTAGGATATTCTAAATCGACTTGTAAAATACATCCTTTATCGTTTTTAAATCCTTGTTCCTCGAGTCGTTTAATTTGTTTTTCACTCAACCACTTAAAATTACCAGTCGGTAAAGGCTGACTCATCGCGTATCCGTATAAATTGTTCGCATCTAAATACATAATGTAACTCGACGGTTTAGATGAATCGTAATCGTCTAAATACGCGTTGTTTGCTTTAGAAGCGGTATCGTTTACTCACCATGCACGTTCCTCCTCGCGTGCCTTTTTCATAAACAATGCATGTCGACATCCGTAAACAAATCTAAAGTTTGTTTCGAATGTTTTAACAAAGCGTCCCAACTCAATCCCGGACTGGTGTAATAATTAGCCGGATCTAAACCGTATTGTTGCATGCAAGTATTACGAAAGTTTTCAAACACATCCGCCAACAAGGCATCTGTACGCACGTACAAATCGTGATAACTCTCCCAAATTTTACAATCAAACCTGCTGTAAACATTCTTTGCGTGCTCGTACTGAGAGGTGGTAATGTGTTGGCTGTTTAAACTGCTATAAAAGATTCTATCGAAGGAAGTTGCGTTTCTTTTTAAATTTTTCAAAACTGTCTACGTACTGTAAGGATAAATGCCCTTGCTTTTAATAAGATTAAATTTTTCAAAGGAGGGTTCGAGTTTAGTCGTGATTGGAAAAGAATCGTTTGATTTACGAGTTTGTCTAGCGAAGCTAATAAAATTGAGCGCTGTCGATAAATCGTAGTTGATTAATACTAAAAGAAATATACACTTTTCGATATTGTTTGCGATGCACGTTAAATTTCCTTCGTACGACCGGCAGCTTGTATAATAAGATGAGAGTCATAGCCTCGCAAATTATGAACATACGACTGAATAAAAAGTTTTCTCTGGTTTTAAACTTAGTCTTAATTACAACAATTATGCGCAGCGCCTCTATATTTTCCGGTAATGTGACAATGATCCCTTGTCTTTTTATACTTGGCGTCGCAGTTTTTAAAAAACTTGTTTTCACATATCCAACACTCGTTCGCGTTTTTGTAATCTTTTACATCTTCTTCAGTCATGTTTAACTTTTTCGGATTTTTAAATATCGTATTAATCTTTTCTTCTTCTTTTTTTAATTCATTTAAAAAATGTTCCGCGGCATCTTTTCCCCTATACGTAACGGGGGAGCTACTTTTACCGTCGCAACAAACGACGACGTACGAATAACCGCAAACGATGTGTTCTTGTAGTTTTTAGTATTGGTAGAGTTTTCGTCTACAATCTTTTAATCACACCTTTCAAAGTCTGCGTATATCACGAATGGAACTTTCATCTTTTATGAAAATTTATAAACTTACCTTGTCGTTTTTATACTTTTATTGGTAAAAACAATTTTTGTTGGTTTGTCATTTATTCCTTTACACATTTACGTGGTTTTCTAAATGTTCTTCGTTGAAAACCTTGAAACATCAACAAAATGTTTACGGTTGTGATGGTTCGTTTGATCGTAAAGTAGTTTATTCATATCTTTATATAAAACGTAGTGAGATTTAGGTCTTTGTGAATCAAATTAATGGCGCGATCTAGACTCGCTGGTTGATCGCCAATTTTGTAAACTAGTATAGTTTCTTTTTTTTTCACAACCAAAACGTTTATCGCCATATTGTTTTGTTTTTCATCAGCTTAATTTGATTAATCGGTGTTGGTGTTGAAATATTATTAAAATTAAACCATCATCTATTGGGTATTTACCAGTTCTATCAACATGATCGGCCGCGGAAAACGATGAGCGCGCAAAGCCCATCGCAAAACAATTGTCATCGTTGTTTTTAACGTTGATGCACGCTTTTATTTTTAATATAGTCGACAGCTCGATATAACTACCTCCTATTAATGGTTGATATTTAGAGATTCTGAGATTCATATCTACGATATGATCTACTAACCATCCACTACCCTCTGAGTATTTTTCTAAAGTTTCAGCAATTTAAAAAACAACAACTAGCATATCGTCAATGTCGTTTAAATTCTTAATAAAACAATTTGGTTTTTATGTGAAAATTTTTTCAGCTTCGTCGGTTGAGCTACTCGTTTTTTTTAAGTAATTTAATGCGTATATATATCATAAACTTTAACCCATTAAATTCCTCGTCTTTTCGCAACTTGTCAATAATCTTTAAATTTACCGCTTGAGAAAAATGTTTAAACTTTTCCTTGCTGTGGTTCAACGGAACAATCATTACATGTTCACGTAAATAACTTCCGCCAACGATCGTTTTATTAAATTTCAACTCTGTTTTACCGTAAAACCTTTCAATAGCGGCTACGTAATCTTTTAATCAACCGCTTTTTTACCAGAGCATGACTAGAATATTTATATTTTCAACATTTATACGCCTTTTCAATTCAACCAAATTTAATTTGTACAATGGTTTTGGCTTATGATGTTTAAAATAATTTTACAGTAATAAACGCGTTTATTAAATCTACCTGTTCTGTTTGAAATTATACGAATTTGTTTTCTTTACAAAATCTTCTAATTTTTCCTTTGTCCATTTTGGATAAAATTGCATCGTCTCTGTAATCAATATATTTAGAAAATATAAACGTAAAAAAATTTTAAAAAACGTGAATATATATTTTATGTTAAAACATGTAAAACTGCTTTTTCCAAAAATGCTCCTACTACCCCCAGAGGGTTTGAAGAAACATTTTCTTAAATGCTAGTTTTCAAAACGTCTCACCACTACCCCAGAGAATTTGGGGAAAATGATTTTGAGGGTTCCGGGTTCTCATCTGACATACTACTACCTATGAACCTGTAATCACTACGACCTAGTAGTAGACACGTGACATAATCTCCTGTTCTCGTGACCAAGAGTACATGAGTATCGTTGAGAGAGGAGGCCGATCGAACGCACCATTTAAACCGTCATGGGTCCACAGTTCAGACAGAGATTAGCTATAATTTGGCTTGATTCTAGGTGTGAGTGCGTGTTGACTGCAATCAGAATTGGAGATAAACCGCTAATAAACTACAGCTGATTGTTACACACGCTCAACCCAATACGGTAAGTTCGTTTTGTATACATGGGCGTCTATTGGTTTGGGACATGTAGGAACCAACCACTGTACCACTGCAAGAACCCTCATTTCCTGGTCAGATATGTATAGGCCGGTGGTGCTTGTTACTCTGGGCCAGAATCAGGGTCTCGATTAACCCGTAGCACCCCAGTATGCAGGGGGGGGGATGATCCTATCCCCTTTCCACATAAGGGCTAGGATAAAGAATGCACAAAAAACCGTAGATGGCATGTTTACGTGCATGTTTTACGAAGAAATAAACACATTGCAATAAATACCTTTAAATCTATGAATCTACTGCGAATCTATACTGTATTGTTATTATGTGTATGCTTGATCATAAAAAATATTGTACTTACACTGTTTTTTGACCAATTTTTCCTTGTTTTGATCTTCTCTGCGGTTCGACTCTGTCCGCACGATGTGATAACACGGCGTACACCTACCGTTCCATCCATTTTAATTTCACGGTCATAGGTGCAATTACCGGCGCCGAGCAGAGCTGGTATTGGGCTGGCTCTGGAGCGGAGCAGAGCTGGTTATTGAGAGTTGCGACAACTAGTGATTAGAAGCCATTTTGACCCCAGAAACGTGTGTGCGCGAATTCACGTCGATCGTGTGTGCGCATTCCGTATAACATGCGGGTGAAGTAAGTGATGCCGCATGCGGCGGCGGTCAATGTTATAACTTAATAATAGTGCCCTAATCCTGAAGTTTTAAAAAATGTCCATTTGGATCTTGATAACTCAAGGACGACGATGATGAAAGTGCCTGTGTGATAGAAAAGTGTACTTAATCTACCCTAGTCGTTAAAATGTTCTGAAAGTTAGGGGTTGATCGACAGCAGGCTAACCTCCCTACCTAGTTCAGTAACTTCAGTCTAATGTCAAAAAACTAACTAACTCAGGTAAGAGGACGATCAGCATACTGATCGAAATGTCGAGTTGTACCTCACCAGTTCTTTTTTCAGAACTATTATTACTGCTCAATTGAGATTCCACATGGTGTCACCGCAATTAGTCTACTTATCATCCTCACCATGCAGTTACAAGTTGCCAAGTTTACCTAACTCAGTAACGTCGTAATCCTTGTAATTATGTTAAGGACCATGTTGACCGTCAAATCCAGGTGGTCGTTAAGGTAGGCTAGGCTTTTTTTAAATATATAACAACAGTTAGCTTATCATGATAGTTAGTTAGATAGGATTCCTTGATTTTGTTATAATGACAGAATGGAAAGAATGTCGCATAAGACCGCCACTTTTGCTGTTTTGGGGATTTTTTTTTTGCAAGGCACTAGCGCCCAACCAGTTAAAAATGATTCTATCGATTTTTGGGGGTACAGAAAGCGAAACTATTTTTAAAATCCACTTTTATGATGGTTTCCTGACTTTATATTTCCTTCCTTCAAAAATCCTCCCTTCAGAAAATAGAAGGATCCTACACGGCAAGCCAAATGTACATATGACCGTGTGTTATGGTCACACATGGGGAGTTGACAAGATCAGACTGACGAGATGACTGAGGAAGTCATCAGACAACAATGTAAATGGTGTGATTTTCATGAAATAAATATCCTGAATAATAAGTATAATTATGTCTCTAGCATCATCCATATGTTCTCCAACCTTACACTGCAGGTAAGATTAGATTGGTTATATTGTAATGAAAAGTGCGGCGGTTTGATACGATATTTTCCCGACAGGATTAATGGTTTCCCAAAAGATTATATTTGTATAGACTATAACTTACCCACAGCCTGTTACTTCCGTACAGTACGGTAAAAAGTGGTACATGTAGGTATGGTATCATAATGATTACGGTAAGATCATCTGTCGGTCTATCTATCATTGTGCACAAATTATATTCTTGTAAACATTTGCAAATAAACCAACCTCAGTCCCAATGGGTCTTGACCAGATTGCTACATTTCCTCTCATTTACTAGTTTGTCTCGACATTAGCCAATATATTTTTCAGGAAATGGATGATTTCTTCTTTAGGGAGGATGCGTTTTCGGATATTTTTGAAAGGGATATCTGAAACTGGAAACTTCAGATACCCTGGATTCCCCCACAGCCCTAATTTTTTTTTGTCATGAGTCTTTTAGATTAGAATCAAGAGAGAAAAGTGGTGGCTGTATCCTACACCTCTTTTCTGGAAATTGCATGTATGACTGTTAGATGTTGGTCATTTTGTCATCTGCTCAACTCATGTGCACTTTGCATAAAATATGCACCTAACAAGAAATATTGTTTTAAGAAAGCATCCAGCAACATTAATAAAATGTATTTGTGAAAATGTATTTGTATCCTACAAAATGAGTCTTTAGGGAAATTGTTTTCATGTGGTATTTTAGCTCAGTAAAACAAATACATCTTCATCTTAAATTTACAGATGTCAATCTTGTAAAGAAAACGTTTTAAAGGGGAAAAATCTATTGACATTTTCTATTGATTCACATTTTGATAAGGTATGTATCCTTATATTATAAATAAGCATAAGGTTTATTTAGCCTAACATATCTCACGATATGCAAAACGTTAATTCTATCAATGTGGACAAATGGATTAAAACTATTCCAAAAGTGCGTAGAATGAGTGACAACTGATTATAAAGATTCAGACTTTGTCAAACCCGGCTTTGGCTACTTTAGACTCATTTGTAAAATAATCTAATCCAATCCATAAACATGCTCATGGTGCTTTTGCAAAATTTAAGTTTGTGTCAAAAATTGTCAAATTTATATATGACATTACAATATTCTTTCCTTTTTATATGTTTTAGAAACTGAATCGCCTCTAGTCAGGATGGAGCTTGCTTAATGCCATGACAGGATGTCTACTTGACACGAGGTTAAACCAGTGATCTCAAGGAACCATGCTGTAGTACAGTGCTATTCTTCCTAAACATTCTAACATATAACGCGCACCAGCACTAACTGAATGGCTAAAGAGGCTTAGGGCATTTGATACTTTAATTCTCTCAAAGCGAGAAGGTGTTGGATGACTTGGATGAGTCGTGGTTGAGTCGTTTTAACTCCTTGTCATCTTGAAAGGTAGCCAGAACTTTTACAGCAATGCTTCCCGCAAATAATCCCATGTAGGCCAACTACATGTAGGCCAATCTACTACAATCATTCTCTTCTGTCACTGCTTGATGCATCATATTGTACATTTGGAGTCATGATATCTCATCAAGAGTGAGGCAGCATATTCACCTGCACCTTCAACTCAAACACACTTTCCTGTCTAAGACCAACTCGGACTGGTTTGAAAGCAATTTCCATTTGTCTCTTTCCATTCATCTCTGGTGGGTACTTGTTTACTAATTAAATGTAGATTTTGTGTTGTTTCAAGAGAAAGTCATACAGTTGGTTCACACGCTCCCCCCCCCCCCCCCATCCCCTGATTTAGCCATTATGTGTACCCACTGATTTAGTGCCTGTCTGAAACTTCAAAAAATGTCCTGAACGTAATAATTATTAGAGAATTCAGATAAATTATGTATATGATGCTTGATCCCTGTTGTGCTGTTCCGGATATGTTATCTCTTTTTTATTATTTGTTTGTCTTTTACTTTAAAACAAATTCCTTTATGTGTCTAAGGAATCGGTGGCATTTTGTAACTAATCTGACTGTAATTTTTTAAATAAAAATACAAAATAAATGTCAAATGACTATTTTTGGATTTTCATTACACACCTTGTGTAAGCTTTAAAATAATAATTTGATGATTACCAATGTTGCACAATCCCTTTAAACTTCTCTACTCAGTATCCAATTAAATTGAATTAATTCAATGTTAAATGTTTACCCTGTTTGGAATTTGGAAATGTATAAATAATAAATAAATGAGCAGAACTGGTTGAAAAAAGTAAACCCATTGAGTATCCAGTCAATATTGTCATCAGAATGTGGGTTTGAATCCTAGTCAGGCAGGCTTGTCATGGTGCTTTTGTCCATGTTTAGGAGGATGGATGGCCACAGTTGTTCAGTATTTGTTAGGGATTACTTAAGGCCCCTCAAAAGGTTTCTGGTCTCCGCGTGCATTGTCTCAAACCTTCGCATCAGCATTTTTTATTTTTATTTATTTTTTTTTGCTATGAAACAATGTCCAATTGCAGCCAAAATTGCTGGATCGATTGAAATTCTGCCATGCTGTGCTTTAAACGACTTTTTCACATATGAGGCCTCTCTTAGCCACCATACTTTGTATATCTGGGATATTTGGTCTCCACGTATACAGTGTATCACATATTTCCAATTTAAAAACGATGGCAAAAAAACCCAACAAAAACGCCAATTTTGAAGCCGACTGATGACCAGAAACCGGAGACTTATTTTTGGCCTAAAGGAATATCACCGTTTTTCATACCCCAGCAATATCTGGCAATTTCCTTTTAAACCTGACCATTGCTATTCTTTGTTAATTAGTTTGAAATGAGAAATTTCACAAAACAAATCTCACAAGTAACAGTATGCATTGATGGTAGGCCCAGTCAATGTATGTAAATTGGTATTGTAAGGTATTATAAAGAACAAGCAATCCCGTATGGAGACACATTTATGTTATATTCATTGGCTATCGGGCTTGAATGCAAAAATTTAATTTGTACTTTTAGACATTTGTGGATACTGAACATATTTTTATCATAAACATATTCTACGAAAATTCGCTCAAAGGAATGAATTTATCAGCCAGCATGGAATATGTATCTCTATCAATGCATTATGTGAATATGTTTTCGAATATGTTTTCAAATGAGTTTGAATTTTAAACATTGGCCATTAGTTGATACGTATCACTAGTCGGGGAGATACATGTATAAGTGTGCCCATGAGGAAACTATTCAAGAATATCAAATAAACCAAGTCTACAGGCAAGTTTCATTTTAATTTCTTGAGCAGTTTCCTCATGGCCATACTTTTGCCCCCAAGCTCGCCTCCAGTTTTTGATAGCTCAATTTCCACTTGAAGGCCAGGGGAGATGGTATGGGATTCTTCAATCTCACTGAACTGAAGAGATTCTCAAGGCAGTCTTGTGTAAGTCTTGATGTAAGGAGAAACTTGTGGCCTTTGTGAAGGAGCTCTTCTTGAATATCAAAAATTGATGTTGTAGACAAGATGACTCCCGTTTGGATTGGTTTCCACTCTCCATTCTTCCCAACTGACATGGATTTGAAGATTTTGATGATGGCTTTCAAGAATGTGATTGCCTCTGCATGCTTGTCAGGATGGAGTTTGCTTAATGCCATGACAGGATGTCTACTTGACACAAGGTCAAACCAGTGATTCATGATCTCAAGGAACCAAGCTGTAGTGAGATTCTAGGTGCTTCTCCCTTCACATTCTACCATATAACGCACACCGGCACTAACTGAATGGCTAAAGAGGCTTAGGGCATTCGATACTTTCATTTTCTCGAAGTGTGAAGGTGTTAGGATGGTTTGTGTGAGTCGTGGAGCCAGTTTTAACTCCTTGTCATCTTGGAAGGTAGCCAGATCGTTTACAGCAGTGATACTTGCATGGCTAGATGGAAGCTTGAATTCTTTGATGACATCGGGGGCCATTGTAAACACATGACCACTGACGAGGGCAGCCTTCACATTCTTAACGAGATGTGGAACATCAGCTAAGAAGTATAGCCACTTCTTTGGTTCTGAGGTGTTTAATCTTATTTACTGTACAGCAGTGCTTCCCGCAAATAATGCCAAAGCTCCTCCACATTGCTCTGTTTGCACTCCCCATATCACTGGTGACTGCTACTACATGTAGGCCAATCTCAGTGGAGTGTCTTATAACATCTAACACAATGGGTCTCAGTACCTCACCATCAGTGGAATTGCCTGTAAAATGGTAAGCCACAGTTTGTTTCCATCTGGAAGTTACTCCTCCAAGCACGAAGACCAGCGCATGTGTGGCATTTCCTGTATTTGGAAGAGTGACATCACCAAGTAACTTCCCACTACTTGCATCGTACATCGTACATCTGGTGTTATGGACATCTCGTCCAGGGTGAGAACACAAATTCTTTCTTCGGTTTTCATCTCCTGACCTTTAACTTCATGAAGTTAAACACCTGTTTAAGAACTCCTGGTTTGAAGGATACTGTCTCCATTCTTCTTTGGAGGGTGCGTATAGAAGGCAGAGGGTGGTGTTGCTTTAGGAGAAGCAGGTATCCAGTTGGCCCACAAGCGAAGCGCAGCTGAATTGCTTTGACTGTGGAAGAACTCCACTTTACACCCCTCATGCATCCTCTATGAAGAGCATTTAGCTGATCCTTGGCAAACAGCTTGGCAACCCTTGCCTCTTGCTTTGACTTACTCTTGAGCAGGGCCCTCTTCTCTTTTCGCACCTTGCGGAGTTGCAGCTTTAAAACCTTAAGTCTTTCCTCCATTTTAGTCAGCTTTGTGTCTTTTGGAGTATGTGTACACTCGTCAACAGCACTCTCTTGAGCTAAAAATAAAATAAAAAAGTGATATTTGTACATGACATACATTTTATTTATTTTTTAATTTTTTTTCCAGGGGGGGGGGGAATGAATTAAATAAGAGGAAATACAAAGCTTATTTATAAAATAAAATATAACTGCTTTTGTGACAGTTATCTTCATATAAAAACTTAAATACATTTTTGTCACATGTGCCACCCAGTTTTGCATTAATTTACATAATGAACCTCATATCCCATGAGTTAGAATGATAATCTCTACTGCTCTCCTCCCCCAATTGTAACAAGAGTTGCGCCACTGAATTGATATATAATTACAATCTTCAGATGATGAACATGGTGGTGCTGCAGCAGAGTACATGTGATCTTCCAGGAAGGTTGAAGACACCCCAACTTCCTTAGTTGTAAGCTTGGGGACTCTGATCTTTGGCGATTTCCTCAATTTGGAAGCTCTACGATGAACGAATATGGTGGGAATGGCAGTACATTTCAATTTTTTCTTCCCATCCGCTCGCTGAGGCTCAAATTGTTTTTTATCAAAATGTGCCTGCAAAAATAAAATAACAAATAACTTTGCTTCCTTATGATCAAGTGTACAGTTCAATTGTTGCCCAAAAATTTCATGAACCCTTACTGTGCCAACAAACATGTTGCACTAAGATGGTTTCGATTATTGATATTAGTAACAATGTGGGTAACACTAAATATTTATTTGAAACCACAAGACTGTAAATACTTATAAATATATAAAAACATCATGCATACCTTAGAATGAACACAACAGTGAATACATGCGTGAAACATCAAATATTTGAAGACTTGGTTGTCTTGAAACTTGGGCCCGAACATCCAGTCACAAATCGCTCAACATGATTCAGTATGGGCTTAAGCCTTAAAGGGTATGTAACACTGGCACATTGGAAAAACATGTTCATTTCTAAACCTCTCTAGTTTGAAGAAATATATCATATAACTAACCTTGAGACATCTCTGGTGCTTACATCTTAGAGAAAATGATAAAAACCTTATGCTTTTATGTGTTTTTCTGCTGTTTTTAAAAACCAGAAATTTTATAAAATTGGAGAAAAAAAATTCTCTGAGATGAAAAACATAAAAATAATTTCTCTTGATGATTTATATCTGTACCAAATTTACACAAAGTAAGCTTTTAGATAATATTTTTGCCAATGTTACACATTCCTTTTAAAGAGGCACTCTAAGGTCAAATTCAGTTTTGTGATGCACTCATTTTCCAATAGATAGAGTCCTTATTAAAGTGTGAAAACAATTACAAGTCTCTAACTTCACTTTAAAGAGTGGTGTAACATATCATTTGTATTTATACCCTTTCAGAGCGATATTTGAAACATGACGTCACTATTTTCTTACGGTAAAATGAGTCTGTAACATTCCATACAGGAATTTTTTGTTTGTCAAAGAAGTCAATTTCAACGCCAGATTTGATCAAAATATTGTGCGGAGATTCAGGGAATGAACTGCAAATTCACCGTACAAAATGTAGAGATCCATTCATTTGAAATGTGACGTCACTGGTTGTCTTTGGATGTTAACAAATTTCACACAGGAAGGTTATCAAATAAAATGACGCATTTTACATCACTTTTAACGTGAGGTTAGAGACTAATTTTTGGGGGTACAGAATTTTTCACACTTTTAACAAGGGACTCTAGTTATTGGAAAATCACAAAACTAAATTTGACCTTGCAGAGCCCCTCTTTAACCTTTTATATAAGCCTCAGTTCCTCTTTTTCATTTTCATTGTGTGTCAGTGTCCCCACAAAGTTCTGAACAAAGCACCAGTGGAATCGAGACCACTCACGTAACTGCACAATTGGATCAAAAGTACAGATATACTGCACATTACCAGTAGAACTATGTGTCAACCTGAGGTGCTTTTTATTAGTAGTAACAAAGCAAGTAACATCAACACATTTTTAAAATTGAACATGCTCAAAACATTTCATGAAAACATTCAAAATAACTTCAAACATTACACTAAAGTAACACTTTGGTAGTGTGTTGTAATCAACCATAGCTATAGGGTCTGTGCGGTTATCCGGATACCCGACCGAAACGGTCATTACCGGGTTCCATTTTTTCGGTTCTAAATTACCCATAAAACTGACTTTTTAAAATTTGGACTTAACATTTGAGCGGTGCGAACATGAAATCTGTGACTCTTGAACAATGTAATGTTTATGCTTTTACAGATAATTATCTTTAAATTTCAAGAGATTCCAATAAAGCCTTTGTAGTATTTTATGGACATTTGCCTTACATTTTTTCTCCAACTGTTTGTGATACAATGCTGCATATCAAATCGTTAAGGCTGCATTTTAAATTCCTGTCTAATTTATTTATACATGTAAATATCTGTCAAAATGTATGAATAAAATATTGAATATTATTATTACAATTCAATGTTCCCCCTCCCATGTCCCCTAATTGTGAAAAGTGCAGTACCCATCATTACTGTGGATAGGCCCATGGCCATATCCATTATTTTTAGCTCATTGCTCTTACATGAGTTAAGACAGTGCAAGAACTACGTCGCTACATTTACAGCAAAAGCTTGACATGATAGAGTAGGGCCTACTTTTTAGTTTTGCATACACAGCCGACTTGATAAGCTTGCATTTTGACAGTGCACCAGTGAAATGGTGGTCCTAGCCTAGGGTGAAAACTACTGCATTCTGGCATATTTATTTTTACCCAATCTCCAAAGCCTCTATTAAACCTAATACAGATTATTTCACCTTGTGAAAATAATAATTCACCAGGGTCCCTCATGAAATCATACAGAACATTTCCAACCAGTCTCTTTGTGAAGCCACAGAGAATATTTCACAGGGCTCCTTGTGAAACCAAAAAATATCTCTCTTTATAAAGTCATTCTAGTGATGAGTTACGCATGGAGTGCCATGGCCGAGCGGTATATTAGTGAACTCGGACTTGTGTTCTGATGGCCAGAGTCGTCAGAATGGGTTCGAATCCCACCTGTGACCATGGTGATTGTGTCCTTGAGCAAGATTAACTTTACCATAATTGCTTCTCCACCCAGGGAAAATGGAACCTGTGAGGCAGGGTTGGTTGTTGTGTTTGATTTAGCCCTACCCATAAGCGCTGTAATGGCAGCAATTGAGCTTGTATACTCCCCCAGGGAGCTGAGATGGTTTCAGGATTTATGAGCCTGATGAGTTCAGGGGTAATAATATGTGCTCTTGAGCACCTGTTTGGTGGATAACGTGCACTATACAAGTCATCCATCATCACCATCTTCACCATCAGACTTATTATCATTATTATCACTTTCAGACATTACAAACAGGGAAACAACTACACATGCGGCTGTACCAGTGTACGCATGGACAATTGACGCCCACGTACCTCCCCCACCCTCAGGACCACTGAAGAACAATAATAAGAGTTTCAAATGGTAACACAATTGTTTTGAAGTTTGGACCTCCATCCAGATCTTCCCATCGATTAACGTTAGGCTCAACGGACGTTATCAATACTGCTAACATTACAATAATATTTCAATTTGCCTACATCAAGTTAGGTTTATAGGGAAGATTTAGCAACCAATTTAGCAGCACAACTTTTAGAGAAGGTTTTACGTTTATCTGCAAATACAATGTTGAAAATAAGAAAATAGCCTTAACTACGTTGTTACCTCCCAAAGGTATGAATAAGGTGAAATTGGTTGTCCAGTTCATTCGTTTTACACTAACTTCCCAAGCTTTCCCTTCTTTTTGAATCTCTAGGAAATCTATATAACTTAAACCCTTTCTCCGACCTATTTTTACAAGCCCAAGCACAGCAGCACAGGCATTTTGCACGGGATTTGTAAACAACACTGAGACTGACTGGGAGCAGACGACAATCAATTTTGTGATGATGCAATCAAGTATCTAGTACTCATAGTGGCGCGCAATAGCGGCTAGCGCGTGCAAGCAAAACAAAACTTTTTTGAGGAGTCGAAATGGCGCTCGATAGACCACGTGACCAGAAAAACCGGTACTCGCTACAAGTCGCAACTTTCTTATATACGGCTATGCTCCGCTCCAGAGTTGCAGCCCAATGTACGGCTGCTGCTCGGCGACCAATCGGTAATTGCACCTATGACCGTGAAATTAAAACGTATGGAATAGTAGCTGTACGCCGGTTATCAAGAATCGTGCCGGACAGAGTCGGAACCGCAGAGAAGATCAAAACAAGACAAGAATTGGTCAAAAACACAGTGTAAGTTACAATATTTTTTATGCCAGTCAAAGGCATACACATAATAACAATAGCAGTATAGATTCATAGTAGATTCATAGATTTAAGGTATTTACCAAGTGCAATGTGTTTATTTCTTCGTAAAACATGCACGTAAACATGCATCTACGGTTTTTGTACATTCTTTATCCTAGCCCTTATGTGGAAACATAAGGATATGATCATCCTAGCGAGGGGGGTGGGAGGATTCACAAATATTGATTACGTATACAAAATTAACGACTCCACAC
>CM055823.1:12141559-12466559 GCA_029582265.1 Zoroaster sp. YZ-2022
TGGAAGTTTAACAATTTGGTTGACAGGATGCTTCAATAATTAATTTCGTGGAATCCAAGACTGTGTCCCAAATTACCCACCAGCACCTTTACTGTCTTTCCATTTGTTACTTGACAAGAGTCAAACACCCTGGCCGCAGCACTTAGATTATTTGCCCCCTCAGGATGTGCATCTGATTTCATGCTCTCAACAATAACCACTTTGTTCCGGTGGGCTTTTGTGAATTTTGTCATTTTAAATTATGCCTAATGGCTTGCATTTCTTCATGGACAATTTAAATGTGAAGATTAAAAAGCAAATTACATTCTTAATCAAAAAAATAACAACCAAGTTTTGCAAAATCATTAAATCATCTTAGCACTATTTCCCCGTTAACAACACAACGTGAACGTTTCAGAAAAGTAAGCAATACACTAGAAGCAATTTTGCTTTATACATCATGATCAATGTTGCACCAATAGTGAAGGTACAGCTGTGATACGGTTTGGTAGGAAGTATCAGCATAAACAGGCAGCATTGTTCTCCTGGGACAAAGTGCGACAATGACTTTCCTATAGGAAATATTTCAGACCGGTACATCTAGCAGCAGCTAGATGTAGGTCTTGTCTCATTGTTAACGTAATTCTGAACATGCACACTATTAACGATAATGAGAACCAATAAGTCTGCTAACATCAAGCGTCTCAAAAGTCCCCCTTACCTAATGACATAAATTCTTACCTGCATCAACTGTCCAACAAATGGAAACAAAGACCATACAAAAAACGACGCCGAAGACGGTCAGTCTTGTCGTATCCATCCTTGTGATTTATTTTTTCAAAGGTCTCAAAATAATACAGCAAATAGTAAATGCAGGTTGTTGGTTCAGTTTCTGCTAAACGACTTTACCCTCCGACGAGGGACCTACCCACGACTTTATTCGAACGTGGCACCCCTCCACTTTCCAGTGGCACCCCTATCCCCTAGGGAATTAATTATATTAAAATTGTTCTCTGCATTCCCCATAGACTTTTTACATCCAAATGACTTCCCACATGTCCCCGTTATTGTCTAGAATTATTTTCAACCCCCAGATGACAAGACGTTGGCATAACCCTCCTCTTTTCTGCCCAGTGGCACTTAATTTACCTAATGCAAAAACAGTAGGGCTCACGCTAAATCGCAGGTTGTAATTATATTAAAAATTGTTCTCTGCATTCCCCGCCATTGACTTTTTACATCCAAATGACTTCACACATGCCCAGCTATTGTTTGGTATTATTTACAACCTCAGATGACACACAACGGCTGTAGTGTATCTATCTCCTGTATAATCTTGCAAACAGTAAACAGCCGTCTGGTTTTTCTCTCCAGCATGTACCCCAACCCAGACACTCTGTCTGGGGGGGTCTGCCTGGCACTGGCTGTCGCAAGACATCAAACAACACAGTCTGCGGGTCAATAGATGGTTCCACTTATCAGTGGGTTAGATTTGGGGGTCTTTATGTTTACACAATGGATGGTTGATTTTGTGCACAGACATATGGCAGCAATTTCTTTTCCAGCCCAGAAAAAAAAACTACACAGCTCTGGGAACTGACACCCCTTCTAAGATATGTGGAATGGTCCCCTTTAGGATATCAATGACTCTCAGCCATCTGTGTTTTTCCCCCCTAAGAATCGTGGAATACTTACTTTTGCAAACGGTTACAACCCTTTTTATACCACGATTTTCAGTTCAAATGTCTCGCGTACTGTGATATACGTACGGTTAATAATAATGTACTTTATGATCACTTTTGAGGTCGTAAAACAAACATATTTCAACACGCGGTGTTTACGCCTCGTTAAAACAAAAGATGCTGGTAGTATGTAGTACGATGACTTCCAACTTTCTCGGCATGTTGAGATGTATAGTACAACTATGAACCAAACAAAGACAAGCTGCCGCCGTCGCCGTGTTATCATAAACAAATAAACATATAAGTTGTACTTAAAAATAAACAATTTGAGTAAAACAAGTCAACAGAGATGGATCGATTGCAATTCTGACAGGCTGTGTTTTTGCCTGAATTGTGCGGCCTCTCTTAGCCACCATAATTGTGTATGGGAAAAGCCTACTACGGACCAAAGTTAACACCCTCCCTCCCCGTGTGCTTGTTAACAACTGATTCAGTTCAGTGAGCACACACTCCTCTCCCCACTCCAAGGATCCCAGTCCCACCGTTTTTCGCCTGCACGCTTTCAACGCACTAATCCTCCAGCATCCAGTCATCGCGTGATCCTCCACCAGTCTACGAAAAGTCGAGTTGTAATCTCCAGTTCTTTTCAGAACTAATTACTACTCAATTGAGAATTCAATTTACATGGTGTCACCGCAAAGTCTTTTACTTGTCACGCCATTAGTAAACAAAATCACCCAAGGATTGTTCAAATATATCGGCGTTGTTGTACATGTAAATATAAGAGGACAATTTGTTTTCCTCAAGACATAATCTCTCTAAAAAGGTGAAAGGTCAATAAATTATATTTGCTTAGAGCACCTCTTTAAATTGCTTTATTCAAAATCATCACACCTACAGTTGGAAGCGAATGACAGAGCCATTGGACGCCTGAGGGGCCGTCATCTGACATGTGACGATATTGGACAAGTTTTATTAATGAACTAGAATAATGCAATGATGATGTCATGGTACACGTACCATCTTCTACTCCTTTAACCTTGTTTTTGCCAAGACGGTCACAAATGAGCTTTTCGTAGACTCCTTTCGTGGCGCTGATGTCCAAACATTTCTGTGAAAAGTCTACAGCATCGATTCTCTTGAAACCAAGTCTGGCCAACTGTGACGTCAAGGTGAGGAGATCGAAAAGAAGGAAATATGACACATGCTAGACTTGCCGTATTTGTCTGCATTAAGATAATATTAATACCTACAACATCGACTGAAAAACCGCCCTGTAGTGGCAATTCATCGTGTTTGTTCGACTCAGCCATTGTATTTGATTTATACACATCTACGCGTAAATTGCTATGACTATTCATGTTACAAACGATGCAAATAGCTAGATATTGCAATTAGCAAGACGGCTCAAGTTTTACAAGATTGTTTTATATTTGTTTGAAGTTTTGCATAAAGAACAATAGGCCCATAAAGCTGAGAAAAAACGAGAGGTAGTCAGAAACATAACCGTATCGGTTTGGCAGAGTAAACTTACCTCCTGACCCACTCTTCCAGTCCCTGCCGCACAGTCAATGATGGGGGCGTTCTTATCAGACAATGCTTTATTGAGAGCTTCAGCACATAGTTTTGGTCCATTATAATTTGCGTTATCAATATGCTTCAAAAGAGGAACATAGAAAAATTATTTTTCTTTTATGAGGGGCTCTTACAGACCTGTTATAATGCACTTGAGTAACAGGTACATACGCCTAAATCGTTGGAACTGGCTCATGTGAACTGAAACATGCAAAACACAAATTTTTCAATAAGTTAAAGTATCACTTTGAAGTCTATTACCAATAGACATCTGGTAGTATTTTGTAATTTCAGTGATCTCATTTTAAAGTGGGTTTTTAGAGGAGTGACGATGATTGCTTTATTGGTTAATTGTGTTTGACGCAACAAAAAAAATGCAAACAAAATTTAACGGAATGCCAGACGTAGAATGAGTAACCAACATAGATAATATGGGTATGGTTTGAAAGATACACCTTTCCACTTTAAAATGAGACATCAAACGTCCAAATCTGATAATTTTAGACAGAGTTATGAGTACTTTTCCAAGAGAGGTGAAATTGACGATGGGACCAAGTTTTTAAATGCAGTGATAATCGATTTTGTTTAGATGTGCAAGTGTTGCAATGTGGATGAACTGTTGATGATTACATCCCTTCCCCCTCAACATGCCCTCCCTCTCGCTCGATACACAGGCGACATCGTCTCTCCATGTCTCCCATCGCTCTCCTAACAACATCTGGAGTCTGCCGCAGGACGTCTGCAGGTCCGGAGGGGGAGTCGTGTACACCTTGGATTTCAAGTATCCCCAGAGGTAGAAATCACACGGGGTGAGGTCTGGAGATCTCGGTGGCCATTCATGCACATGATTCAACGCTATGACACGGTCTCCGAACGCTTCATGAAGGCGGTCTCGGACAGCCAGTAGACGATGAGCCGGAGCGCCGTCTTGAGCCCACCACAGGCGCCTAAACACACATCGCTAAACACTATCCGTCCTCATGCTAAAAATGTTTAGCATGTAAACATGTTTACAAACTGGTAGCAAGAAAGTGTTTAGAATTGTGTTTACTCGCTAAACACATTTTTGTAGGCCAAGCAATTATCCACACAGAGGCAATTAGGCTACCTTTGTCCCAATGCCTAAAATTGAAAACTTGGTCCCATCGTCAATTTGACCTCTCTTGGAAAAGTACTCATAACTCTGTCAAAAATTATCATATTTGGACGTTTGATGTCTCATTTTAAAGTGTAAAGGTGTATAAACCATACCTATATTATCTATGCTGGTTACTCATTCTACGTCTGGCATTCCGTAAAATTTTGTTTGCATTTTTTTTGAGACACGCTGTATATTCGCCTTGGACTACGATATTCGAATAATACGAATTACTTGAATATTCGAGTTGGTATTCGGTCTGTCACTAACCAAACCCAAAATCACAACGCCGTTGTTTGGCGCTGAAACCAACCCACAATAAAGATGGCTGCTTATCCGGTTACTAAGTGTGACGTCATTTCAAAATAATTCTGTTACGCCTGAGAATTACACAAGAAATCGTAAAGTGTTGCTCGTGATTTATGTTTTGCAAACGATTGGTGTCTTACTATAATTGCTACCATTTCAACGATAGAATTGTATTGACATCGTGAAAAACGTGAAAAACGAGCTCACGCAGCCTTAGTAATTATGCAGTGAATTTTGGGCAGAATCAATTGCTAACGTACTTTGTATAACTAGATTTAAGTCGATGCTTAAAACTTATCTTATGTCACAATTCTTCAAAGATGATGTATATTTGTAATTGCATGTACATGTATCTCAGTACATAATTTTTCCTATGCTATCATTGTATATTGTTTGTATTCATGTTTTTTCTTTGTTTCCGCGCCTTAAGCGCCCAGCAGGGTGGATATGTGCGCGCTACAAATCTTTATTATTATTATTATTATTATTATTATTATTATTATTATTATTATTATTATTATTATTATTATTATTATTATTATTATTATTATTATTATTATTATTATTATTATTATTATTATTATTATTATTATTATTATTATTATTATTATTATTATTATTATTATTATTATTATTATTATTATTATTATTATTATTATTATTATTATTATTATTATTATTATTATTATTATTATACAACATGTCGCTTATAATACATAATTGCCCTTTGCGAACTCATATAATTGCATGATGGCGCCCTCATACGGCCATGGACAGGCGAATAGTTTATTCACTGACTTGAATATTTTAATGACGGTTTAAAGTGTACACTGACATACCTCATCGTAACTTTCGGCCCAAATGTCGTAAAATGTTTGCACATTGTCTTGGAAGTTTTCCTCTTTCGCCATGTCATGGAGCATGTGCATAGCAGCATCAATGTTTTCCACTTTTAGTTTAGACATTGTGTGATCTTACCTAAGTATATATTTGCAAAGTTACAAAAGTTAAAAGACACAAACGAAAGAAGCCATATCAACACACTTGTCAAATTTCAATATAAAACAATAACATTCTCTCGCGCGCTGCAAACGTATATGTGCACGTAGATGTATTATAACGGCTCGACGACGAAATGTTCTGAATCATTTACATTAGAAATCCCAAAATATCTTGAAAGGAAAATCAACATTATTTATTCAGATTACGGCAAAAACGCCAGAGGGTCAACGGTTAAATCTTACCAAATCTTCTGTTTGTCGACACTGCTTTTGTTGCAATTCAGGGGTGTCATTTCGTTATGAGAATCTGTAGGCCATACCGTTCATGTGACTCGGCAAAACATTGCGAAACGGTTTAATATTTAATTTTTAGACATTTTATCATTATTACTTAACCATTAATAATCACTATGAAAAACCTAGCACTCATATTTTTCAAAATATTTTGTAAAACTGAAAATTTTAATGTATTTTTTTATTTATTTATTTATTTATTTATTTATTTATTTATTTATCTTTTGTTAAAATTGTCATCGGTGTCTTGATAGTTTAAACCAAGACGTATCTGAAAAAGTAATATTCAGTCAGTGCATTATTGGTAAATTCGCAAAACAAAACAGTTTTACATGAAACTTGTTGGTGTTATTTTGATCACGGAATCAAACAGGGATGAAATGTTGGTATCATGTGCTATCAAATTAGTAAAATAGTAAAATCTTAATAAATTTTCATTATTTTCACAGATAATAACATATAATAATGGTTGTTTTAATGAATATCTTGATTCAAAGAAAGTAAGGATACCGCTTCTTTTAGAAACATTATTTTTTGCATACATTACCAATAGTGTATAATGGAATTAAATCACAATCTTCCTCAAATTGTTTATCGATATTTTTATCCTTAAAATAATTTACTGCTGTGACACATACACTCGATTAGTGTAATTTAAAACGGGCAAAAACGCATTTAAGGCTATGTAGTATGTATTATCCGCGGTCCAATCAGAAATCGGTATTTAGATGACGTTACAAATGTTTAAAAACACTTCCATTGGCATATGCGGGTCAGGCACGTAGCTACGAGGGGGCACGTGCCCCCCAAACAATTTCAGAGTTTGGTTTAAATTTAATAACCTAATTATCACAACTATACTATACCGAAATAATTGTGCGAAAAATTCTGGCTCACAAGAGCATGCACGGAATGTACCCCCCCCTCCCAATTTTTTTTTTCCAACTCTGGCTACGTGCCTGATGTGGGTCCGAAAATGTTTCTGGGTCTAATATGCCTTCAAATTAATGGACAATTGAGATTTTGGCGCACTTTGGTACCACTCTGGTCTTCTGTGGGCCGTGCCCCCCGGCTCCCTCCCCTGCCCCACCCCGTGCAGTCCACTGTGCACCTGCGCGGCAATACAGCAAATGCAATTGTGTGGAGTCGTAAATTTTTATACGTAACCAATATTTGTGAATCCCTCCCACCCCCCCCCCCTAGCTAGGATGATCATATCCCTTATGTTTCCACATAAGGGCTAGGATAAAGAATGTACAAAAAACCGTAGATGCATGTTTACGTGCATGTTTTACGAAGAAATAAACACATTGCACTGTAAATACCTTAAATCTATGAATCTACTATGAATCTATACTGTATTGTTATTATGTGTATGCCTTTGATCATAAAAAATATTGTAACTTACACTGTGTTTTTGACCAATTCTTGTCTTGTTTTGATCTTCTCTGCGGTTCGACTCTGTCCGCACGATGTGATAACACGGCGTACAGCTACTGTTCCATACGTTTTAATTTCACGGTCATAGGTGCAATTACCGGCGCCGAGCAGAGCCGTACATTGGGCTGGCTCTGGAGCGGAGCATAGCCGTATATAGAGAGAGTTGCGACATGGCGAGTACCGGTTTTTCTGGTCACGTGGTCTATGAGCGCCATTTTGACTCCTCAAAAAAAGTTTTGTTTTGCTTGCCGCGCTAGCCTTACTTACTATTGCGCGCGCACTATGAAGTACTAGTACTTGATTGCATCATCACAAAACAGTGATTGTCGTCTGCTCAGTCAGTCTCAGTGTTATTGTTTACAAATCTCGTGCAAAATGCCGTGCTGCTGTGCTTGGGCTTGTAAAAATAGGTCGGAGAAAGGGTTTAAGTTATATAGATTTCCTAGAGATTCAAAAAGAAGGAAAGCTTGGGAAGTTAGTGTAAAACGAATGAACTGGCAACCAACAGCTAATTCATACCTTTGTGAGGTAACGTAGTTAAGGCTATATTTTCAACATTGTATTTGCAGATAAACGTTAAACCTTCTCAAAAAGTTGTGCTAGGCTACTAAATTGGTGTAAATCTTCCCTATAAATAACTTGATGTAGGCAAATTGAAATATTATTGTAATGTTAGCAGTATTGATAACGTCCGTTAGGCCTAACGTTAACGATGGGAAGATCTGGATGGAGGTCCAAACTTCAAAACATTGTGTTACCATTTGAAACTCTTATTATTGTTCTTCAGTGGTCCTGGGGGTGGGGGGAGTACGTGGGCGTCAATTGTCCATGTACACTAGTACATGCATGTGTAGTTGTTTCCTGTTTGTAATGTCTGAAAGTGATAATAATGATAATAAGTCTGATGGTGAAGATGGTGATGATGGATGACTTGTATAGTGCACGTATCCACCAAACAGGTGCTCAAGGCACATATTATTACCCCTGCTCATCAGGCTCATAAATCCTGAAACCATCTCAGCTCCCTGGGGAGTATACAGCTCAATTGCTGCCATTACAGCGCTTATGGGTAGGGCTAATCAAACACAACAACCAACCCTGCCCTCACAGGTTCCCATTTTCCCCTGGGTGGAGAGAAGCAATTATGGTAAAGTGTCTTGCTCAAGGACACAATCACCATGGTCACAGGTGGGATTCGAACCCACATTCTGACGACTTGGCCATCAGAACACAAGTCCGATTCACTAAACCGCTCGGCCATGGCACTCCATGTAGCTCATCACTAGAATGACTTTATAAAGAGAGATATTTTTTTGGTTTCACAAGGGAGCCCTGTGAAATATTCTCTGTGGCTTCACAAGAGACTGGTTGAAATGTTCTGTATGATTTCATGAGGGACCCTGGTGAATTATTATTTTCACAAGGTGAAATAATCTGTATGGTTTAATGAGGCTTTGGAGATTGGGTAAAAAATAAAATGCCAGAATGCAGTAGTTTCACCCTAGGCTAGGACCACCATTTCACTGTGCACTGTCAAATGCAAGCTTATCAAATGGCTATGTGTAAAACTAAAAGTAGGCCTACTCTATCATGTCAAGCTGCTGTAAATGTAGCGACGTAGTTCTTGCACTGTCTTAACTCATGTAAGAGCAATGAGCTAAAAATAATGGATATGGCCATGGGCCTATCCACAGTAATGATGGGTACTGCACTACAATTAGGGGACATGGGAGGGGGAACATTGAATTGTAATAATAATATTCAATATTTTTGTCATACATTTTGACAGATATTTACATGTAAATAAATTGACAGGAATTTAAAATGCAGCCTTAACGATTTGATACATTGTATCACAAACAGTTGGAGAAAAATGTAAGGCAAATGTCCATAAAATACTACAAAGGCTTTATTGGAATCTCTTGAATTTAAAGATAATTATCTGTAAAAGCATAAACATTACATTGTTCAAGAGTCACAGATTTATGTTCGCACCGCTCAAATGTTAAGTCCAAATTTTAAAAAGTCGTTTATGGGTAATTTGAACCGAAAAATGGAACCCGGTAATGACCGTTTCGGTCGGGTATCCGGATAACCCGCACAGCCCTATAGCTATGGTTGATTACAACACACTACCAAAGTGTTACTTAGTGTAATGTTTGAAGTTATTTTGAATGTTTTCATGAAATGTTTTGAGCATGTTCAATTTTTAAAAATGTGTTGATGTGTTACTTGCTTTGTTACTACTAATAAAAAGCACCTCAGGTTGACACATAGTTCTACTGGTAATGTGCAGTATATCTGTACTTTGATCCAATTGTGCAGTTGTGAGTGGTTCGATTCCACTGGTGCTTTGTTCAGAACTTGTGAGGGACACTGACACAATGAAAATGAAAAAAGAGGAACTAGGCTTATATAAAAGGTTAAAGAGGGGCTCTAAGGTCAAATTTAGTTTTGTGATTTTCCAATAACTAGAGTCCTTATTAAAGTGTGAAAAAATTACCCCCAAAAATTAGTCTCTAACCTCACGTTAAAGTGATGTAAAATGTCATTTTATTTGATAACCTTCCTGTGTGAAATTTGTTAACATCCAAAGACAACAGTGACGTCACATTTCAAATGAATGGATCTCTACATTTTTGTACGGTGAATTTGCAGTTCATTCCTGAATCTCCACAATATTTGATCAAATCGGCGTTGAAATTGACTTTTTGACAAACAAAAAATTCCTGTATGGAATGTTACAGACTCATTTACCGTAAGAAAATAGTGACGTCATGTTTCAAATATCGCTCTGAAAGGGTATAAAATAAAATGATATGTTACACCACTTTAAAGTGAAGTTAGAGACTTGTAATTGTTTTCACACTTTAATAAGGACTCTATCTATTGGAAAATGAGTGCATCACAAAACTGAATTTGACCTTAGAGTGCCTCTTTAAAAGGAATGTGTAACATTGGCAAACATATTATCTAAAAGCTTACTTAGTGTAAATTTGGTACAGATATAAATCATCAAGAGAAATTATTCTTATGTTTTTCATCTCGGAGAAAAAAATTGTTATGTCCAATTTTTATAAAATTTCTGGTTTTTAAAAACGGCAGAAAATCATTTTCTCAAAGATGTAAGCACAGAGATGTTCAAATGTTAGTTATATGATATATTTCTTCAAAACTAGAGGTTTGAAATGAACATGTTTTTGTAATGTACCAATGTTACACATACCCTTTAAGGCTTAACCCCATACTGAATCATGTTGAGTGATTTGTGACTGGATGTTCGGCCCCAAGTTTCAAGACAACCAAGTCTTCAAATATTTGATATTTCACGCATGTGTTCACTGTTGTGTTCATTCTAAGGTATGCATGATGTTTTTATCTATTTATAAGTATTTACAGTCTTGTGGTTTCAAATAAATATTTAGTGTTACCCACATTGTTACTAATAGTAATATCAATAATCAAAACCATTTTAGTGCAACATGTTTGTTGGCACAGTAAGGGTTTAATGCAATTTTTTGGGCAATAATTGAACTGTACACTTGATCATAAGGATAAGCAAAGTTATTTGTTATTTTATTTTTGCAGGCACATTTTGATAAAAAACAATTTGAGCCTCAGCGAGCGGATGAGAAGAAAAAGTTGAAATGTACTGCCATTCCCAGCATATTCGTTCATCGTAGAGCTTCCAAATTGAGGAAATCGCCAAAGATCAGAGTCCCCAAGCTTACAACTAAAGAAGTTGGTGTGTCTTCAACCTTCCTGGAAGATCACATGTACTCTGCTGCAGCACCACCATGTTCATCATCTGAAAATTGTAATTATATATAAATTCAGTGGCGCAACTCTTGTTACAATTGGGGGAGGAGAGCAGTAGAGATTATCATTCTCATTCATGGGATATGTGGACCATTATGTAAATTAATGCAAAATTGGGTGGCACATGTGACAAAAATGTATTTAAGTTTTTATATGAAAATAACTGCCACAAAAGTAGTTATGATTTTTTATTTTAGAAATAAGCTTTGTATTTCCTCTTATTTAATTCACCCCCCCCCCGAAAAAAATAAATAAATAAAATGTATGTCATGTACAAATATCACTTTTTTATTTTATTTTTAGCTCAAGAGAGTGCTGTTGACGAGTGTACACATACTCCAAAAGACACAAAGCTGACTAAAATGGAGGAAAGACTTAAGGTTTTAAAGCTGCAACTCCGCAAGGTGCGAAAAGAGAAGAGGGCCCTGCTCAAGAGTAAGTCAAAGCATGAGGCAAGGGTTGCCAAGCTGTTTGCCAAGGATCAGCTAAATGCTCTTCATAGAGGATGCATGAGGGGTGTAAAGTGGAGTTCTTCCACAGTCAAGAAAGCAATTCAGCTGCGCTTTGCTTGTGGGCCAACTGGATACCAGCTTCTCCTAAAGCAACACCACCCTCTGCCTTCTATACGCACCCTCCAAAGAAGAATGGAGACAGTATCCTTTAAACCAGGAGTTCTTAAACAGGTGTTTAACTTCATGAAGTTAAAGGTCCAGGAGATGAAAACCGAAGAAAGAGTTTGTGTTCTCACCCTGGACGAGATGTCCATAACACCAAATGTTGAGTATGATGCAAGCAGTGGGAAGTTACTTGGAGATGTCACTCTTCCAAATCACACAGGAAATGCCACACATGCGCTGGTCTTCATGCTTGGAGGAGTAACTTCTAGATGGAAACAAACTGTGGCCTACCATTTTACAGGCAATTCCACTGATGGTGAGGTACTGAGACCCATTGTCTTAGATGTTATAAGACACTCCACTGAGATTGGCCTACATGTAGTAGCAGTCACCAGTGATATGGGGAGTGCAAACAGAGCAATGTGGAGGAGCTTTGGCATTATTTGCGGGAAGCACTGCTGTACAGTAAATAAGATTAAACACCCCTCAGAACCAAAGGAGTGGCTATACTTCTTAGCTGATGTTCCACATCTCGTTAAGAATGTGAAGGCTGCCCTCGTCAGTGGTCATGTGTTTACAATGGCCCCCGATGTCATCAAAGAATTCAAGCTTCCATCTAGCCATGCAAGTATCACTGCTGTAAACGATCTGGCTACCTTCCAAGATGACAAGGAGTTAAAACTGGCTCCACGACTCACACAAACCATCCTAACACCTTCACACTTCGAGAAAATGAAAGTATCGAATGCCCTAAGCCTCTTTAGCCATTCAGTTAGTGCCGGTGTGCGTTATATGGTAGAATGTGAAGGGAGAAGCACCTAGAATCTCACTACAGCTTGGTTCCTTGAGATCATGAATCACTGGTTTGACCTTGTGTCAAGTAGACATCCTGTCATGGCATTAAGCAAACTCCATCCTGACAAGCATGCAGAGGCAATCACATTCTTGAAAGCCATCATCAAAATCTTCAAATCCATGTCAGTTGGGAAGAATGGAGAGTGGAAACCAATCCAAACGGGAGTCATCTTGTCTACAACATCAATTTTTGATATTCAAGAAGAGCTCCTTCACAAAGGCCACAAGTTTCTCCTTACATCAAGACTTACACAAGACTGCCTTGAGAATCTCTTCAGTTCAGTGAGATTGAAGAATCCCATACCATCTCCCCTGGCCTTCAAGTGGAAATTGAGCTATCAAAAACTGGAGGCGAGCTTGGGGGCAAAAGTATGGCCATGAGGAAACTGCTCAAGAAATTAAAATGAAACTTGCCTGTAGACTTGGTTTATTTGATATTCTTGAATAGTTTCCTCATGGGCACACTTATACATGTATCTCCCCGACTAGTGATACGTATCAACTAATGGCCAATGTTTAAAATTCAAACTCATTTGAAAACATATTCGAAAACATATTCACATAATGCATTGATAGAGATACATATTCCATGCTGGCTGATAAATTCATTCCTTTGAGCGAATTTTCGTAGAATATGTTTATGATAAAAATATGTTCAGTATCCACAAATGTCTAAAAGTACAAATTAAATTTTTGCATTCAAGCCCGATAGCCAATGAATATAACATAAATGTGTCTCCATACGGGATTGCTTGTTCTTTATAATACCTTACAATACCAATTTACATACATTGACTGGGCCTACCATCAATGCATACTGTTACTTGTGAGATTTGTTTTGTGAAATTTCTCATTTCAAACTAATTAACAAAGAATAGCAATGGTCAGGTTTAAAAGGAAATTGCCAGATATTGCTGGGGTATGAAAAACGGTGATATTCCTTTAGGCCAAAAAATAAGTCTCCGGTTTCTGGTCATCAGTCGGCTTCAAAATTGGCGTTTTTGTTGGGTTTTTTTGCCATCGTTTTTAAATTGGAAATATGTGATACACTGTATACGTGGAGACCAAATATCCCAGATATACAAAGTATGGTGGCTAAGAGAGGCCTCATATGTGAAAAAGTCGTTTAAAGCACAGCATGGCAGAGTTTCAATCGATCCAGCAATTTTGGCTGCAATTGGACATTGTTTCATAGCAAAAAAAAATTTAAATTAAAAAATGCTGATGCATGGGTTTGAGGCAATGCACGCGGAGACCAGAAACCGGAAACTTTTTGAGGGGCCTTAAGTAATCCCTAATAAATACTGAACAACTGTGGCCATCCATCCTCCTAAACATGGACAAAAGCACCATGACAAGCCTGACTAGGATTCAAACCCACATTCTGATGACAATATTGACTGGATACTCAATGGGTTTACTTTTTTCAACCAGTTCTGCTCATTTATTTATTATTTATACATTTCCGAATTCCAAACAGGGTAAACATTTAACATTGAATTAATCCAATTCAATTGGATACTGAGTAGAGAAGTTTAAAGGGAGTGTGCAACATTGGTAATCATCAAATTATTATTTTAAAGCTTACACAAGGTGTGTAATGAAAATCCAAAAATAGTCATTTGACATTTATTTTGTATTTTTATTTAAAAATTACAGTCAGATTAGTTACAAAATGCCACCGATTCCTTAGACACATAAAGGAATTTGTTTTAAAGTAAAAGACAAACAAATAATAAAAAAGAGATAACATATCCGGAACAGCACAACAGGGATCAAGCATCATATACATAATTTATCTGAATTCTCTAATAATTATTACGTTCAGGACATTTTTTGAAGTTTCAGACAGGCACTAAATCAGTGGGTACACATAATGGCTAAACGTGTGAACCAACTGTATGACTTTCTCTTGAAACAACACAAAATCTACATTTAATTAGTAAACAAGTACCCACCAGAGATGAATGGAAAGAGACAAATGGAAATTGCTTTCAAACCAGTCCGAGTTGGTCTTAGACAGGAAAGTGTGTTTTGAGGTTGAAGGTGCAGGTGAATATGCTGCCTCACTCTTGATGAGATATCATCACTCCAAATGTACAATATGATGCATCAAGCAGTGACAGAAGAGAATGATTGTAGTAGATTGGCCTACATGTAGTTGGCCTACATGGGATTATTTGTGGGAAGCACTGCTGTAAAAGATCTGGCTACCTCAATGAGTTAAAATAACTCACCCACAACTCATCCAAGTCATCCAACACCTTCTCACTTTGAGAAAATTAAAGTATCAAATGCCCTAAGCCTCTTTAACCATTCAGTTAGTGCTAGTGTGCGTTAGAATGTTTAGGAAGAATATCACTGTACAGCATGGTTCTTTGAGATAACTGGTTTAACCTCGTGTCAAGTAGACATCTTGCATGCAGAACTAGAGGCGATTCAGTTTCTAAAAGATATAAAAAGGAAAAAAAATATTGTAATGTCATATATAAATTTTACATTTTTGACACTTTAGCATGTAAATTTGCAAAGCACCATGAGCATGTTTATATGGATTGGGCGCTATTTACAAAATGAGTCTGAAGTAGCCAAAGCCGAGTTTGACAAAGTCTGAATCTTTATAATCAGTTGTCACTCATTCTACGCACTTTGGAATAGTTTTAATCCATTTGTCCACGGTGATAGAATTAACGTTTTTGCATATCGTGAGATATGTTTAGGGCTAAATAAACCTTATGCTTATTTATAATGTATAAGGATACATGCCTTATCAAAATGTGAATCAATAGAAAATGTCAATAAGATTTTTCCCCTTTAAAACGTTTTTCTTTACAAGATTGACATCTGTAAATTTAAGATGAAGATGTATTTGTTTTACTGAGCTAAAAATACCACATGTGAAAATAATTCCTAAAGACTCATTTTGTAGGATACAAATACATTTTTCACAAACACATTTTATTAATGTTATTGCTGCAATGCTGGATACTTTCTTATTTCTGATTAAGAGTGCAGTATTTTATGCACAGTGCACATGTGAGTTGAGCAGATGACAAAATGACCAACATCTAACAGTCATACATGTAATTTCAGAAAAGAGTGTAGGATACAGCCACCACTTTTCTCTCTTGATTCTAGTCTAAAAAGACTCATGACAAAAAGAAATTAGGGCTGTGCCGGGAATCCGGGTATCTGAAGTTTCCGGATTTCGAGTATCCGGTTCCAAAAATATCCGAAAACGCACATCCCTAAAAGAAATACATCCACATTTCCTGAAAAATATATTGGCTAATGTCGAGGACAAACTAGTAAATGAGAGGGAAATGTAGCAATTGGTCAAGACCCGTTGGGACGAGGTTGGTTTGTGCAAATGTTTGCAAGAATATAATTTGTGCACAATGTGATAGGCCGACAGTCTTACCATCAATCATTATGACCATACCTACATGTACCACTTTTTACCGTACTGTACGGAAGTAACAGCTGTAGGCAAGTTATAGTCTATACAAATATAATCTTTTGGGGAAACCATTAATCCTGTCGGGAAGAATGTCGTATCCGACCGCCACTTTTTCTCATTCAATATAACCAATATGTAATCTTACCTACCCAGTAAGGTGGAGAACATATGGATGATGTAGGACATAATTATACTTATTATTCCAGGATATTTATTTCATGAAAAATCACACATTGCATTGTTGTATCTGATGACTTCCTCAGTCATGTCAGTCTGATCTTGTCAACTCCCCCATATGTGACCAAACACGGTCATTGTACATGCGGCTTGCCATTAATAGGATCCTTCTATTTTCTGAAGGGGAGGATTTTTTAGAAGGGAAATAAAGTCCGGAAACCATCATAAAAGTGGATTTTAAAAATAGTTTCGCTTTCTGTACCCCCAAAAATCGATAGAATCATTTTTTAACTGGTTAGGCCTAGTGCCTTGCAAAAAAATCCCCCAAAACCTTAAAAAGTGGCGGTCGCATACGACATTCTTTCCATTCTGTCATTAAACAAAAAATCAAGGAATCTAAACTAATAATGATAAGCTAACTGTTGTTATATATTTAAAAAATAGCCTACCTTAAACGACCACGGACACGGCGGTCAACATGGTCAACAGAATTACGACGTTACTGAGTTAGGTAAAACTTGTAGCTTTGCATGGTGAGGATGATAAGTAAGACTAATTGCGGTGACACCATGTGGAATCTCAATTGAGCAGTAGTAATTAGTTCTGAAAAGAACTGGTGGTACAACTCGACGTTTCGATCAGTATGCTCTGATCGTCCTCTTACTGAGTTAGTTAGTTTTTGACATTAGACTAGAGTTACTAGACTAGAGTAGAGAGTTAGCCTGTCGATCAACCTTCAACTTCCTGAAGACATTTTAACGACTAGGGTAGATTAAGTACACTTTTCTTCTATCACAGGCACACCATCATCTCGTCCATGAGTTGCTCAAGATCCAAATGGAAACATTTTTAGCAAACTTCAGGATTAAGGCATATTATTAAGTTATAACATTGACCGCCGCCGCATGCGGCATCACTTACTTTACGCATATTTATATACGGAATGCGCACACACGATCGACACGTGAATTCGCGCACACACGTTTCTGGGAGTCAAAATGGCTTCTAATCACTAGTTGTCGCAACTCTCTCAATATACGGCTCTGCTCCGCTCCAGAGCCAGCCCAATATACGGCTCTGCTCGGCGCCGGTAATTGCACCTATGACCGTGAAATTAAAATGGATGGAACAGTAGGTGTACGCCGTGTTATCACATCGTGCGGACAGAGTCGAACCGCAGAGAAGATCAAAACAAGGCAAGAATTGGTCAAAAACACAGTGTAAGTTACAATATTTTTTATGATCAAAGGCATACACATAATAACAATACAGTATAGATTCATAGTAGATTCATAGATTTAAGGTATTTATAGTGCAATGTGTTTATTTCTTCGTAAAACATGCACGTAAACATGCATCTACGGTTTTTTGTACATTCTTTATCCTAGCCCTTATGTGGAAACATAAGGGATAGGATCATCCCCCCCCCCCCCACCCCTGCATACTGGGGGTGCTACGGAGTTTAATCGAGACCCTGATTCTGGCCCAAGTGCTAGCTTAAAGCACCACCGGGCCTATACATGTAATGACCAGGAAATGAGGGTTCTTGCAGTGGTACAGTGGTTGGTTCCTACATGTCCCAAACCAATAGACGCCCATGTATACAAAACGAACTTACCGTATTGGGTTGAGCGTGTGTAACAATCAGCTGTAGTTTATTAGCGGTTTATCTCCAATTCTGATTGCAGTCAACACGCACTCACACCTAGAATCAAGCCAAATTATAGCTAATCTCTGTCTGAACTGTGGACCCACTTGACTGATTTAAATGGGTGCGTTCGATCGGCCTCCTCTCAACGATACTCATGTACTCTTGGTCACGAGAACAGGGAGATTATGTCACGTGTCTACTACTAGGTCGTAGTGATTACAGGTTCATAGGTAGTAGTATGTCAGATGAGGGAACCGGACCACCTACTCAAAAAATCATTTTCCCCAAATTCTCTGGGGTAGTGGTAGGGCGTTTTGAAAAACTAGCATTTTAAGAAAAACGATATTTCTTCAAACCCTCTGGGGGTAGTAGGGCGTTTTGGAAAAAGCAGTTTTACACATGTTTTAAGCATAAAATATATACTTCACGTTTTTTTAAATTGTTTTTTACGTTTATATTTTCTAAATATATATTGATTACAGAGACGATGCAATTTTTATCAAAATGGACAAAGGAAAAATTAGAAGATTTTGTAAGAGAGAAACAAATTCGTATAATTTCAAACAGAACAGGTAGATTTAATAAACGCGTTTATTACGAAGCTGTAAAAAATTATTTTAAACATCATAAACCAAAACCATTGTACAAATTAAATTTGGTTGAATTGAAAAGGCGTATAAATGTTGAAAATATAAATATTCCTAGTCGCGGCTCTGGTAAAAAAGCGCAGTTGATTAAAAAAGATTACGTAGCCGCTATTGAAAGGTTTTACGGTAAAGAAACAGAGTTGAAATTTAATAAAACGATCGTTGGCGGAAGTTATTTACGTGAACATGTAATGATTGTTCCGTTGAACCACAGCAAAGGAAAAGATTTAAACATTTTTTCTCAAGCGGTAAATTTAAAGATTATTGACAAGTTGCGAAAAGACTTGCAGGAATTTAATGCGTTAAAGTTTATGATATATATACGCATTAAATTACTTAAAGAAAACTTGAGTAGCTCAACCGACGAAGCTGAACCAAATTTTCACAACAAAAACCAAATTGTTTTATTAAATTTAAACGACATTGACGATATGCTAGTTGTTGTTTTTTCGCAAATTGCTGAAACTTTAGAAAAATATACTCGAGAGGGTAGTGGATGGTTAGTAGATCGTATCGTAGATATGAATCTCAGAATCTCTAAATATCAACCATTAATAGGAGGTAGTTATATCGAGCTATGCGACTATATTAAAAATAAAAAAGCGTGCATCAACGTTAAAAACAACGATGACAATTGTTTGCGATGGGCTTTGCGCGCTCATCGTTTTCCCGCGGCCGATCATGTTGATAGAACTAGTAAATACCCAATAGATGATGGTTTTAATTTTAATAATATTTCAACACCAACACCGATTAATCAAATTAAGCTAGTAGAAAAACAAAACAATATAGCGATAAACGTTTTTGGTTGTGAAAAAAAAACTATACTAGTTTACAAAATTAGCGATCAACCAGCGAGTCTAGATCGCATAAATTTATTATTGATTCACAAAGACGCTAAATCTCACTACGTTTATATAAAAGATATGAATAAACTACTTTACGATCAAACGAACCATCACAACCGTAAACATTTTTGTTTACGATGTTTACAAGGTTTTTCAACGAAAGAACATTTAGAAAACCACGTAGAAATGTGTAAAGGAATAAATGACAAACCAACAAAATTGTTTTACCAATAAAGTATAAAAACGACAAGGTAAAGTTTATAAATTTTCATAAAAGATGAAAGTTCCATTCGTGATATACGCAGACTTTGAGAGTGTGATTAAAAAGATTGTAGACGAAAACTCACCAATACTAAAAACTACAAGAACACATCGTTTGCGGTTATTCGTACGTCGTCGTTTGTTGCGACGGTAAAAGTAGCTCTCCCGTTACGTATAGGGGAAAAGATGCCGCGGAACATTTTTTAAACGAATTAAAAAAAGAAGAAGAAAATATTAATACGATATTTAAAAATCCGAAAAAGTTAAACATGACTGAAGAAGATGTAAAAGATTACAAAAACGCGAACGAGTGTTGGATATGTGAAAACAAGTTTTTTAAAAACTGCGCGGCAGAGCCTGACGCCAAGTATAAAAAGACAAGGGATCATTGTCACATTACCGGAAAATATAGAGGCGCTGCGCATAATTGTTGTAATTTAAGACTAAGTTTAAAACCAGAGAAAACTTTTATTCCAGTCGTATTTCATAATTTGCGAGGCTATGACTCTCATCTTATTATGCAAGCTGCCGGTCGTAGCGAAGGAAATTTAACGTGCATCGCAAACAATATCGAAAAGTATATTTCTTTTAGTATTAATCAACTACGATTTATCGACAGCGCTCAATTTTTATTAGCTTCGCTAGACAAACTCGTAAAATCAAACGATTCTTTTCCAATCACGACTAAACTCGAACCCTCCTTTGAAAAATTTAATCTTATTAAAAGCAAGGGCATTTATCCTTACGAGTACGTAGACAGTTTTGAAAAATTTAAAGAAACGCAACTTCCTTCGATAGAATCTTTTTATAGCAGTTTAAACAGCCAACACATTACCACCTCTCAGTACGAGCACGCAAAGAATGTTTACAGCAAGTTTGATTGTAAAAATTTAGGAGATTATCACGATTTGTACGTGCGTACAGATACTTGCTTGTTGGCGGATGTGTTTGAAAACTTTCGTAATACTTGCATGCAACAATACGGTTTAGATCCGGCTAATTATTACACCAGTCCGGGATTGAGTTGGGACGCTTTGTTAAAACATTCGAAACAAACTTTAGATTTGTTTACGGATGTCGACATGCATTTGTTTATAGAAAAAGGCACGCGAGGAGGAACGTGCATGGTGAGTAAACGATACGCTAAAGCAAACAACGCGTATTTAGACGATTACGATTCATCTAAACCGTCGAGTTACATAATGTATTTAGATGCGAACAATTTATACGGATACGCGATGAGTCAACCTTTACCGACTGGTAATTTTAAGTGGTTGAGTGAAAACAAATTAAACGACTCGAGGAACAAGGATTTAAAAACGATAAAGGATGTATTTACAAGTCGATTTAGAATATCCTAGAATTACACGATTCTCACAACGCGTTTCCACTCGCGCCAGAATCGTTGACGGTACCGAAAGAATGGATGAGCGACTATCAACACGAGTTGCTAAACGACAAGCCGGCTCAAACGTTGTTAAATTAGTTCCAAATTTATACGACAAGAAAAACTACGTGCTTCATTATCGTAATTTACAATTGTATTTACAACTCGGTATGAAACTAACTAAAATTCATAAGTTTTAGAATTTGACGAATCACGTTGGATGAAATCATACATTGATTTAAATACACGATTAAGAAAAGATGCAAAGAGTGATTTTGAAAAGATTTGTTTAAACTGATGAACAATTCAGTTTTGGTAAACGATGGAAAATGTACGAAATCGCATTAACGTAAATTTGAAGCGATTAAACGATGAAAAACAAGACAATTTAATTCGCGCGCTTATAGCGAGACCAAATTTTGCCGAGGCTAGGATTTTCGATAATGATCTAGTGGCTATTCACATGCACAAGACAAAACTCGTTTCTCAACCAGCCAGTTTACGTAGGAATGAGCATATTGGATATATCCAAGGTTCATATGTACGATTTTTATTACAATCATTTAAAAACAAACTATGATTGTGAGTTGATTTACACAGACACGGATAGTTTGTTGCTCGAGATTAAAACGCAAGATGTGTATAAAGATTTATGTAAAAACAAATCTTTATACGATTTTAGTAATTATAAACAAGATCATTTTTTACATTCTGAAAACAATAGAAAGATTATCGGCAAAATGAAAGATGAGTGCGCGGGAACAGTAATTTCCGAAGTTGTGTGTTTGAGACCCAAAATGTATTCGATACTTTTATCGAATGAAAAACAAATAAGAAAAGCTAAAGGATTTAAAAAACAAGTTTTAATGCAACAAATTAAACACGATAAATATAAACAAGTTTTATCATTTAAAAATACTCTGCATCATGATATGAGTTTTATTAATCACGAAAAACACAGACTATATACAAAGCGAGTAAATAAAATATCACTCTCTCCTTTAGATACAAAGAAACACATTTTAGAAAACGGAATAGACACTCTAGCTTACGGTCACCGTTTAATAACAATTGAATGATTGATTTCGAATGATTGATTTTTGAATGATTGATTTTGAATGATTGATTTTGAATGATTGATTACAATCTCTTTGGCGGATTTTGTGTATTTCGCGGGATAATTTGTAATTCTTGTCTTACAAAACTACGAGCGGGGCCTCCTTCTAAATAGTACAATATAGGTTGATTCACACCTTTAACAGTTTTAGATATTCTATAAATTTTTATACTCCATATAGGATCGGTCGCTCTACGTCTCGTATCTCTTTCAGCTTCACCCAGTGCGTATAAATACCTAATTAAACTGTTGTTTGGGATTCTTTTTTCTTTTTTTACACTTACTGGTGAGGCTGGATTTTGCTCTACACTGCTCAATTTAACCGCGTCTTTTGGTTTTAAATTTATAAGACGCGTTGTTGTATTATTTAACTCTTTCACAACCTCTGGCAATCTTTTAACCCACTCTCTATTTACTACCGCTACGCCGGATACTGCTGCACTCGTTATTTCTTTAGCGTACTGGTGAGAAAATAATCTTTCCGCCAACGTTTTATTAAACCGCTCCACTATACCCTGAGCTCTATGATTACCAGCCTCACCTCGTTGAATTTTTACATTATGTTTACTCATTATTACGTTAACGCTACTCATAAATTCTTTTCCAGGATCGACTTTTAAACGTGTAGGCCAAGTTAACGGTCTACCTTTATAAATTTTCTCAAACGCGTTACCAACCATCATAGCGGTTTTATCAGTTAAAGGTACTGCAGCTTTATATCTACTAGCCTCATCTACAACCGTTAACGCATACTTGTAAGTTCTTTTACCGATAACATCATGAGGAAGAAACAATAGATCCGCTTGATGAACTTCATTTGGTTTTTCAAACGCGCTGTATGATGAAGTTGGTCTAGGAATATATTTAGGATAGGGTAAATAAATTTGCCACAGCGCTTGCTTTTTTATCCACTGTCTAACTATTTTTACATTTATTTTTGTTTCTTTAGACAGTTTATTTATTGCATCTTGACCTTTAAAGTATCCTTTAGGACTATAATACACGTTAGATAACCTTTTCTCGTTAGCGTCCATTTATATTTAACTTTTATAAATACATTTAATAAATTTTTATTCAGAATTCATAACATTACTTGGCAAAATTCCTTGTTTAACTAGCCACATTTGCGTTACACCACTCGGCAACTACCGTAGTGAGTTTTAGCCTGTCTTTTATATCCAATTTTCCCAAATCGGCGGGTTTCATTTAAATATTTTTTCACCCAACATGCTGTACAAAACACAAAAAGAGTCATAACGGCGCTGTGATAAGCTGCATTTGCGATTCCTTTCGTGTCCATTGTATTTATATTAATAATATATAAAAAAATTATTCCATTTCAAAACAACATTGTTTTTTGTTTTAAGTTCGTTTTTAAATGCATTTTCGACAAGTTTACTTTCACTTGGTTTTTGCTCTTTGCTAACGCTTAAAAAGTAGTAAGCACCTAAACCTCCAACAAACAAAGCAATAGCGATATAGTAGTAGTTGTTGTTTGAGCTAGTCGTTTCACTAGTTGACGCGGAGCGATCTTGCAGCGTTGTGTTTTTCGTTAACGCTTGTTGAGTTTTAGTCGAATCTTTTTTTAATTCTAGTTTTTTCTTTTTATTGAGTTCTGCGAGTTTTTTACCGGCCGCGACTCTGTTTGGATTTTTTTCTTTTTTAATCGGTGCTTTTGTTACTGTCTTTGGTTGTTGTACCGTCGTCTCCGTCTCTTGTACTTGTGCATTCGTCTCCATTCCTTTTATTATCTATACAAGATTCTTCTTTTCTTTTTAAATGTTTTGCCGTAATTAGAGTTGCACTGAGTGGCGCTACTAATATACCGTATTTGTAGTATATTTCACACGCTACGGTATTAAGCATGCTTTTAATGAATGGGTCTTTTTCTAAATCTGTAATTAATTTCCCCTCATTGTCAATTTCAAAACTATAACCGTATAAATCAACGCGATTTAAACCGAGTCCTAAAAGTTTAACGTACAATGTTAAAATAGCACTACCTAAGCTTTGCGTAATGTCACGACCCAATTTTGTTTCGTATTGCATGTGCAACGCTTCACGCTCATCCGTACTCATCGCTTCAATATCTTTAACGCTGTACTCTTTACCAAAAAACTTGCTCGAATCTCCCCCAGCTACAACCGATAAAAGACGTTTATCTCGTAGCTTTTGTTTTAGCATTTCCGCGTCGTCGTTTGTAACAACACTTGCTTGTGTAGAGAGTAGCGTAGTTGGATTTTCATTCAACAATTTAGCAACTTCTTCCATTTAATATAAGTGTTTATAGAAAAATTTATACATCTCACAACGTATTACCCAACGACCTATGAGCAATTACCAACCTATGAGCAATTACCCAACCTATGAGCAACCTATGAGCAATTACCCAACCTATGAGTAATTACCTATGAGCAACCTATGAGCAACCTATGAGCAATTACCAACGACCTATGAGCAACCTATGAGCAATTACCCAACGACCTATCAGTAATTACCCAACGACCTTTAGTCACGTATCTCATAACTGGTAGGTTGATCCGTTTTTAAAATCAATTTTCGGTGTAAAACTTGTTTAAGTTGCTCGCGCGCTTGCTCTCGTAGTTCAGCCGTTGGTATAACATCGTTTTCTCGAAGACAATTTTCAAATGAATCTCTATCTTTACAATAAAATAAACACACCCATTTAAGTTGCTCTCTAAAGTCCTTTAATACGCTATTGTATTTTTGAGTAAGTATCCAACAACTATGTTTAATATGCCTACCGCTAAAAGCTAATTGAGTAATCATACATTTATTGTTTTCGTCGTATTTTTTATAATGCAATTGTTTACTAGCGCTACAATCATCGATTATAAACAACGTTTCGTTTCCTTCTAGTACGTCGCTATATATTTTTATCGCTTTGTTTAACGTACAATCTTTCAGATCATCAACAAGCACTCGCTCGTTGTTCCAAATCCATTTTCTATTTTGATACGCGTCATTGTTTTTTATGGTAGGACACAATATAACGATATTTTCGAAATGTTTTAAATATTCTTTTTGTAACAAGTTTAAAATAAATTCAGTTTTTCCACACCCCGTTTGACCACAAATGAGCGCAACGTGCGAATATTTAGGTAACATTTTCTTTTTAATATCAACAAATATGAAAAAGTTGATTATAATCGACGATGTTTAATATAGTTGTTTATAAAACTATATTATAGTTTATCGTCGGTACTCGTTCTTAAATCTAATAATCGACGGATTCGAAACGTGAGTTTCTTATGTTTAGTTGCGCGTCCATGATAATAAAAGTATACATGTTTAGTTCACCCGCACTCTCGGCTTCTTTTTCAATTTGAATGGTAATTCCTTCGGATAAGTTTTGCACCCGTCTTCCGCTTCCGTGTAATTTATTATCGGTACTCGTTCTTAAATCTAAAAATAAACCGTATCGATTTAAATAATAATTTGCTATTTTGATGTTGGATAAATCTAGAGCTTGCGCAACTTGTATAGCGTGTTGTTTTCTCGAATCACCAAAATATTTTGAAATCTCTTCCCATTGTTGATATCTTTTCATTCCGTGCGCGTAGAGTTGATTAGGTACGCCTTCGATGGTAATACTAACTTTGTTTATTTTCGGATTATAAAACCTGTTGCACTCTTGTATGTTGGGTTCTTTGAATATAAACAATATTCCTTTCATACTTTTTGCTGGAGTATTTAAATTTATATTCCACATTGTATCTTTTTTGTTGTACGTCGTTACGCTCTGTCTAAGTACACGATCAAACAATATACTCGTTCTATTGCTGTATTGATTTCTAATTGTTCTAGCGAGTTCCGGCATGTGAACGACTTCAAATTCTAAAGAAATTCCGCTTATGACATATTTTGCGTTATCGTCGGTGCTTTTGATTACGTTGATAAATTTATTAAACACGAGTTCGTAAGTCAATCGATCTCCGATGCCCGACTGATAGTAAGGTTGATGATCGGTCAACAATTCAAAATCGAGCGGAATGTGATATCTATTTTTATACGCGTCCGCGACAGCTTTATCTTTTCCGCCGTTTGCGGTTACATCTTTATCGCTAGCGTCTATTCTTATTTTAGTTACGTTTACATCTTCTATTCCTTGATACGCTAAATTTTCGCGTTGATCTTTGGTCAGCCATTCGTCTTTAAAACAATTGAATACATCCGCATCGTCTAAACTAAATATTTCGTTTCCTTCCATTTTAATTATTATATGTTTTACGATGCATCTACCTATATTTTGTACCAACGTTCTATTTACATCATCCGTGCTAACGAGTTCAATGTTGAAAGCTAATCTAGTCGTATTCGGAACGATGACGTCGTTCATTCCTAAATTTGGAAAACGAACCGTCAACAATTGGTTTTCGTTAATGGTACTCGGATTATTTGTAATGACGACTTTTTGGCGCATTCCTTTTACACCTCGAGGTTCTCTTATTCTTCTGTATGGATCTAGCGCATCTCCGTAAGTATTATTTGTCATATTTGATGTTAGTAAATATAATAATTTTTTAAACTGTTGATTATAGTTTATCGTTAAACATGTTTTTTAATATCATGTTTTTTAATTATCGTGTTTTTAATATCATGTTTTTTTTAATTATCGTGTTTTTTATATCATGTTTTTTTAATTATCGTGCGTTGACTATAAATGGTAACTGTAGCGATGATGGTTGCTGGTGCGGTAGTCAACGCGTTAGCGTTTACCGGTAGCAATTTTTTATTTAGTAATTTGCGTAGCAACGACGCATTGCAAGAACGCAAACGACACGATTTAGCGTTAGAACAGCTTTCGAAAGCTAGAGACGAATTTAGTAAAAAGCGTTTAAAATATATCTAGATTATTTAAATGAAATACAAATACAAAGAATCGAGCGCAATAAGAACGTTTAATAACATTAACGAAGCGATGCAAGAATATTCGCGAGTTTCGAATGAGCGTGTAAATTTACCTCTCGATTTACGCTACGAACCTAAATTAGAAGATTTTTACGTTCCTAGCGAAGATCAAAAAACGAGAGAGATTGTATTTATAGCACTAGGCATGAGCGCGGTTGGTTACTTGAGTTATAGATTGTTAAAATAAAAGATGTAAAGTAATTGTAAATGGCGGAAGGAGGGTACGATCTTATGGAAGCAGACCCGTTATTACAAAATCTTGATGATGATAATGATGAAATAGCCTTAGGCGATGGAGCATACCGAGAGTATGACTATGACGATATTGATGAAAGTATGGAAAAATTAGAACTTGAAAGAAAAGAAAGTCAAAAAGTGTTAGACGAAGAAATAGAAAAAAGACATAAAAACCCTTTGTCTTTAGCGCAAATGCAACTTAGATTAACGGTTGATGATTTTTATAAAAGTGTAGGTATAAAAACAGCTATAAAAGATTATTCTTTTTTTGAAGAAAAATTAGAAAATAAAAAAAGCGTGCTCTATTTTAAAAAAGGTGAAAAGAAATACGTTTAACTAAAAAGAGGAAAAGGATTTCTTTCGTTAAGTTCACTAAAGATTAGTGGTTTAACTGAAGACGATCTTTCACCATACTCTGCAACTCAACAAAGTTTTCTACTTGTTGTAGAAAAGCGGAAGAACCGATACGAGAGAAAACTAGTGGTGGTAGAAGATTACCTGCTCTACCGCTTGTAGAAAAATCTAAAAAAGTAGAAGAAGCTATCGAAATGTCGGTGATAGAGAGCACCAGAGATATAGAAACGGAAACAGAATTAAACTTTTCGCGTTGTGAAATCTTGGGGTTAGATAGAGCTTTACGAACATCACGAGGTCAACTTGAATTAAATTTAGCTAAATTGAGCAAACTAGACGAAGAAATATCTAATCTTGAACAAGAATACGTGAACGCTCGAGATAGAGATGATGAAGACGAAACCGCGAGACTACGACAACAACTACTAGAAAAACAAGACGAAAGACGAGTGAGATTAGAAGCCGCAATCAATAATGAAAACGTTTTACGTAGTCAAATTAATAGAGTTAGAGAAACGTTTCAAAAAATGTTAAATATAGACGTTACGTTAGGTGAGCGAGTTAAAACTTTATTTAGAGAGCAAGGCGTAACGATTGCTAGTATATTAACAGCTTTTACTATGACTATTGCTTTTATTATCGAATCACTCGGTAATGTTGTAAGTTCAGTTTTACCAAAACCTACACCACCAACACCGCCGACTCCACCTACACCACCCACTCCACCTACACCACCAACACCACCGACTCCACCTACACCACCAACTCCGCCGACTCCACCTACACCAACACCACCCACACCACCGAGCGGAGGTATAAGCGGGTGGATACAAAAAATGTTAAAAAATCTAGCTAACGTATTAGCTAAACTAGGAGCAAAAGCTTTAGCCGCTTTACCGGCTATTATCGGTAGTATAGTAAGTTGGTTATTTAAAATAGCTAGTAAAGTAGTTACGTTAGCGGCAGAACATTTATGGTTGGCGATAAGCGGAGTCGGAGTATTAGTTTTAGCTTATACGCAGAAAATGTAAAAATGCTCCGCGTCAGCGTAACAATTCGTAAATCATAACACCTACACCGGTTAAAATCGCAAAACCAATTATTAAAGAATTTTTTTCTTCTTGATGCGTATCTTCTTCTAAAGAGTCTTTTTTAATCGTATCTTCTAAAGAGTCTTGCGCGTGCGCTAAACAATCGCTCATATTTTCATCTTCTACGTGTTTCGTAATTGTTGGTAGTTGCGTTTGTAAAGGTAAAATAGGAGCAACGGTGGGCGTTGAATTTGTATCTAAATTTGAACCTAAAGATAAATTACTCGTCGCGATTAATAGATTATTGTTGTATCCGGCGAACGTACCTATTCGTAAATTCATATCGCTAGGCATCATGTATAAATTTTCTCCTAGACAAAAGTTTAATTGACTGCGGGCGTATTGTAAAACATCTTGATATCGTTGAATGCTAGATTGTAAATCGGCCGGAGAGTCAATTTCTGCTTCGGTTATATTTATAAATTCGCGTTGCGCGTCTAAACCTGTACCACCCGCTAAAAATGGGCTTTTCGCTTGCGCTTGAGCTCCTAAAATCGCGTAAACGTACGTTCTTAACGAGTCGTTTATTCGTTGCGTACCAACGTCCGTAAAACCTTTAGCTAACCCTAAAGATAATATAAATTTTGACCAAGCGAGCTCCGTTGAAGATTGTGAAATGAATGCGATCGTATAGGTCGAAGGATGATCTCCAAAACTCATTTTAGTCGCGGTTTTGTAATAATCGTAATCGGTCACCTCGGTAGAAATAACGTTCAAACTACTTTTATCGTAGTTGTTTCCGGGTACCGCTTTGTAACCGTTATCGTAATAATAAGCAGTTCCTAATCCGTTTGAATTTAAATCGACTCGTTGTTTCCAATTGGAGGCTTGAGAAAGGTGAAATTCTTTACATATGTTTTTGTACGCGCTCACGTCTATATTATTGGCAAACGCGTCGTAAAAATTTTGAAAAGATGCGGGGCAGCTCATTTCTTTGAGCAATCGTCTAATTTGATAATAGACGTGAAATCTAAAAAAACTACGAATCATCATATTTGGATGATATAAATGACCGTAACTTACGCCGCACCTCGTCGTGGCGCAGTACGTCGCAAAATTTATTTGATTTTGATAAAATTTGAGCGGGTTAGAATGCCAATCGTCGACAACGTCGTCGCTTTTAACGCGAGGCAGCTTGTAGTTGTTGAAAACATTATTAAAACGAACGTTAACAAACTCGTTCTTGTTTATGTAAATGTTTATACTCGTTAAATCGCCATCGTTAAAATCGAGAGGCGCTTTAAAATTTCCGGATGCTGGATACGAATACGTAAAATTACTCTCGAATGCTAATGGAAACGTCATTTATTATTAAAATATATATACTTTAATAATAAAATGTATCATACGTTCGAAATCGAAATAGGTAAAGAAGGAGGATCGATTCAATTAGACAACGTTATCGATAATCGACGAGACAACCTCTCGATTATATTACACAGCGTAAACATTTGGGTGGGATATTACAACGTGCGTAAAAAAGAAAGAATACTAATTCGCACGACTAATGAAGACGACGTTATAAATTTTATCGAACCCGGGCTTTACAACATTAACGAAATTATCGAGATTATATTAAAATACGCGCCTTTCACCACGTTTACCATCGATAAAACAACCGGCGTTTTCTTGTTTAAAATAACTCAAGCTGACAAGTCTGTTAAATTTACTAGCGGGTTGGGTAATTTATTGGGGTTTCACAACGAATTTCTAACCGCGGGAGAATACAGCAACAAAATAGACGTACAACTTTTTAAAATTTTATACATTCATTGCGATCAAATTTCTACGACCGATAATTATTTCAACGGAAAACCCTGCACAATTTTAAACGCTTTTCCTTTGCGAGACGCGTCGTTCGGCGAAAGCATGTACATGCAATATACAAATCCATTAGCAAAAAAATTACGAGTCGGAACTTTTAACGAGTTGAGTTTTCGAGTTAGAGATAGCAAAAGTAGAGATATACATAATCACGGTTTCCCCATTATTTTAAATGTTGAAATTATATAAATATGGCGAGCATTTATGGACCAAGTCGTATAACGGTCGCTAGCGTTGCTAGAACGATCGCTAGCGATGAAGCATCGAAGAAAGGTGAAATTTACGAACATCACGGATATCTAAACAGAGATGAAATTTTACAGCGAATAGTTTTAATCGAAAAATTTGACGGTGTACTAGGATGGCACGATACGTTTAAACAACCTTTTTCTTGTTTACGACCGCGCCCACATACTGTAGTATTTTCGCGCAGTTTAATAAAACTAATAGTTTTGTTACGCATTCGTCGACTCGCGATTACGCTCCCAACATTTATTATATTCCTTCTCCGCAACGAGATGCAAAATTTCATTTCCTCGATAATGAAATTCAACATTTAAAATACGAAATGTGTTTTAAAATACGAAACGTTAGAAAAGTTTTTGTCGAAGCGAGTTTTTTCGGCTCGCTAAATTCAAAAATCTGTTTCAATATAAAAATAGCAAGTTCACCGTCAAATTAAATAATTTTGGTATTATAAATATGGCGAGCATTTACGGGCCTAGTCGTACGAGCGAGCGAGTCAACAGTATCGCTAAAGAGAGTGATAGCGATACCGAGCCGAAAAGATATGTTAAATTTGGGTACCTCGAATCTAGTGAACTCAATCGTAAACACGTTTTTTATAGCGATTTAGAAGTTGAATTAGCTTGGTTTATAAATGCAGCAAGTATTTCTTTATTTAGAGACGCGTCGTTTCTTTCGTTCTACGTTAGAACTAGCGTGGGTGAAAATAGTTTATATTCTACGACGGGAATTTCCTTTTTACATGGCGAAGAAAAATTATACACGGTAATCAATAAAGATGAGTTTAATTTTACGAATGAAACACGATATGTAGAATACTCATTGTGCCACGTTTCAAATTTAGACGGTCGTAAAATTAAACGATATATAACTATAAATTTAATCGGCTCTTTGGTCGAAGGAATCTGTTACGAGTTAATTATTAAAAGTTTAAATTAATTATTTATATGTTATAAATATGGCGAGCATTTACGGACCTAGTCGTGAACATAATGTTGAAAACAATCACGAGCCGAAAAGATATGTTAAATTTGGACACATCGAACCTAGTGAACTCAATCGTCACCACGTTTTTTATAACGATTTAGAAGTTGAATTAGCTTGGCTTACAAATTCAGTAGGTCTTACTGTATTTAGAGGCTCGTTGTCTTTCTCGTTCTTCGTTAGAACTAGCGTAGGTGAAAATAATTCATATTCTACGACGGGAATTGAGTACCTTAGTAGCGATGTATCAGCTTTTTTTACTCCCTATAATGCTAATTTTAATTTTACGAATGAAACACGATATATAGAATACTCATTGTGCCACGTTTCAAATTTAGACGGTCGTAAAATTAAACGATATATAACTATAAATTTAATCGGCTCTTCGGTCGAAGGAATCTGTTACGAGTTAATTGTTAGAACTATTCCCATTAAAACATAATCTTTTACTATAATAAAAAACAATGAGCGAATCAACGAACGTACTTTATACGAATTTACCATCATCATCAACTAACGTACTTTATCCAAATTTACCACCTTTGACGAATGATGCTAAAACATTTCGATTGCAAAAAATCGACGATATTCAAAAAGAATTACGAACCGAAATAAACGAACGTGAAGCCACGTTTAAAAAATATAATAAAATCATAAACGCTTGTAACGTTGCAGAAACTATCGCAGAAATGGGCTGTATGGGAGCGGGAGCCATCGGAATAGCCAGTATCGCCACAGTCGTATCATCGCCGGTAGGATTCACTTTAGAAGGTTTAGCTTTGGGGTTGGGCGGCGTAGCGGTTGTTATTAGATTTGCGAAAAATAAATTGTATAAAAAAGCTAAAAAACACGATGAAATACGAGTTTTAGCAATGAGTAAACTCGACACGATCGAAAACCACGTTAGTAAAGCTTTAGAAGACGGTTACGTCAGTCAAGAAGAATTTACGCTCATATGCGAAGAGCGAGATAAATATTATAAAATGAAAGAAAAAATCCGCATGGTTAAAACCAAACCTGTAGAAACAAATATTAAAGCTGTCGATCTAAACGAAGAAAAAAAAATTCTTATAGAAAAACTTTTGAGTTTAAAATAAACTTGAGTGTAAATAAAAATTACTACAATAACGTAGAGCATGATATAAAACTCGCTTCGCAAGAAGCGGAGCGAGTAATAGATAGACCACCACCGTACAATTTAAAGTTTTAGTACAATGTTTATAATTAGTTCTAAATGCCAAAAAATAGTTTCTTTATTTATTTCGTTTATACGTTGTAACTCTGTATAATACGAGTCGATGTAATGCGTGCTTAAACCAAGCGCGCATAAATACGATTCTACACCAGCTAAATTTCTAGACTTGATTAGCGATAACGCTGGAACTAGTTTTTCTCGCACGATTATAATCAATTGTTGTGCGGGAATGTTTTTAATATAACATTCTAAAAATATAAAATCATACGAGTTGTTGTAAAACGACTCTGACGAGAAGCGTTTCAAATCACTAATAAGATTTAGTATACACGTTCGTAACAGTTCTGCCATATTGATATTACACAACATTATTTTTTTCAATTTGTTGTAACAACTCTACCATCACTAAATTAAACAACCGTATGGCTTTTTTGTTCATTTGATAAGAAGTTTTTACTTTTAATGCTCTTGCGCAGTTTGTGCATAAACCCGTTGTTGTTTTTGTACCTTTTTTACAATTTTTACACTCTACCGGCGAGGTTTTTCCTTTTTTAATTTTAAACTGATGAAAAGCGCAATAGTTCACGTTGGGTGAACTACGCACGCAACATTTGTACGTTTTACCGATTATTAACCATCTGCAAGGAACGATTATTTTCTGCATGCCCTTTTATTATTTGTTTAGATAATATTTTTTGTTTACACTCGCGCCCTTTGCGCTTGTTATCAAACTCTTGCGACAATGAGTTTACAAGTTTTTTTCTTTCTTGTTCACTCGTTATTGTTTTTTATAATGTTTCTTCATCCGTTAAAAAACTTTCGTCTTTAATATAAGCTGTAAGTTTTCCTAAATTGCTTACTAACGCTGTAATTTTTAATGTAGCTTTTTCATTCTTGGGCGCAAAAAAATGTATTTCTTTGTTTAAGGGTGATATTTTCAATAGAGCGCTAAATAGAGTCGAATCAAAAGTAGCTGAATAAGTAAGCAGCTGCTTTTTATGTACATCACCAAATTCAAAACATGTACCATAAACACAATTGTCATCATTTGAAAAGCTAATGTATTCTAGATTGCTCATGCTAATAGTTAGTGTTGAGTTTGCATTCAACATTTTTTTAAGTTTTGAAAAATCACCACTTTCAACCATATAAGGACAGTAATAATCATCGTCAATAGGGTGTTTTATTACTGATGGGCCAACAACGTAAATATTTACGTAGTTAGTTTCTCGTTTTTTAACGCCGCACGCTGACGCGGAGCATGTTTCGACAAACAACTGGTTTTTTTTAACGTAAACAGTTATTGAAACTTTTCGTTTAATACTACGAGTAATTTTTTGTAAAATTTTTAAATTTATTGAAAATTCAATTGGGTTTTCACATTTAAATTCTGAAAAGTTTTCTTTGTTCAATGATACTTTTACTAATATTCTTTCTGATAAATCCATCCCACTATAATAAAACCCCGTTTCATCTACCTTAAAATAAGCCTTGGGTTTGATACCTAATAAAACATCTATTAAAATTTTAAACACATAACCAGCTTCTATTTTAAAATAAAAATCGTATTCGTAGTCTTGTTTTATTTTCAATTTTTTCTCAAGTTGTAAAAATTTTGATTTATCTAATATTTCGCGCTTTGTGTTGTTGTTACAAACTGGGATTGTTAGTGTTTGATATACTTGTGGTTGTGGTTCATATTTACTCGTACTTTTGTTGTATTTTAAAAATTTTGATTTATCTAATACTTTTATCGTGGTTGTTTGTATTTTATCATCCTTTGATTCTTCATGTTGCGTATCAAAAGCCTCTTCACCGCATTTTGATAAAAATTGCATCGTCTCTGTAATCAATATATATTTAGAAAATATAAACGTAAAAAATTTTTTAAAAAAACGTGAAGTATATATTTTATGCTTAAAACATGTGTAAAACTGCTTTTTCCAAAACGCCCTACTACCCCCAGAGGATTTGAAGAAATATCGTTTTTCTTAAAATGCTAGTTTTTCAAAACGCCCTACCACTACCCCAGAGAATTTGGGGAAAATGATTTTTTGAGTAGGTGGTCCGGTTCCCTCATCTGACATACTACTTAGGTTCATTTATTTTCCACAGTATCAAGACAGTAATGACAATATCAATCAAGAAAATTTAAGAATAGATACAAAGCATAAGTGATACTGCAGAGGGATCCATTTATGAAGCAAAGCTTGTAGGCAATGGTCCCTTGATAACATGCACGCGCATTGAGACACCAGTGAACAAATATAAAGTGGGTCTCAATGCACATGCATGTTCACAAAGAAAAACAACAATTACTAAACCAACAATGGACTAACACAGACAAAGGACAACAACTACACAGACGGTCTTGAAAGGTCAGGTAAAGTGGATTAGAATGTACTGTAAAACACTCATTAACAATAAGATTCCAATGTAGCAGATTTAAAGACACGTTTAAATATACAGATATTTTTGGAACCTTTAAGTTGCTCATTAAGCGTATTCCAAAGCACTGGTCCCTCAAATTTAATTGTTTTATGAGCAAGAGCAGTGCGGGTATAAGGAATGTGAAAATTAGAAACTTGGCGGGTGAAATGTGAATGTATTTCAGAATTAAGAGAAAACAAAATTTTTATAGACGCAGGTAACTTTGCACGGGTAAGCTGATACATGAGGGACCCAAGCTGTAGGCGATAGATATCCTTGATTTTTAAAGTCCTATGTTTAAAAAAAAGGGGGATCTGTATGTGCATTAAATTCTGCAAAATTAATAACACAGAAGGGCCCGTTTTGTAAGAGGAGGAGTCTATTAAGATTAGCAGCAGAACTAGCTCCCCATACAAGTATCCCATAGTTGAGGTAAGAAACAACTATCCTGTAAGAAACAACTGGCCTGATCCAGGCCAAGAACCTGTCAGTCAAACCATGGAGGAAGGAAAACAGATTCCTCCATGGTCAAACTGTTATCTTTTAACAACTGTCAACACAACATCCATTGTCCATCCTGCGCTACATTCTTGGCAAATCTTAGCTTATTAATTAATCGAAACACGCTTTGATTTAAATTGAACACTGGTCTTGACACTGATCTTGTTTTTTATTATTATTATTATTTTTTTTTTTTATACGTCTTTGGTTTGTTTTTCACGTTTTCCACTATATACACCCTCAATAATAATAATAATAATAATAATAATAATAATAATAATAATAATAATAATAATAATAATAATAATAATAATAATAATAATAATAATAATAATAATAATAATAATAATAATAATAATAATAATAATAATAATAATAATAATAATAATAATAATAATATCGGAAACTGTATAAAAGCGATATTTGATTCTGATTGACAGGCTGGCCAATCAGAAGACTACATACGCCCTCGTGTAAGAAACAACTGGCCTGATCCAGGCCAAGAACCTGTCAGTCAAACTGTTATCTTTTAACAACTGTCAACACAACATCCATTGTCCATCCTGCGCTACATTCTTGGCAAATCTTAGCTTATTAATTAATCGAAACACGCTTTGATTTAAATTGAACACTGGTCTTGACACTGATCTTGTTTTTTATTATTATTATTATTATTTTTTTTTATACGTCTTTGGTTTGTTTTTCACGTTTTCCACTATATACACCCTCAATAATAATAATAATAATAATAATAATAATAATAATAATAATAATAATAATAATAATAATAATAATAATAATAATAATAATAATAATAATAATAATAATAATAATAATAATAATAATAATAATAATAATAATAATAATAATATCGGAAACTGTATAAAAGCGATATTTAAAACGCGCTTGATTCTGATTGACAGGCTGGCCAATCAGAAGACTACATACGCCCTCGTGCAAGCTAAGGATTAAAACAGTGACCCGGCATTTTTATTAATTTGAGTTTTAATTTACTGGTACTAATCCTTGACGGATCTTTTTCGCTCAATGTCTCAAATGAAAGCTTGTAATTTCCTTAACCCCAGAAAAATCAGCCCAAACATGGGCGATATTTCTTTAAGATGTATAAGTGTTATAGAGATGGCTTTCCCTCGCATTAATTCTAATTCTGACACTGAGAGGTTTAAACAATGTCAAACCCCTTTCATCATTAGCCCCTTCCCTATTTGTTTGATATTCCAAAAATTGGTGCAAATTGAGATTGAGCCAACCTCGATGTTTCGAACAGCCTCGTACCAACTGCTCCACGCCCTCAACTGGACGATTTCAATATCCAAATATCTTGAATATGTAAAATAGGTGATAGTCTGGTGACTTTACTAACAATAGCATTAGTTGCAGTGGGAAGGCAGGGACTAGGCCATCCAATTTATTTTATCAAATTTTGGTAAAAATCACTCATCCAATCATTTGATGTGTAAAGAAAATTATAATATTTATAAAAGGTAGCTCCAAGTGTTTCCTTTTTGTGTAGACACCGTGAATGCTTCGCTTTTCTCACGACTTATACCCTGTATTGAGTTGAAACTTTCACACGTTGGTTTTTTATTATATATCTTGATTTAAAGAAAGTATAGCATACCCATAGACGCAAGTTTTGCCAACATTACCAATGCAGGAATTATTTAAGTATTGGTGAATACAGTCATGTGAGTGACTTTGATTGTCAACACTTCTACTCCTCAGACAGAGGGCGCTGTCTTAGTAATTACCAATGATGGATCCAAGCAAACAAATGTTTTCTACAGACAGATACTACGCTATTATTGTCCTTTGGTCAGATGTTGTTTGTTTTTCAATCTCTCATTTTATCAGCAATACTATTTGTTCAATAGTGTTCAGGGCCGTAGCGAAGGCGTAATCTTTGGAGGGGTGAATCAAATGTATAGAACCTAATTTTCCAACTGACTTTGGCGACGGTTAAAAATTAAACACCTTCAAATTTGTTTTAGGGGAGGTAGGCGTGAGAATTCTTCGGGGAGTAGGGTAGCAGCGGCGTAGCCACGGGGGGGGCCTGGGGGGCACGTGCCCCCCCACAAATTTCCAGTGCCCCCCCCCAGGTGCCCCCCCACGAAAAATCCTCGTAGTGCCCCAAAAAACAGAAAAGAAAAAGAAAAGGGAAAAAACCCATACCCCTGGGCCCCCCCACTGAAAAGCAATGCCCCCCTGTGCCCCCCCCCCCACTGAAAAAGTCCTGGCTACGCCGCTGTAGGGTAGGCATAAGAAATGTTTGAGGGTAGGCGTGAGAGAGACATTTTTAGGGCGAGTAGGTGTGATAAACTTTGAGGAAGGGGCAAGATAGGCGAGAACACATCCGAAAAGTCTCCCATTGACCCGCACAGTCGTGCACGTTTTACACTTCCAAAAAATGATGAAAAACAAGGACGGTCCCTTACAGACATAACAACATATAAATAGCAATATAAGCTTAGTGTTTACACAATGATAGTCTATTACCTTTATTTATTCGCAGACATTCATGGCACAAAATACAACCTAACAAAGTCACTGTAGTAAACAATAGAAAAAAAACACTTCTTACACCATCACAAGAACAACTTTCATATTAAAAGAGTAATTACCCGATTTATACATTTTTTGCATATATCTGGATTCTTATAAAGTATGGAGGCATTTAAGAGTAAGGGACTGTAAATATCAAACATAGGTTGGCCACGGCAAAAAAATAGATTTTCTTCATACTTTCATATTTGATGGACCTTTCATATTTGATGGACCCAAACTAACAAATGTGGAAACAAATTCAAAAAAAAAACTTCGTTACCATGACAACAGCCAAATTACCATTTTAGGGTGGTTTTGCCATTTTTTCTATTTTTGAATAGTGAAATTTGCCTATATTCAAGGCCGCGTTACCATTACACAGGATATAGAAAATTATTTTCTTTAAAAGTTATGGATAGCTGGGTCCTTAGAGGCTGCATTGAATGTATAAAAATAATCACCAGGTGGGTGGGTTATACCATTAATTTCAAATAGGGGTGTTTTTGGACTTTTTCAAAGTATGAAAATATACCATTTTTTGACAGCTCATAACCCATATGGTAGTGCCCCGATTTCAACATCGACCACATATTGTTGAGATGAGACATTGGTCTTGTGGAAAATTTAAAAAAATAGCTGGGGGAAAATACTTTATTATTGGCAGTGTTGCCGGAAACTTTCCCATTTTTTCGAAATTCAATGCAAGGCTAACCTGAAGTTTAATGATGTGAAAACAAAACTTAAAACCTTTGTAATCAATATTTATTGAAAAGAAAGTCAATTTTATATTAAATTAGATCAGCTGTAATGGTCAGTTACAATAAACCACTGGAGTGTTGCCATAACTGGGGCTCAACCCGAACAAGGCGGGGCTGGGGTGAATCAATGTTTGCACCCCCCTGCAATATTTTCCTGTAATTTCTTAAACCTGCAGCTGACCACCACAAGACTTGCTTACTTTACCCTAACTTTAGGGTCAAACTATTATATCTTGGCATTTTTGTTGTTGCCATGGCAAACACTTGGTAACAGTTAAAGTTTTATAATTGTATTTTTTTTAATTGTATTTTTTGTCTGGATTTTGTTCATTAGTTATTTTTTTCCACAAAATGTTATTGATGTGTATCATATGATCAACAACTTTTGGAAAGTATCAACTTCAGCTTCAGCGGGGGGGGGGGGGGATAGGCCATCTCTGGAGTGTTGCCAGACATATTCGGGTTTTCTTTTTAATTCAATGCAAACCTAATATAAAGTTCAATGTGATGAAAATGAAACTTAAACATTGTAGGTAACATTTATTGAAAAGAAAGTGAACTGCATATCAGATGAGATCATCTGTAATGGTAGGTGTTGGTATAACTGGAGTTTTACAGTGAAATATGGATAAATTGAACTTTTCTAAAAGTGCGAAAAATACACATTAAAAGGAGCTCAGAAGCAGTATGGTATTAAATTTTATTTTGCTGCAGATAATATCAAACAGCCAAGGAACAGGGGATACACTGTACAGTGTTATGTCTTTACAGGAACTGTTTTCAAGTTAACACCCCCAATATTTTCATAGAATCTGATAATTAAAGCCAAATATGCACAATCAAGAAACTTTTGCCACAAATGAGAAAGGTGTGCCCATGTTCAGTAATTGTGAGTTATATGCCTAGAGTGGCCTTCGGACCTTGTGAGTCGGGCGATTTCCATTAAAAAAAGTAGTTTTTTTTCTACTTGAAACAGGTGCATTCCCAAACAGATTGTTTAATTTTAGCAACATATGGTGCTTTCTTGTTCTGCTTCAACCCGGATGTATCAATGCTGAGGTGTTCCCAAATATCTTTCAGTTTTTGAAGCTTAATTGTAGCCAGTTGCTTCTTTCTTACAATCTCACACAAATTAATATCATCAACACACAGAGGATGCTTGAATGAGAGAGAATCTTTAACAATTTCATGCAGCATTTCAATGTTCATTTCTTCTTCAGCGGGACTTGTAATAGCATCATGATATTCTGCTTCAGCAACAGCTGTCGTAACTTTCACTCTCCTGCGAGCTGCTTCTCGGGAAAAGAAGCTAGAAATTTGCCTGGTTGTTAGATATTCATCTGGAGTGAAAAGTTTCTGTCCGTTATTGTCCTTGACTATTCTCATATATTTTGAAACATCTGCTGGGTCAACTTTGTTTCCCGTCTCTTCTCCATATTGGAATTTTCTTTGCAAGTAGTTGGTTTGCTTGTTTGTGAATCTCTGTGACTTCTTGGTGATTTTCAGTGCCCATCCCATTTCTATCTGCGTTTGTTGGGATTGGACGGTTGCTGTGGATTTCTGCCAAGGAACTGTAGTGTCAGCCTGAATAAGTTTAGTGGAGTAGGCAATGCAGGCTTTATCAAGGAGTGTTTCACACTCAGATGCCAAGTTATGTTTCTCAGAATTAACATGATGATCTAGCTCAGATAGCGTGGGATACGACATAACACAGCCATCCTCAGGACAGCAAAACAAGTTTTCCTCATCGCTTTTCTGAGCAGTTATTCTCCTCGGTTTGGTTTTAGCAAACTGAACTGGATGTGTAGGACTCTCAACAATGTCATATTCTCCAACTCCAACATCAAAAGTAATAAACTACCCTGCTCGATCAACACATTTCTAATTTTTATAAAACCTCAAGAAAATCCAAGATGGCCGCCTTATATGGCGGCCATTTTGAAGGCATTATAATGCATCTGAGACTGAGATGATCACGTAACACACCATCACGTTTCTGGAGAAAAAAATCTAAAAGAATATATTCTTTTTTATCTTGCTGAAAATAAAAATCCAAAACCAGCAAGAATACACCTAAACACATGGTTACCAAGATCAACTGAAATGGTTGCCATAGTAACAACAAAACTTTGCCAAAACTGCTTTTGTAACAGCTAGACCCTTGGTATCTAAATAAATTCAGCAAGTTTCATCGCAATGAGATGCAAGGTTTAAAATTGACGGGGAAAATATATATTTAATATTTAATAATGATATTATTGGAGGCTCATTGTTGCCCCCCCCCCCTCAATAGTGTTAAACCCCAGTTATGGCAATACCCCCAGTGGTTTATTGGGACTCAGACCATTACAGGTGATCTAATTTGATATAAAATTGATATTCTTTACAATAAATATTACTTACAAAGTTTTAATACCATTTTCATACCATTAAACTTTGGGTTAGCCTTGCATTGAATTTCGAAAAAATGGGAAAGTTTCCGGCAACACTGCCAAAAATAAAGTATTTTCCCCCAGCTATTTTTTTTATTTTCCACAAGACCAATGTCTCATCTCAACAATATGTGGTAGATGTTGAAATCGGAGCACTACCATATTCGTTATGAGCTGTCAAAAAATGGTATATTTTACTTTGAAAAAGTCCAAAAACACCCCTATTTGAAATTAATGGTATAACCCACCCACATACCTGGTGATTATTTTTATACATTCAATGCAGTCTCTAAGGACCCACCTATCCATAACTTTTAAAGAAAATAATTGTCTATATCCTGTGTAATGGTAACGCGGCCTTGAAAATAGGCAAATTTCACTATTCAAAAATTGAAAAAATGGCAAAACTAGCCTACAATCTTAATTTGGCTGTTGCCATGGCAACGAAGTTTTTTTTTGAATTTTTTTAGATATTTGTTAGTTTGGGGCAAAGGTCCATCAAATATAAAAGTATGAAGGAAATCCATTTTTTGGCCGTGGCCAACATTTTCAAAAAATCTTTGATATTTACAGTCCCTTACTCTTAAATACACTTTACCGGTATCAATGATGCAAGGTCTCTTTATGACACGTCATCAATTAGTCCTATTCCATGAGCCAGCCAATTTTTCGGTACCATCTGGAGGGACTAATTCATTTATATGCTTCTTGTTGGAAAAATATGACAATTAAAACATGTTTCCTCTGTGAAAACTAAAACTAAAAAATATATATATATATATATATATATATATATATGGAGAAACTGACCTGAAATATTATATACATATATATATATATATATATATATGTATATATATAATATTTCAGGTCAGTTTCTCCATATAAATCTACTTTGTGTACAACCACATAAAAGGCTTGTGTCCCGTTAATTGTGTGATCCCCGCTACTGCCGTTACCCGGGTTGTTTGCATCTGATCGGGGCTTGATCCCTGGCTACTCGGCAGATATGGTTTGGCCTCTGACCTGGCCCCATAGAGCAATAGATAATTGGCATAAGTGGACCGCCCACCAACACAGGGGCTGGTTAGCTCAGTTGGTAGAGCGCTCGTACGGTAATCGAGAGGTCGCGGGTTCGAGTCCGGCATCAGCCAATTTTTCTTTGTTCGCGAACCGATATATATATATATATATATATATATATATATATATATATATATATATATATATATATATATATATATAACCAATAAGTAAGACTAATTGTGGAATCTCAATTGAGTAGTAATTAGTTCTGAAAAGAACCTAGATTCATACCGCCCCCTCAAGAAGAACCCCATCCCATCCATAGAGAAAAGAGTCGCTAGCAAACTCCTTGCCCTCCACCGTGCCGGTGCCCTCTCCACCCAACTCTACCGACATCTCAGACCATCCAGCTCATCCTGCCCTAGGTTCTTTGGCCAGCCGAAGATTCACAAACCTGATGTTCATCTCCGCCCTATCGTCGCCTCCAGAGGTTCACCTACGTACAACACAGCCCGTCATCTAGCTAAGATCCTCCGACCCTTGGTGGGTCTCACTCAACACCATGTGTCCAACTCCGGTCAGTTCGTTGAGATCACCCGGGGCCTCACCCTTCAACCCAGCGACATCTTGGTTAGTTTTGATGTTGTCTCCCTATTCACCAATGTCCCAACTACAGAGACATACCTCCTGGTGAAGGACAGACTCGTACAAGATCTTTCCCTTGATGATCGCACATCACTCACCCCTGACCAAATTCATGATTTGCTACTAACATGTGTCTCTTCAAGTTGTTTTCAGTTTCAGGGCAAGTTCTACGAGCAGACAGCTGGGACCTCCATGGGATCTCCTTTATCCCCGGTCCTTGCTGATATTTTCATGGAAGAGTTTGAACTCTTCCCTCAACACCGCCGACCTCCAACCGAAGCTGTGGCTCCGATACGTGGATGACACCTTTGTGGTTTGGCCACATGGCAGAGACACACTCCAGGATTTTCTACAACATCTCAACCAGAAACACCCGAGCATCAAGTTCATCATGGAAACAGAAGAAGACGGCAAGGTCGCGTTCCTTGATGTTGGCATTTCCAGAAACCCAGACGGCTCCCTACACGTACACCACAACGTCTACAGAAAGCCCACGCACACAGATCGGTACCTGAACGAGCGCTCCTTCCATCACCCAAGCATCAAGTCATCGGTCAACCGTACCCTCGTACAACGCGCCTACAACATTTGTGACAAGGACAGCCTTCCCAAGGAACTACAGCACATCCGAACCACCCTCAAACGCAACGGTTACAACCCCAGCAAGATCAGCACAGCGAAGCCGTTTCCAAACCCCGAAAGCAAGGTAAGTAATCCGCTATCTAGGTTCGACGTCTCACAAACTACAGCGCATCCTCCGACGAGCAGGCATCGATGTGTTCCACTCAGCCCCCAGCAAACTCCAAGGACTTCTATACACCCACAAGGACAAACTGGACCCAAACAACAGAGCGGGAGTCTACCGGATCCCCTGTGAGTGCGGTAAGGTGTACATCGGCGAAACAGGACGCAACCTCCCCATCAGATTGAAGGAACACCGAGCACACGGCCGTAGAGGAGATTTCGAGAAGTCCGCCATCGTCAAGCACTCGCACATCAAGGACCACCAAATCGACTGGCAGGCAGCCTAACTCATCACACCCATCGACACATGGCACCCCAGACGCATCAGAGAGGCCATCGAGATCGTCAAACACGACACTGTGCCACAGGACATCGGCTTCTACATCAGCGACATTTGGCGACCACTACTACGGACTGACGGATCTTCTATATCCAAAGTCCATAACCCACTCCAGACTGAGGGATCTCCTATATCCTAAGTCAACCACCCTCCATCCCCCTGTGCTTGTTAACAACTGATTCAGTTCAGTGAGCACACACTCCTCTCCCCCAACCCCTAGGATCCTAGTCTCAACAGTTCCCGCCTGCGCGCCTCAACGAACTAAACCTCCAGCATCCATTCATGGGATGATCCTCCAGCAGTCTACTTAAGCAGCAGCATTTTCCAGAGTCCGGCATTCTCCTAAGGACGATCAGAGCATACTGATCGAAACGTCGAGTTGTACCTCCAGTTCTTTTCAGAACTAATTACTACTCAATTGAGATTCCACATGGTGTCACCGCAATTAGTCTTACTTATCATCCTCACCATGCAAAGCTACAAGTTTTACCTATATAACCAATAGGGTTTCGGCGACCAGGCCGAAATTAGTAATCCGTTGTAATCCGTAGAGAGAATTCACGACGATGCAGGCAGTACATACAATAAGAGGAAAGTGGCACTTCCAGATGTTCATTCTGAGGTAAAAGACTACTTTGGACACATTTTTACCCCAATCAATTCTTGTAAAGTTTTTGAAAATTGATATAGGCCTAGATACCTCCCAAATCCATATTCCCTTTTAAATTAATATGAAATATATTTTTAATTTGGGATGAAATTAATACCCTTACATAAAAAATTCAAACAATATTCAGGGGTTACAAAAGATGGTCCCAAATTAAATATAGGCGTTATGTTTACAAACGCTTAGAAATCATAATTTAACCATTTAAAACGGGGTGATGTTATAAAACTATGAAATATGTACCCCGAAACGTAATTTAAAGGGAAAATGTCAAATGCCTCATTGATGACTGCTTCGTTCGTTAGTTCTTTTGTTGGAATGACGCACATGTACAACGGCTGTTTAAAAAAAGCCATTTAGCCTAATCATTTTACTGCGTTGAAAATCATATGAACTTTTAAGGCTACTTCCGTAAGCATCATTAAACAGTCGAAAGAGTGGTTTACTGAACGATTGTTTTCAAGTAGAAAACATAATATGACAGATTTAGTCCCTCCAGATGGTACCGGCAAATTAATTGTCAGCCCCTGACTCATGGACTATCATTGGTATACGTGTACCACGAAGAATCAACCATGAAACTGCATATATCAATGAAAATTACAGTTTATTCACATAAACATATAACAATTATCAATTATTATTTTGGGGGGTCTGCATATTAACATATGCTGTGTGAACAGCTTTATCCAAGATTCTAAAATGAACCAACAAAATAAAGGAACCTCATACTTTCTTCTTTTTATTGTACTTTATTTCAACTGTAACTTGTAATTTGTGTGCTCAGTTACATACAGCAATATTTTGCGCATTTTCTCCCCCCCCCCCGCCCTTTTTAAAAATAAATTTAGTATTTGTTTTGGTTAGTGGCTGCGTCTTTTTTGTGCAAGTTGTGTATGGAATTGGTAATTCATAACTCACTATTTCGATCACTATGCTCTGCACACGAGATGGCAAGGCACCCGTTCTTTTCAGAAACATCACATTTCATTACAACGGAGTAGTCCCACATTTATTTCCATATTTGCCAAAAAATAAATCTATTGAGCACAGCATTATACATTTTCAGTATTAAACAAAGTTAGCACTCATTAGAGAATGTATAGATACTACATTTATACTTCCACCATACTTTGCTTCAAATTGTATTTCGATCACAAAATTGCAATCAAATATGATATAATAAAGAGTATATAAATTATGGTGTGTGCGTGGCAAAATGTGCGGTTCACTACATTAAAACAAACAAATAACTCGTGAAAATATAATTCTTTCTTAAATGAATTATCTTTTGAGCAGAACAAAAAAGGCACGCACTGCCCTGTACCAGGCAGGTGATTTAATGTGTTCTTGTAGATCAGTAACATTGATCTGGAAATGTGTCCGCTTATAGCGGGCTTATAGCGGGCTTATAGCGGGCCCGTCCCAGGAGGGGGGCAGGACCGTAGCCAAAGAGGTAGCCAAAGAAGTTTACAAAATATTTTATTTTACAGACGGCGAATGGTATACATATCGGCGCGGCCATTTTCCAGAATTAATGAAATATCGACTTTCTCAACCAACTCCCAGGTGCCGTTCTGTATCAGGTCTTTGATGGCATCTTGCATCTCATATATAATGTCATAATGCTGTTGTGTGTCGCCCTCAATCATCGTCCAGCTGAGAGAAAAAACCATCCATCCACCTGGTAATAAATAAGGCATTTCAATTGTACACACCATTAGTCAACTGTCTGCATCCATACTTCATAAGAAACAAGAGAGATGTACACAAGCCATCATGCGAATGTTTAAACTCATTTCAATGTGTCAATAACAAGCATCCAAATGGCGAAAATGCATTCAGATTGTTTTGCCTTCATTGAAAACTGGATGACTGCCATCGTCCATTTCAAATTTTAAATATATTTCAAGTTTTCTAATGTCGGATGGATTTATTTCTCAGAATGTTTAGTTCCATCACCAATTTCACATCAAGTAAGTTGTCACTGTGTAATTACCAAAGGTCGTCCTACCCAAATCGGAATTAAGGTGCTCCCTTTTATAACAGAGAATAGAGTATAACAACAACATAATGGGGAAACAAGAATTTGAGGAAACAATGTGATCTTTCACGTTTATGTCAGCTTGGGTCCGAGTGGGACTCGAACCTGGGTCCACAGAGGTGAAAGGCTAGATGTACCACTATAGACCTTTATCATGGTTATCATGTAACCAAACCGAAGCTGGAAGAAAAAAATAGTCTGGCCCTTTTTATAAAATGAAAATTTGAACTGTCATTGCCATTGTGTATACAGGGAATCTGACAAAGATGACCGCAGTATGCTAAAGGTCTATACACCAACCTCATTCATGCCAGCAATGAAACGCCAATATGCTAACTAAACATTCTATGCCTTCATACCTTTTTTGACGATTCTGTTCCATTCAGGGAATACATCGTTTTTGAGATGGCCAATAGACAGAGCCCCAACGCAGATCAAACCATCGTAATGGCCTGTAATAGGATTTCAGTTCAGTGGGTTAGTTTATCACTTTTGGTAAGATTTCCAAAGCTGTATTTGAATTTAAAACATTGAATGTAACATAAATACATAAAAACAATTTTAGAATAAAAATACTTGATATATTTAAGAAATTCTGAGCCCAAATAGTGTTGACCACCCACTCCTCCGGACAAACAGTGGATGAGGGTATATATAGCCAAATGATGTACCCCACCCAGGAGTTTACGCCAATGAATAGGGAAAATGTGTTTGTGATTTATCTTGACGAACCATCTTCCACTCCTTTAATCTTGTTATTGCCAAGACGGTCACAGATGAGCCTCTCGTAGACTCCTCTTGAGGCGCTGATGTCCAGACACTTCTGTGAAAAGTCTACAGCATCGATTCTCTTGAAACCAAGTCTGGCCAACTGGGTTGGAGAGGGAGAGGGAGGGAGAAGAGAAAAGGAAACGTGAATGAATAAATCCTGTTTCGTATGTTGTTTTCTGCTGGCAAATTTATGTCATGTATTTATTTTCCAACGTCTACAAATATTGCTCCTTAATATTAGGGGAGTAGAAGTAAGACCAAGTTCCTTCTCAAGAACCAGGGAAATGACCACGAAGAAGCGAAGACGAAGTACGACCTAATGTGGGACCTGACAAGGAACAAGGCACAGAACAAGGACGCTCACCCGACACCAGGAATTGGGACCCATCAAGTACCGCTATTAGTACAAAGGAACAAAAACCAAAAAACGACCCATGACCCAGCCTCATGGACCCAGAACCACAAGAAACCAGGACTTGGCCGAAGAACATGATGAGGACAATGATCATGATCAGGAACCACAGGGGACTTGGATATCGATAATTTTAGACCCAGAACCGCAAGTAACTACAAGAACATGCCCAGACAAGGAACCATGACCCAAACCAGGAAATTCCAGGAACTGGAACTAACGACAAATTTAGACCAGGAACCACAAAGTAATAATACACGCCAAGACTCCATCTAGAGCAGGGAAAGAACAAGATCAATCAAAGATATCAAACAAAACTAAAATCCAAAACCTAACATAAAACGGGGAAATTGTTGCTGCTTTGTAGACTCATTGATGTGGATATTTTACATACCTGTTGACCCACCCTTCCAGTCCCTGCTGCACAGTCAACGATGTGGGCGCTCTTATCAGACAACACTTTACTGAGAGCTTCTGCGCATATTTTCGGTCCATTGTAGTTTGCATTATCATAAACCTAAAAACAAAAATGTTTGAATATAATGTTTTTGGAAAGGAACAGGGTTGAAACTCAAGGCGGATATAACACAGGAATATTCAGCGCATGCAACTTTTTAAGCTGTACAACTTTAAATCAAATGCTGTTATAAATTATGAACAATTAGAGATTATAAAGGTCTCTAGGTCTGGACTCGGTCTCAAACACAAAAGTCATGGTCTTTTATTCGGTGGGTCTGTCTCGGTATTGGTTTGGTCTCGGACATCCAGGTTTCCATCTGGTCTTGTCTTGTTAACAATGCAAAGAGACCACTCTGTGGAAGTTTCAACTCAATAAGTCTTGTTTGTGCGTGTAACCTTTGACATAATCTGACACTGACAGTGACAAGTGCATATTTAATTTTTAATTTTGTTGCTATATCATGTGATTCGGGACAAGCTTTTGTGTATGACATAAAGTTACCAGACCATTCTGAACTGGAGGTTACTATGCGAAAGATTGTCCCGAATCACGTGATATAGCAACAGTATGTGTTAAGTCTAAACATGCACTTGTCACTGACTTGAGTCAGTGTACCAGATTATGTCAAAAGGCTTATTGGGCTTGCTTCTGAGAAAATTTGGGAAATTCAATTTCAAATTGATTTAACATTTTGCCATACTTGTCAGTAGAGGAGAGCTATCTTTATCGTTGTTGGTAGTACTCCAATAAACTATGCTTTTTCGAATGTCGATTGACACATTTTATTTGTTAAAGTCGAAATTCATTTGCAATTTTAGTTTTTATCAAAATAAGCGCACCCAAGCAGACAATGATTTCTCAATATATTTGATACCATCACCAATTACTGTATACGCTTTCAGGTAAATCTGAGAACATATACAAATCCTAACTCTGTAGCTATTTTGGCATAGAAACTTCCTGAAGCAGCCAAAATACAACACCACATAGTAACGCTACTATTCAACTGTTGCCAGGAATTGGGACACCATCCCTGTGTAAGATATATCCCTTGCTGGGCTATACACACTATGAATAACTTTACCCTGAAAATCTGTTTTATGGTGAAATAAACACTTCACGGCAATTTCATGACGACACAACACCGTGAAAATGCCATGAAATACTCTTGGGATTCCTTCGCCGTAAAAACACTGTGAAAATGCCATGAACTTCTCGTGGCAGTTTTGGGGCAGCTCATTAATTCTCGAGAGCACTGTGAATTTGCCGTGAAATCACAGTGAACATTATTGCCAATATCTGAGTGGAAGAGACACCGTGAAATTGCAGTGAAATTACGGTCAACTGTTATTTCAAGGCAAAACTGATTTTCAGGGTATTTTCAGGGTGAAGTTGTTCACAGTGACAGTACTTTCGCTTGTCCCACTCCGATATCTCTGAGTTCTCATTGGTTAATTTTTGTGACCGCCGTCACTACTTCCTGTTTACGTTCGTACGAACTGATTCATTTTCGTGTTTTTAGAAACGTGATTGATGCCTAAGAAGCGTTGAGTTTACGTGGAGGAAGGGTAAAGGTGCCGTCTTAGCTTGTATTCTCAAGTACAAGTGTTGATAAATAGCTTATCTTCAACCTGTTTCCATTTTTGTCCATATTACGGCTGAGTCTCTCGCCCTCTCCTCGGCTGTGTCGCAAGGGATGGGTGTCAACTCGACCGACGCGGTTGCACCTCCGTCCTAGGACTCTAAAAACTAATACAGCACCACATGTTGGCCTGCACTAGAGCCACACACACAATGTTGGGTTGTTCGTGCAGTAAAACAGAGAAAGGCATTAATGCGCTTAAATATTTATTCTCGGTCTCCATGTTATATTGGATTTAAAATCCCACCATGGTTGACAATTTGATTATAAATGTTTTTAGTCCCATATAGTTGGGTTTTCTTTGCAAGGCTTTGAAGGGGGTTACAATTAATTAACAAAATATTTTGCAATATGACATCAGATTTTTTTTATTGAAATAATGTTTTCCTTTACCGTGGATGATAAAAAATATACAGTGGTGTTTAGAATTTAGAATGATAGAACAAATCAATTACACAAGGATTTTACATTTATAATTGATTTGTTCTAGCATTTTCTAGAATTAGCAATGAGAAACACATGGACACAAGAAGCGAGGTTATAAATGAATAATTAATTTACACGACCTTATTGGATTGGTTGAAACATAGCACAAAATATTTATTCATGATTGTATAATTTAATAAAATTCTAAATTAATATGTAATAGTAATGTGATGGGGTGGAGAGGCCGGAGACAATGTTAATGTTAATGGTACCCCCCCCCCCCCAAAAAGATCAACAATGTCATTGACTTTCGACCCGTGGTCAAATTGGTATGAAGAGCGGTCCCAGGGATGCTAATCTGATGGGTAACTGGCCAAAGAATCAATTTAATTTATTTTGAATAAGCTTCATAAGCTATCGCATAAGCTTTGGGTGGCATGACTATCTTATCGCCATCGCAACCTCGTTCCCAGGGCTTTCGAGTAGTTTCTGTACTCCTCGTACCCCCTGGGACGGGACAATTTCAATATTTAAAAATCTTGGCTACACTGATTAAGTGCTGCAGTGAAGCTACTGAAACTAGGCCATCCAATTTATTTCATGATAATTTCGGTACAATCACTCCTTCAAACACTGGATGTGTTAAACAAATTCATACAGCCATTATAGTATGAAGAAGAATTTAATTTAAATTTTTATTTTAATTTTATTTTAATTTCCTCAAAATAATACTCAAACTGTTTAAGGGTATTTTTTAATAGAACGAGGTTGGTATTACACCAACTATATACACTGTCAATGTCAATAACATTATCAAATGGTATCTAAAAATAGGTCCTATATCCTCCCCATATGCAAAAGATTTACACAGGTAATACACTGTAAACATAAATTAGTCATTTTGACTAATAAAAATTAGTCCTGCCCTACGTCTGAAATGACTAATACAAATTAGTCAGACAAGCCAGATGACTAACATTAATAAGAGAAATATTAGTCAAATGTGACTTATTTTAATTAGTCATCCGACTAAATCCAAAAACGTCTGAAATGACTAAACGTTACCGGTAGTCATCTGACTTTTGCAATTTGTCATTCAAAATGATGACTAATCACATTAGCCACACGACTAAGGCTTCATTTCATGTAAAAACAAAAGAAATGAAGCAAATTAAATCATATAATCTTGTCAAAAATATTTATTTCAATGTAATCGGGTTTTACCTTCACTTAACTGTGTAACAAAATGTGTATACTCTTAAAAGAAAGTTTGAATACATTGCATCATCAAAAGACTTTGTATTGCGGTTTACACCTCGTTGGTAGGTATCATGCAGCTTTAAAGTGTATTTTTTCTTAGATATGCGATGTGTCACCCATCACATATCTAAAAATAAATAAAAAATAAAAACACTTTTAAAGCTGCATGATACCTCAACGAGGTATAACCCGTAATACAAAAGTCTTGTTCTGGGTTTGAATAAAAGTACATTAATAAAACATAATAACTATAAAGTAAAAAAGTAAATTAAATATATCCACAAGTTCAGATTCAGTGAATCTCTTCAAATTGCAATAAGTTGGCAAAAACAGCAAAACAAATGTAGACACGAGGAATATATGCTACATCTGTTTATTACCCCCCAGTAGTTGGGGTGCAACAGCAAAGGCGGAGATAATAAGCGCACTGCCCCCCACACACACAATAGTAGTACATACATTTTTGCAATCCAGGTTTCCAGGTTTCTTAGTGGCAAGTAAATTTAGTAACTTACAATTTTGTGCAGTAAATATAAAAACCAAGTTCAAATATAATGCAACTATAATAGGGCTGTGCCAGGTATCCGGATACCCGACTGAAACTGTCATTACCCGATTCCATTTTTCGGTTCCGGGTACCCGTAAACGACTTTTTAAAATTGGGACTTACCATTTCAGTGGTGTGAACAGAAATCTTTTACTATTGAACAATGTAATGTTTACACTTTAAGGAGCAATTTTATTCAAGAGATTAACACTCTGATAACACCTTTGTAGTATTTTACGGACATTTTCCATACACTTTTGTCCAACTGTTTGTGATACATTAAAAACACTTTCGTAGAGAATGTCCTATTATTACATTGTATACGACAACCCCATAGAGTGGGTTTTGTACAGAAAAAGTTAAGCAAGTTAATCACTACCTTCACCCAAGGTTTGTTTATGCCACAGAGAATGCAGCGTGAGGGTGGGTTTTGTATATGACGGTGTGTAGTGTAAGGGGTTACAGAGTCATCGTCGTTAACATTTTAATTTAAAGAACATAAAATAGTTATAGCCTAATTAGAACGTTGCTAGACTGTTACACCATGTATACAGAAACAATTTGATTATTCATGAAACGATCGACTACCGTATGAATTAAGCGTGCCATTGCTGCATGCTACGCGCGATATGCATGTGCCACTCACTTAAAACGACACCAATTGTAATCCAGACTACCAGATTATAATCTGTGCTTGTTAATAGCAAGATGAAATTGATCTTTTTGAGACGTTATCTACTGACACAAATTTGGAGAATACATGTTGCGATGAATACATAGGGAAGAAAACAGTGAATCCATGCCCGCGTGTTATTTTGTTCGTGGTACATTAAGACAGTAAACTACCCGTAATTTATATTCAATAACACCCTAACAAATTAAACACCCCACTAATTATTTATCAATCCTATTTTCCCTTTGAGAAAGAACCTGCTGTAGGTTCGAAACGAATAACGACTAGTTTGCATTTATACTACAGGTCCTTTAGGTTGGTAAGCAGTTTGCAACAGCTAATTCTCTATTTATCAAAAATTTGTTTAATATTTAGATGTAATTTGAGATGCCATTTGAGATGTATAGTTCCTATTTAAAAATAAACCATACTAAGAATGTGTTTGCAGATATCTCAAAATATCAGGATTTATAGTTTCTTGTCATACACCAGTGTACATTTGGTGGAATATTCTATTAAAAACCAGACATCTCAAAGTTGCCCCCAGACATCATTAATCATCCCTTCAGTTGCAGTTTGAAAGCTAAGTATGCTTTTTGAAAGTCATCTGAGCGCAACGGCTCATTTCAATACATTTCATATGACTAAAAATACTTTTTCTTTCACGCCAAAATAATTCAATGTGTATGTCAAGGTTGTTTGTGCTAGTGCCTTTCCAAACATCAGTGTAGGCTATACATCACGTGTACATGTACAATGTACATAATTATAGCTTCAGACTTCAATTTCGATCCAAAACTTGAAAAAGATCGACGGATGAAAGCGCACCAAAATTTGCTGCCCATTACAACGCGCTGGGAAGACATAAACAAAAGTATTACTCCAATAATATGACTCCCAAAGTTGATCTCAAAGTGCGTTATCGGTATATATATATACCTGTCATCCCGATGACTTATTTAAATGGCACTAAACTTCCATTTGAAATACACGTGCGCCATGCATTTTTCATAGAATTACCCGTCTGCATGTCTCGTATGATGCAACATCATGGTTGTAATGGGGTCGTTGCTTACCTGGATGATTTTCTCATCAAAATTGAAAATACACGGGAGGCTTGTAAATGGCATTTTAATTACTTGTTTTACTTTATGGTTAGTATTTACATAAATTGCTCAAAGATGGACAGCCCTTCCCAAACAATCACTTGTATTGGTATCTTAATTCATACCAATGCTCGAACTCATAAAATACCTCAGGAAAAACTAGATTGTTCATTGAACTACTTCAGGAGTGTTCGCAGCCATTTACTCTGCATATTATATTAAAAATCCCAGACATATTCAAAGTTATTCATCCGTCCAGTTGCAGTTTGAAAGCTATCGCTATGCTTTGTGCAAATCATGTGAGCGCAACCCTAATTTGTGACTCATTTCAATACGTTTCATATGACTAAAAATACAACAAAGGATCTGCACTTTTTTCTTTCACGCCTACATGTTGTGTTGCTTTTTGTACACCAAAGGAGGCATGTTTTCAACAAGAATGAAAACGGGTATCCGAACTTTCCTGATTTCGGGTATCCGGTTCCAAAAATATCCGAAAACGCACACCGCTAAACTATAATGTAGCACAAGTTATTGTAAAAATAAAAGTATAACTGGTTTGCATTTAAACTTATAAACCGAGTGATAAAATGACAAATGTAATCGAATGAGTCAGAGTGTAACAAACCTCATACATGTACCATTACTCAAATTAAATTACAAATTGAAATAAGGTTTGGCCCTTCCAGACATTGCTTATTACCTTATAAAATTAGGGTGATATTGCAAAGGAACATTATTTTGGCAAGTGATTTTCCGTTTTAATGAAAAGGCAAGAATAAATCAATGAATAGCACCATAACTGATTCCAAATGTGTTGTAAATTGAAAACCAGGGAGTCTTAATTCTTTTCACACATTCAGTGAATTAAAAAGACACCAAGACAACCCTCTGGCTAAAACCATGTTGTTGGTCACATTACTTGTCAAGTAATGTGACCACTGCACGTTCGATCTTCACATTATCCTGTACATTCAGGATAACTTTCTAGAAGAAGGTTAGCGTCTTCTTAAAACTTACTGGATATGCCAAGTTGAAAATATAAAAACAGGCCAGGTATCTGAGAGGTCCGAATCGTTTCATTTAATGTATGGTGCGCCATCTTCCTGTATATCAATGAGAACATAAAACCAAAAAATACTTTACAATTAGATTGTGCGATGTCTTTTAGGCAAATGATGTATTTTAGGCAAATGATATTCAACAGATGTTTTGTGAGCGCAACAGCTCCAGTTCCAATGTAGCAGAAAAGGAGGTCATAACCAAAAACCAGTGGTTGAACTGCCACTATGCTTTTGAACAGCTCTCAACATGAATCAGCAGACAGCTGCTCATTGAGGTGTAAAAGCATGAATGAGTACAGGGCTGGTGTTACCACTGCTGTAAAAAGTTCAAATTGGGTATAAGCATTCTCAGAGTATACTGACTGGAATGTCGAATATAAAAAATTCTCAAAACCACTTCACTCCAAATGATGCAGTTTCACAGCGTTGCATATAAGGTACCCGAAAACTCCTTAGATTGTTTATGAACTACAGAAGCCTCAATTTAGTTTTAAATGTTTAATTTATTCAATACAATATTTTCAAGCTACACTGTAGTTCTTTGCATACATACAACACACATTATGTACTCACACTCTCCTTAGCAAGTAGCAACATACTGCCTGCCTTTTCTCTTAACAAAGCCGGAATACCAAGTATGACTGCGACAGAAGTTGCCTCTGAAACAATGTTTATAAAAGACCACATTTAGTACAAAATATAATCAATCATTTGACAAAAGCTTCTTATTTAAAGCCCCTCTACAATATTATTTTGGCAACTCTGATTGACTAACCATGCTTAAGTTTCACTCAAGTGCAAATGTGTTCACATTATGGATAAAAACCTAGAAAAACTGAAATGGTGATTGTCTGTAATGTTGAGGTGAATCACGCAAGACAGCAATTTCGCAGATTCTGTTTTTCTGCCTGAATCATATTTTCATAATTTCTCTTAAATGTCTGCACTTCAGGCAGAATAACTTTAATATCACATAATCTTCACATCAATTAAGACTTGCTTACATTTATTTTATTCTGGAATAGTGGAACTAATAATGTTGTATAGGGGCTTTAACTAGGTTTATCATCCTAAAACCAACTGACCTTTTCTAGCAATTTCATCCCGTTGCAGAGGGATGTTATCCAGAGCCTTCTGGTGCAAGTCTTCCACCTCTTGTAGCCGACCCAAACAGCTTCAGGATGGCACTTTCATACTTCTTCAGGCCTTCGTCCAGAAGTTCTTCTACTCCAGCTCTTGTTCCCTGCAGTCTCTTGAACTCGATAACATCTGTTAATATCAAATCAAGAAAGAAAAAAAACATAAAATAAAATTACAAATCGAAATATGAAACCCACATTTGCTCTTTAGTTACAGGCCTGTTTACATGTAATGTCCACTTTATATTTAATCATTTTATTATTATTTCTGTATTTATTTGCTTTTTAGCACTGATTGACTGAATACATTTGTTTTCAAATGGAAGGATATAAAGCGCATAAAGTTAGTAGGCCTAGTAGTCTGCATTTCTTTATTTAATGAAAAACAGTAACAATTATATTTACATTTATTTTATGCAATTAAATTTTTCTAAGTCATTGACCAAGCTAAACAAATTTATCAAAACTAATGAAATAAAAAATAAAAACAATAGAAAATAATAGAAAATAATAAAGAAATAAAGAAACTGAAATAAAGAAATCAAATAAAGAATTGAGGAAATAAGGAAGTTAAATAAAGAAATGAGTAAAAAAGGAAATTAAGAAATAATAAAAAACAAAAGCAAGATTATAATGTGGGTCATTCTCAACCTACAAACAGTGACAAAAACTAACACAATGGTGCGGTCTGATGTCATTGCGCAGGCATCTTCGGACGGAGAAAATCGGTTATTTTTACGAAGAAAAATAAGTATGCATGAAAGTGCAAATAATTTTGAGCCGTGTTTCCAGATACACTCTGGCAATAAATACCGCATTTGAAGGTATTTTGTAACTTGTTGTCTTGAGTTGTCGTGGAGTTGTATTGAGTTGTCGTGAAACCGTCGAGTTGACGCTAAATAGTGTGACCGAAAATAAGGCCTCAACTAATAAAACATTCACTTAATACAACGAAAACTGGACTTACCTTGCAGTTGATGACATTCCTGAGTTCGTTGACATTATTTTGATGTTTGATGGCTTTGATGAATGCAAGATTGCAGTAGATTATGACAGCGTTCTAGCAAACAATATTGCTCTGCACACAATAAGCAATCGAACAATCCCACGTCGATACAATGGCGGCCAATAATGCAAACGTGGCGCGGTTCAATTTCAATGGTACCCGTTCAATGCATGGACAATACGCGAACCGCAAACTACCAGTTGCATTCAACCAATAGGAACTTAGCAGTTGCATAACCGTACCAATTTAGTTTTTCTTAGTCGTATGACGAGACACATTAGTCATTGACGAAGTAATAATGTTCCCATCCAGGCAAATTATTTGTGATTTTGTCACCAATTTGAAAGAAATAACATTCAATTATCACTGAATGAATCAAATGGTACACAAAATGTATCACAAAAAATTTTCATGACCATTTTCATATGAATTTAATACTACAAAAATGTTTAAAAATATGTGTTTATGAAAAAGATCATAAGTCCAAATGACTTGAAATAAACCCCAGCGAAAATTCATTCTGAAAGCAATTATAAACTTGAAATAATCAAGTTTTGCTCATAACGAATGACTTATTTTTATTAGTCACAAACATCAGCAATGACTAACCTCAATTGGTCATTTGTGACTAAACATTAGTCCTACGTTGATTTAATTAGTCATTGAGACTTGACTAATCTAAATTAGTCGTTTTGACTAATTTATGAGCACCAATGACTAACTTATGTTTACAGTGTACTGTCAGTACTAGTGTAAATGATTAACACGGTGACTGGCTTAGAATTTACAAAATAATAAACATCTTCAAATTGCAAAATATCATAACAATCCAACTCCCCAATGGCTACGTTTCTTGCCGCGTGAAAGCGAAACGTGAAAGTGATACTTGTTAGAATACAAGATTTCCTATCAGACTTGTATGACTCGTGACTCGGACTCGGACTCAAGTCCGACTCGAGCGAGTCCAACTCGAGTCACATTTTTTGATTAACAATGACTCGGACTCGAACTCAACCCTTCGAACTCGACTCTTTGGACTCGATGTTTGTGATTCGGACTCGACGGCAAAATGCCCCAATATTCACTGTTTTAAAATAGTGAATATTTTGCAAAATATAGTGTTTTAAACAATGCGAACAGTTTTATAAAATTGATTCGGTGCATCCTATTCCGTTGTAGTAATGAGATTGGAATCGCTTATACACAACGGCTGCATGCAGGGGCGTAGCAAAGGCCTTTTTTGTAGAGGGGTGGAAGCCAATTTGCCGACTGACAAAAATGAAAGAAAAATCGCCACAAAGACAAATGAAAAACCTACTTTCATAAGTTCACTGCAAATACGTGTTTTATATGTAATACCTTTTTATCTAAATTTACATATTTCATTTACCAGTACCTCATGGTAATGCACGGGGTCCTTAAAAACAATTAAATTTAGTCATAAGCCGTGAGCAAAAATCAAAATCGTTTCTTAAAGTATTTAAAACTGCAAGTATAATCGTATTCATGGGCGTCGATCGCTTACTTAGACGTGAGGGACATGAATGCAGTTTCTGATTCAGGATTTGGGGAATAATATGAGCGCGCACAGCCTCCTCCCGCTTTTATACATCATGTTTGGGGAAAATAATTGCGATTGGTAAATTAGTTTTCTTGAAGTAATTTTTTTTAAATAGTTAAATAGTTAAATAAAAAATCTAGCTTGGACCGAGGGGGAGGCTCTGTGCACCTTCTTAATCCACCCATCTGCCAATAAGGGCGGATCTACAACCCACAATTTCTGGGGCCAAATGCTGGATGGGGATATTCACGGCAGCGGGTCCAGGTCCCGCTTAGGAAGACACTTTGTATACATTACAACTAATATTAATAATGAACTTGATATATATATTTTTATTACTTTTGGATATTACCGTTTTAACACTTCGTTGCATAAAATCAGTGTTGTTCATCTCATTTTATGTAATTCTTATGATTTATTGATTAAAATGTTGATAATGTTACAGAATTAATTACAGAGTTAATAAAGACAAGTCTCCATGGTTAACAGAATGCATTTACAATTCGGTTAGACGTACTAAAATTACTTAAATTACTTAAATATCTTAAGAGCCCTACTTTTCAAAACAAATCTTCCTATGCGCAGTATAAAAACAATCTTACATCCATTATTAGAACAGCTAAAAAGAATTTTTTTTTCGAACAGTTCAATAGATAGAAAAATAATCTTAAGGGTACATGGAAGCTTTCATTAAGTAGATCCAAAACTAAATCTAACCCATCTTATTTTGTACAAAATGGCGTGCGAATAGAAAATGATAAAGATATTGCTAGTTCCTTTAATAATTATTTTATCAATGTCGGTAATTATATAACATTGCAAGAAAACTACTAATACCTGACCAATCTTTTGAGACCTTTCTTGGTAATGGTGACAGGTGTCCACATTCGTAATTTCTGGCCCCGATCACTGAAGCAGAAATTGCCATCGTTATTCTTAAACTCCCTTCTGGGAAAGCCCCTGGTTTTGATGGATTAAGTTCTTCAGTTATAAAAGAATCCAGGAATGCTTTAGCGAAGCCACTGACACTGTTATTCAACCAGTCATTTACGTCAGGGATTTTCCCCGACAGTTTAAAAATAGTTCAAGTTGTACCCGTATACAAAAATGGTAGCAAACACGATTTTAGTAATTACAAACCTATTTCGATATTACCTGTGTTAGCTAAAGTATTTGAAAAAATTGTTTATACTCGTTTAACTTGCTTCATAAATAAGTACGGGTTGTTATCAGAATCGCAATATGGATTCAGAGCACAACGCTTCACTGAGTTAGCAATTACGAGTGTACTTAATAAAATTATTAATGCCATTGAAAACAAGCAAATATCAATCGGTATTTTCCCAAGGCTTTTGATACTGTTAATTATGATATACTTCTTCATAAACTGGAACATATTGGTGTTCCCGGAATAGCCTTGGACTGGTTCAGGAGTTACTTATCACAAAGAAAACAAATTGTCTCATATAATTCATCAGATTCATTACATAACTCAATTTCTTGTGGAGTTCCTCAAGGTTCTGTACTGGGTCCTTTATTGTTCATTATTTATGTTAATGATATATGCAATTCGACTGATATGATTTCATTCTGTTTGTTTGCAGATGATACAAATCTATTATATAACCACCACAATGTAGACATTGCTATTAATAATTTGAATATTGAACTTGTTAAGATAAGCAAATGGCTCTCATCCAATAAACTATCTGTAAATCTACTTAAGACAATTATATAGTTTTTAGTACACGACAGAACAAATACAACCGCAATGCTAATATACGCATAAATGGTACTACATTGAACCAAGTAAGTACACAATTCTTAGGAATTGTTATTGTTGAGAATCTTTCTTGGAATAAATATATAGATATGTTGACCGGCAAAATCTCCAAAACATTGGTGTCATGAACAGATTTAATTTTTTTCTATCTCAACATATTCTTTTAACGTTATATAATTCCCTCATTTTTCCATATATAAATAATGCTATATTAAATTGGGGTAGCTCAACTTCACAATGTAATAAACTTTTTCTTCTACAGAAGAAAGCTGTTCAAATTATTACAAAAAGTGGGTACTTAGAACATACAGCTGCGATGTTTGCGTGAGTTAAAAGTTATTAAATTCAATGACCTATACAATCTAAATCTAGGCAAGTATAAAAATGGCCTCCTTCCTACTGATTTCAATGATTTTTGCACGCTATCTTCATTGGTACATACATATGGCACCCATGGTGCATCGAAGGGTAATCTTTACATTAATTATAACAGAACGTCATTATCTAAAAACAGTGTTTTCTCGTGGTATTATATTTTGGAATCATCTTAAACTGGATCTAAAAAAAAAAACTCTTACGCTTGGTTCATTCTCAAAAAAACTTAAACAATACTTTTTAAATATGTATACGCAGTTTAAAAAATTTAAAAAAATTGATTCAAATTATTATCAAAATGTTATTATTGTTATGAATTATTTATTAGTCAGGTCTCACATGCCTGTTACATGTCCTTGTCATGTCTAAGTCTTTGTCTATCATAGGGGAAGATTTAAAAGCATTATGCTTCATTTTTCTCTACATGTTGGAAATACTGCCAAGTTTCAATGTATAAATCCTGTCAAACTGTAATTTACACTTAACATAATATTGTCTACTGTGCTTAATAATCTGTGATGTACTGTTGTACTCAATATGGATTAAGTTGTTGCCAACATGGAAATAAATGTGTGACATTGTATTGTCGCGACGAACACACACAAAAAAGAGTAAATTATTACGTCGGAAACGCTCTATATACTTTTATAGCTAAATTCAAAACTTCACTACGAAGGCAATGTATGAAGGAAACTGCCCGCTTGGGGAAACTAACCTGATCGTAACTTTCGGCCCATTTATCGTAGAATTGCTGCACAGCTTGTGAGGAGTCAATCCCCGTCGCCATTTTATGAATGAGACGAAGCTGGGTCTCTACGTCTCTCACTGTTGTGTCCATGGTGACGTCTATGATGTCCACTTTAGATGGGAACACTACTGATGAGAGCAAGAGACAGTTTCACCTGGTTATCAGCAGGATTCCTCCCAAAAAAACTTTGCGTTGAGGGGTCGTGTTAAACTGTTAAATGACTTACTTATCAGCAAATTCCAAATCTGGGTCACCCCACAGTGCATTATTTGTTGAATTCAAGGTCTTGTTTGTATTACTACTTAGTTATATCATCTGGATTTAAAGATGCATTATTATTGATATTTTTACCGGTAATTGAGTTCGGAAATGGGATCGTTAATATATTTCAAATAATTGACTGAAACAGGTATACCATGAGCTGTAGGCCGGTTCAGATTTCACTTTTTTCTTTTTAATTTTTTGGCTAAAATAAGGTGTAAGTTGGTATAATGAACCTTGAAAGGCAAGTGATGGATGATTTTATGTAAAGCATCACTGCTGAAGAAAATATAAAACCTTTGAAAATTATAGGGATTATAACATGGGTAAAAATTTGAGGTCAAAGGTCAAAAATGGTAATTTTTTACCAATACGCATAGTATAGCTGTATTTAAGGTACCAGCTGCAGCGTTGCTAAAGCAAATTTGAGTGCTTTGTAAACTACAGAGATAACACTGGATAAAATTTGGGGTCAAAGGTAAACAAATTGCATAGGCCTTTATTGTATTTTGACCAATATGCATAAATTTACAAGTACATCCTGCTGCCGACATATTGGCTCGATTTTATGCAAAGCAGTACTGGTGAATGTTTTAGTGCCATTGGGTTCATAACATAGGTCACAATTCGGGGTCAAAGATCAAACAATTACAAAGTATAACAAAGTATTTGAAAGAGTGATGATTACAGTATTTCTTCAGAAGCTGATTGGTATAATTTCATGGATCGGGGTGCTTCTACGATCAGGGATGCTTTTGCCAAACTGTCAAATCGTCTCCTGTTGAACTCCACTACTCACTTCGAGAAGCTTGCTGTTGAGGGTCAGCAGTAATGATGTTTGCAAAGTCATCAGCTTCTGATATGCCCCTGAAGTCTATGATGTTAGGAACGCGAAGTAATTTACCAGAGACGAACACGAACACGAGGCAGAACACCAGAGACGAACACGGCCAGGGTTTCCTGAGCTGCATTGTACTCCAATTGTAAACGTCCTTTACCATCTTTTCATCCGAGTGGTTTCCAAGGTGGTTTCTCAAGACATTTATCCATAGATATTTAATACAACCTTTGGCGAACTACATGTACCATCCTCATCCAGCGTGTTGTAGACTTTGATATGAAAAAAAAGTCATTTAGGTCTCCTCCAGCCTTGATCACAGAAGAATACTTTTTATATTGATTAACATGCAAGTGAAAACGTTAAAGGTTGATTTGAATCAAATTTATACAAACAATTTTCTCATACATGATGATCAATCTGGATATTGCTAAAATGTATAGGCAATATATAAAAACCATACTAATTTACTGCAAAACCATTAAGTTACTAGTAATAAATGGCCTAAAGCACTACAGTTGACCTTTGACCACGAATACCATGTTTATGACCCCTGTGGTTTCTACAGCACTAAAATTTTCTTCAGCAGTGCTGCTTTTCATAAAAATCAGACCAAAATGTATGCAGTAGGTACTTTAAATACAACCTATGCTGTGCGTATTTGTCAAAATTTACCATTTGTGACCTTTGACGCAAGATTTTGACCCATGTTATGACCCCTATGATTTCCAAAAGGCATATGTCTTCAGCAGTGATGCTTTGTATAAAACCACTCACTCACCTTTCAAGGGTTATTATACCAACTTACAGCCAGTGTTGTAGTGCCTAGATGCTCGGCCTTGGCCTTAAGACCGCATTTTATGGCTTCGGCCTTGGCCTTAAAGACAAAAGCCTTGGCCTTGAGGATAAGTGCCTTGGAAATTTCATTCAAGGCCGCTCAAGGCTGATACATTTTCGCTGATACACACTGAATTAACTTGTCTTATTCATACAATCATAAGTTTTTTATGATTATCTAGGCATTACACATTTGCAAAGGTAATGGTAATAAGTCTTTGTCTATAATAACCTATCCTGGGATAACTCGAAAAGTGGCTCAATTACTGATAAAATGTAAGTGGAGATTTCATAAACATTACATAATCGCTGACTCAGTTTGACGTTAGCCGAATAGATTTCCTATTTTCTCATTGTTACTACTATACCAAAGTGTGTAGACTGAATGGCAAATAAATATTAGTTTCTTTGTTGTTACATGTATACCAGTGATTTGTAAAGATGTGACTTGTTTTATAATAATAATCGTGACCTTGGCCTTGAGGGTCCCGGTCTTGGCCTTGAGGTTCCTGGTCTTGGCCTTGATGGTAAAAAAGCCTTGACCTTGAGGGTCCCGGCTGTGGCATTGTGGGTCCAGGCCTTGGCCTTGAGGGTCCTGGCCTTCGCTCCAACACTGTTTACAGCTTATTTTAGCATAAAACCCTAATTCCCCCATTATTGAGAAGTCACATGACTTTAGAGATCTTGAGGGACCATACCCCATTGTCCGAGACCAAAACGGATATGATTTCTGAAATTCTCACATGCAAAACCATGGGAAACCAAGAAGTATGGTACAAAAATTGCAAAATGTGAAATCTGAACCGGCCTAATGAGCAGTATTAAATGTTTGTCCAACAATAACATCCATTGAGAGGAGCTTTTGTTTTCATAAAAGGAATACTAAAACAACAATCACAACAGTAAGAGTTGACACGAAAAAAGCCTAACCCAGACATTTTAGTTGATAACCATTTTTTCAGATATCTTTATAGGCCCTATGGCTGTCATGAACCCACAAAAAAATTCAACCACATTTTTCCTTTTTTATTAACCTTAACCCTATCAAGCCTGGGGATATAAACGATTGCCATGGCAACCATGAAGACTCAATATCGTTGATTTTTTTTAATGGGGGTGCCAGCGAATAAAATATACTTGGAATGGCATAGTCCATCAGACCCATCATTAGATTCCACAATATTGGTCATACGAACAACATGGCAGTTTCCTGGCAAGCTGTGTGATCAAATATCGCAGAAAATCTACACATGTAGCCTAAGGAAAGGGATATAGTTATTGCCCTCTGCATTATATAAATTATATTTGACAACCATTTACAACCAAACTTATAAGTTCGTCTCTTGTTTGAGCAATGATTTTGTGATCCCCTTACTGACATTTCCAATTAATTCCCATTGGAAATCCTATTAAAATTAATAGATGAACAAAATCACAACTTATTGTTTTTTACACAAGCTTGCTTGTAACGGACCCGCACAAACCACCACCATTATGCAAAGTTGCAAACCACAAGTTCCACGATTCTTTGAATCAACCACTCACAGTTAGGGCTGTGCCGGGTATCCGAATACCCGACCGAAACGGTCATTACCCGGTTCCATTTTCCGGTTCCAATTACCCGTAAACGACTTTTTAAAATTCGGACTTAACATTTGAGCAGTGCAAACAGAAATCTGTGACTCTTGAACAATGCACTTTTACAGACAATTATCTTTAAATTCAAGAGATTACACTCCAATAAAGAAAAGATCGATAGTATGGTATCCTCTGTATTATAAAAGTAAATTTGTTACCATTTACAGTACATGTATTTGTATACCTCCGGAGGCATGTTTTCAACAAAAATGAAAACGGGTATCCGGCCGGGTATCCGATATTTCCTGATTTCGGGTATCCGGTTCCAAAATTATCCGAAAACGCACAGCCCTACAGTCACAGTTACACGTAACTGATGACGACTGCCCGCAATTGAAACATGATAGCACTGCTGTAGCTACCCAATGATCTGCAAAAATATTCCTAAATCTCTCTCAACCAATTCCACATTCTGATCCAATGGCCAAATTGGTAACTGTATTCGCCCAACAAAACTGATTCATAGATCCCTCAATTGCACCCACATTTGTCCGATATCACCATAACAAAATTGCAATTTGAAAAGCACCAGTCTATCATGGACATGAGTCTCATTTTGATTGCTATTCTTCTTCGAGTCCGTAGCAATCTCAGATGTCGTTCTGCCAGTATCGAGCACAGGCCACAGCTGATGGGGTAGGTTCTGCCAGATCTTCTGGGCTGCACCGGCACATTCCAGCAGGTGGGACATGGTCTGCACCAATCCACAACTGCATGTGTCTTCTGTTGTGTAGTTCCAGGCTTTCATCAGTGCTTTGCACCTCCCCTGTTCCACCCACAGTCTATTTACTGACTTTCAAGTTACCCATCCAAGGTCATGACCACTAGCAAGGCTTTCAGTGGGTGTAACTCCTCGATCCAACCATTCAGGAGCTCGGATGTCGTAGCGTTGCCATTCATCTTTCCAGATGTTGGTTCTTGCTTCTTGTTTGGTCGTCTGGAGACGCAGGACCGTCTGCACGAAGCTGGATCTGGATCGGAGCCTGCGGGGAGGTGCTACATGGCCATGCAAGGGGTGCCTGATGTCTATCTCCTGCGTTCTCCGTTCGTCTTGGGCGATAACAGATCGTCTGATGTGGGGGGTGAGATGCCTGCTAGGGCATAGATGCACGGGACAGGTGTTGTCTTAATGCATCCCGTGATGATGCGGCAGGTGTCATTTAGGGCTGTGTCGACCAGTTTGGTGTGGCGTGATCGGCTCCAGCTTGAGCAGGCATACTCCGCTGTGGAGAAACACAGTGCCATGGCAGTTGCACGGATTGTTGGTGGATCTGCACCCCACTTAGAGTTGACTAACTTGCGCAGGATGTTATTGCTGGTGTTAACCTTGGCTTTGGTGTTCTTGAGGTGGTTCTTAAAAGAGAGAGTCCTGTCGAGTGTAACACCAAGATACACGGGGTTGGGATGGTTGGAGAGTTTATGGCCATCCCACGAGACGTTCAGTTCTTTTTTCGCGTCTCGATTCCTCAAGTGAAAGCTGCATAGTTGGGTTTTTGATGGGTTGGGTTTCAGGTGGTTGTTATTGTAGTAGCTTGACATCTCTTGGAGGGCGCTTTCAAGGACAGACTCGATCTTCTGGAAGTCTTCTTGTTGGGTGGTGATGCAGAGGTCATCAGCATAGATGAAACGCTGGCATTCTGGGGGTAATGGCTGGTCATTTGTGTATATATTGAAAAGGAGGGGGCCAGTACGCTTGTGGTAGGCCATTCTTCTGGGCTTTCCATTTGCTCCTCTGGTCATTCAACTGGATATAGAAAGTACCTGTTATTAAGGAGGCTTTTGATGACTTCGCACAAGCTCAGGTCACCAGTCATGTCCAGTATTTTCTTGACCATTGTGCGGTGCTGGACAGTGTCGTAGGCAGCAGAGAGATCTACGAAGATTGCTCCGGTTATTAGTTTGGACTCAAAACCATCCTCGATGTGTTGGGTGAGGTTGAGTAGCTGTCCAGCACAGGAGCAGCCAGGGCGGAAACCAGCTTGATCTTTGGTCAGCTTGGAGTCTATAAGGGGCATGAGGCGTTGGAGTAGTAGCCTCTCATAGAGCTTGCTATTGACTTGTGTACTTTAAAACCGAGATAGCCGCTGTGTAGCAACAGTCAGTGCAATGCATTTGAACAACTAGGAAACCAGACACTGAACACAGCTCTGATGAAACCGTCATTAGTCACGTGATAACGCGGTAGCTTTGTGAAACAACTTTTACGGTACTGTACTATAAGCTTGGTACGAAAACAGTTGCTTTTCTATGTTCAACACAGTACTACTGGGAATTTTATTTTAAGGGAATTATAAAATGAAATCATAGAAGGAACACATCTCTGACGAAACCTATGAAACATCATTATTGTAACAATGTAAAAACAATTTGTAGTGAATTATAAACTTTAAACACGATTACTTTTCTATGTTAAAAAAAATAAATAAATAAAACCGGACACTTTTATCATCATTATTCTTAGTGCGATGGCTGAGTTTGTTTCTTGGCTACAAGTTCATCGAAAAAAACTGAAAAGGTTTGTCAGCTGAGTTGCTGTGCTTTTTTTGGAGGTGACGCTGCAGCTTTTTAGGCTTGAACGATTTGTTCGCTAAAACTTCGCAACACAGGACACATTGTGGACGTTGAACATTCTGCTTGTCCACAGTTACCGTAAATCCATAATTCAAGAATAACGGGTTATACTTTCTTGTGACCAGCCATAGCCAACACTGCACACTCTGACAGCTCAATAGATAGAATGAAAAAACTTCGAAATTCGCATGTCTGAATTCCCACGCTTTACACCTGGCTGGCTGGTCATAATATGACATCAAAAGATCCACCGCGCATATTTTTGAGCGGTGGATCTTCTGATGTCTTGTTTATTTGATAACTTTGTGGTTGTGCGCTACCCGCTACTATACGACAACGCGCTTTCTTTTTGCAAACATGCCGGTCTAAAGAAGTTTGTGTCAGTAAAAGATCTTATAAGTAGGGAGAAATAAATTGTTGATATTTTTTTTCGCGATTTCTGAAGTAATCCCGCGACCCATCAAAAATCCTCCGCGACCCATAGGTTGCGGAACGGTGTTCTATAGTGTTATGCCGCTACCTCGTGGTTCGCATTCCTGTCTCAGCTCTTGAGGTCTTGGAATGCAAGTTAGAACTTATGTTATGTAACGCCTATTTTATAGAACCCTACAAAAAGGGTGGGGTCCCAGCTCTGTGTTCATCAACCGTGCCGTCGGGTCGCTCGGGCCCATTTAGACTACTGTAATATTTGGATTTCTGTTTGCCGTATAACATGTTATTGATGTTAATAAAATACTAAGTTGTAGATTTCGAAAAGACACGCTTAAACTGGCTACTCTGTTTGTCTGTTGTGTCGATCCCGATGGGTGTTGCGGCCGTTGCCGCGAGTAAACAACACCCATAACATATGGTGGAAGATCCGGACCCGACGTCCCGACTGCACGACATGGTGAGGGACATGTGAGGGACACAGAACCGCTATTTACTGAGATTGTTCATTTAAGTAGGCAACTGCACCGCTCAGGGGTCACTGGTACACCACTAATGCACCTCACGGTGGAGGCCGAGGGGAACTTAACACCACATGTGCACCTATGGCACCTCTCCCCAGAGGTGTCACCACAAGTACACAATTATAATCCAATGCTCAATGCACAATATACAATGCTCCTGGACTTAACACTTATATAGCACTATACCCTCGGGCTTATGACTTGAAACCATGGAGGATGTTCCTTTCTCAATGCTTGAACGTACGGTCTCTTTTACGACTTTTTATGACTGTGCGAGCTAACTCTTATCACGACTACTCTCTACAAGTTCACAGCAACAACTGACCCCAAATCTACGTACGTACAATGCAATGCCCTAGGCCCTCTAAAACTTGTTTTGCTGGCTGCGTGCTGCGGCGCCGCCTAATCGCGCACGGAACCAGCGAATCCCTCACTACAGTTATACCATTATATAAAAGGGTAGAAAAATACAAACTGCTGTTGCGTCACAATATGGTATTCATTTTGTGCCGATTTATACGACCGTATCCCTGTTTTATTTAGGTAAACTAATGAAATAGTTCAAAATATTAATTATTTATAGCAATAGAATACTTTTTTTCGCTGTTTTTTAAATTCTTTTTTCCCCACTTATGTGTCGGATTTTTCAATTGACCAATGATGTACATGACTAAACGTCGTACGTCAAAAAACATTGGACCACCACCTTGATTGGCTCAATTTGTGTGAACGGAAGAGATTTCCGATATAAATTTATACAATTTGTAAATAAAGTGGCGGAATGAAAAACCTATTTTCAGGTAGAAAATTTCCCCATATTCCTTCTGAACCTTCTGAAGTTGTAGTCAGCAGGGCGAATCTAGTCCGCATGTCGCTAACTTTAACGGTATATATTGGCACATACGGGCCCGCCAGAAACACCGGGGAAAACCCCTTCTCTTAGCGATAAGTGTACTGGGTTCTTTTTACGTGCGTTGATATTTTTTAATACAACACACGGGACCTACGGCTTTACGTCCCATCTGAAGGACGAAGCAATAATGGTTAAGTGTCTTGCTTAAGGACACAAGTGTCACGACCGTGATTCGAACCCACACTCTGCTGATCAGAAACACCAGAGCTTGAGTCCGGTGCTCTTAACCGCTCGGTATTCAAAACAGTGGCGTAGCCAGGATTTTCAGAGTAAAGGGGGGGGGGGGGGCGGGGAGACATTGTTTGGGGGTAAATATACCAACAAGTCTTTGAATTTACTATTGTCATGAGAAAACCGTTCATAATTTTAGGTTGGGAAATTCTTGCGTCGAGTGATAAACAATTGATTTAATTTTGCCCTACACGGGGCATGTGTATAACACTGTATACTCAGTGCTATCCAAGTGTCTGTGAAAACACTTTACAGACTCAGGCGGGATTCGAACCCACGACCTCCTGCTTACTAATGCAGACATCTCGACCACCGAGCTTTCCCGATGACGAATGGTTGGCTAGAATCCCATATAGCAGCGGGTTCTGCTATATGTATAGGTTGTGAAATTCTTGCGTCGGGTGATAAACAATTGATTTAATTTTGCCCAACATCGACGTGTGTATAGCACTGTAAACTCTTTGTAGGGCAAAATTAAATCATTCACAATTTTGTTGGTAAATGATTGTGCATAATTATTTGTTCGTGTTTTCTCTGAAATTGAGAGCACTTCTGAGAGTTTGCTTTCGGATATTAATTCAGTAAGTTTGTCATCAGGTTATTTCAAATGTTGTATACCTTCCATTTAAAGAGATACATCTATTAAAAATTCAATTACAAAATTATTACTAACATTTGCAATGGATCACGGCCATGATCAGGTTAGCCACAGAGAAGGTTCCTCCCTCCATTTGGCGTAGACCTTATGGTACATTCCTCGTCTTTCACCTCAGTCAGTGGACCAAGTCACCTAGGTTCGAATCCCACTCGGACACATGCAGCCGTCCGATCCGTCACGTATGTTTATACTTTATAGCAGTTAAAAATGTATCGCCCGTGCTTATTGGCTATTTCTGGAAATTCTTATTGCATATTGCATTCCAACGGTCAACCATTTTTACAGCCAGCGAAGATAGCGATTAAGTTATTTCTCATGTGAACATGCCCCGTGACCTCCGTTATAGGAACATGTGTATATGGACAATTTAACAGGGCGTCTTCTAGGTCGTCATTTTTGCAGGACATCCCAAAAGCATACAGGGCACCTAAGACTAAGAGATCACCGGACGCATTGATGGCTAATACCTAGCACACAAACAGTCATGTTTGTATTACTAAACTATTGCTCCTCTCTGTTATTCCCTTTGTTGATGGGACACCATTCTCCTGTTTTAATTATCAGACACACATGTTGAAAACAGTTGCTTTATTTGGTCTTTCTTTCTTTTAATAACCTGGCTCCGCCCATAAAATCAGCAGATTAAAAGAAGGGTTCACACCTGAAAATGTTTTACCTTCATTATGTTTCCATTTACACACACATTTTAAACAACTTTCGATGTTAAAATGAGCATACTGATTGAAACGTCGAGTTGTAACCTCCAGTTCTTTTCAGAACTAATTACGACTCAATAGAGAATTTCACATGGTGTCACCGCAATTAGTCTTATATCCTCTTCACCATGCAAAGCTACAAATTTTACCTATGATTTCTGTCAGTGGGTTTTAGTAATTTTATGCAGTTAACCCTCCTATTACTACAAGGGTCAAAATCAGTCAAAATGTGGACATACATGTACATGCCACGGTATAGTGCACTTAAAAGTCAAACACTGTCAAACCTTATGTGTAGCAAGTACATTTACAGGTCAAAATGAGTCAGTCAAAAATGCCCCTGTGTGCACATTTGGGTCAATAGTCAAAACAGTCAGTTGACTGATTTTGACCTCTATAGCTACTTGCCCCTAAAGTGCAGCTATAGTAGGAGGGTTTTAAGCAAGCAGGTATGTGCTAACAGTTATGTTCTAGGTCCAGTGGCCATAGGTCCATGCAGTGATTTGCTCATATTCGTGAGCAAATCAGTGATGTCATAGTGGGATTAGATGCAACATCATGGTTGATTTACAGTAATGATTTGTACATTTAAGGTGACTTTTTAAAAGACAATTCTCTCAATTGTTTGTGTTGTCTTGTTAAACTGTGGGTTTAGTTATCAGTCAGTGTTTCCTTGGGCAAGGTTTGGAGACTTGATGTTGTGTAATCATAGCGGTAATCGTTAAAACGGTACTTACTTTACACTAGTTCTTTATACATTATATTTTATATACATATATGTATCTTAATTACTTTATGTAAATTATAAATTTAGAATTCCAGAAATTAGTGACCGGGCATATATCCAGGAGGTCGATGGTTTGAGTCCCATTTGGGAGTGAGCACAACATTATCATAATCAAAATCCTTATCCAATGCAAAGGGCTGAACTTCATCAGTGGAAATCTGAAATAAATCAATAATGAGAGGTTACACTGATTATGGGCAGACAAATTACAAGCACTAGGAGCAGTGACCTTGAATAGGTTAAGGCCATGCAAAAGAAGTTCAAGGTCATGTACAAACAGGTCAAAATATAGCGTACAAGTGGGTCAGGGACAGGGTCATATGCAAATGGCCAGGGTCAAGAACAAGCAGGTCAGGGTCATATCGCCGCAGTTTTCACAAACTGACACGAACGTTTAAAAACAAACTTTTTCATTAATTTTAGTTACGTCAATATTTAAAAGGCATTTACTGATACCTTTCTTTCTGCCAAGTATCAAGTCTTAAAATGCCTTAGGTTTAATTTAGTTAAAATGGGTTGAAACTGGAGTTTTGGAATGACAGATTGCAGCCTTGCATGTATTTTTGCATGTATTTTTGCATGTATTATTGCATGTAGTTTGTGAACGGCATGTTTTTAAGTTTTCACAAAGTGAGGTGAACAGTCAAGCCACATGTGTTCCATGAAGTTGACGCATGTCTCTATACTAATGCACGGGAAACGACACTTCGAGAAAACTTGATAACAGTGTGTACTGATCTTTTTAGTTTTCATGAAGTGACGGTTTGGTTTGGTCATTTATAGTTATTTTCCTCTACAATACAGTTACGCGTCATTTGAGATTTCAGCTTTCTAACAAAGTAAAAATTAATTTTTCAAGATTAAAATTACATCGAAACCGCAATTTAAAAACTTTACCAACTTCAATCGCTTATATCTCGCAACATGATTTTACCAAGATGTGAACGAATATGTTACTTCATGAAAACTGTGACGATATGATTATGAGGTCATTTAAAAGGGGCACCAATCTTCAAGAATAAAAAACATGATCAGCAATTTGTTTTTCTTAACCCTCCTACTTCTGGTACCTTTTTCATACAAGTTGATCCACCATTTGAAACCATTCGCTTTTGTGGTTTTGAATGGTGAAATAACTGTGTACAGTATTGATTCCCCCAAATGGTTTTGAATGGTAGTTCAGCTAATACAAAACCTTGTTTGGATCTTTCCAAATGATAGTACAGCTAATACAAAACCTTGTTTGGATACTTCTAAGTGGTGAATCAATGGACCCTCTATGCATTTGAATGGTAGTAAAGCTTGCTACCAACACTGTTCAAATGGTATCACCATGTGTGTACAAAACCAATGGGCATTTTGGTAAGTGGAAATTTTGAATGGTTTCAAATGGTCAAACAGTAGGAGGGTTTTAAAGGACCCCATACACTATTGGTCAACTGAAAAACATAATCGATCACGGTTTTACATGAAACTTACACATACTTGGTGTAAAGTTGATTATGATATCAAACAGCCCTTGATATCTGTCTGTCTGAGGTGCTATCATTTTAGTAAAATTTGTAATTTACAATTTTCCAAATGAATTTGTTGTTCTCCAATCAAACTTTCAAAGGTTGGTTGTTTCAAGATGTATTGTCTGTGTTTTTGGATATTTTAATGGCAATTTCATTGATACATTGCTGTTGTACTTATTGCTATTGTACAGATGCTGTAAAAGTACGCATTTCTCAAAATAATCATGAAATAACATAGTTTTACAGTAAATATGGACTGAAGTTAATTTATGGTGGGGCCTGGCATAAATTCATTTTGACACTTTATTGTTAAACTTAAATTCTGGCAACTATTTTGTGAAATACATCATCTCAAAGTATTTGCTTTCCTTTCTAAAAGACAATTAATAATGTTCCAATGGAAACAATTTTCTTTTGAAATTTGCCAGTAAAACACGATATATCTTTAATATATATCTAAATTTAAAGAAAGTAAGGATACTTTTAGAAGCAGTTTTGCTAGCATAACCAATAGTGTAAATGGCTTTACAGAATATGATGTCCAAGATTTACCTCTAGAAACATCTTAGGTTTCAGTGTCTCCTCCGTGTCTTCCTCTTCTTGATTTCTCCTCATCAACATCTTAAGCTCAGTCTTATGAATCGCATCATCCGACAAGGAAGATGATCTGCCGTCTCGTTCCTCTTCTTCGTCTGCTTCTCCAGGAAGTGTCCTCATCTCACAGCCTCTTCCGAGCTCAAGATGGTCAAGTGATGAATTCCTTTCTCGCTCTTTTCCTCCTTCTATCCTTCTGATGATGTCTTTGGAGAGTTTCAAAGGTGAGGTAGATGAGTTATCAACAAGGCCAAATGATGACTCGTAGTGAGATGCTGCAAATTCTTCATCGCTGTTCTCCCCGCCTTCCGAGTCATCTTCACAGAGGTCTGCATCCTCCACAAAGTTATCCATCTGTCAATCAGAAACAGTTTGAGTTTGTTTAATAGGAAGGTTTGGCGGATCCAGGGCGTGGCAAAGAGATGTGCCCCTTTTTTTTATCCACATGCATGTAAATTTACTATATGTTTTTTTGTCAGTGTGTCCCCCCCTTTTTCGAGACATTGGTCATCTTTGTAATACTGTTTTTATGATTATGCTTACTTAATTTGATTCATGATATATACATTCAACAACCATCCTGTGAAAGTTTCAGCTCAATGCGGAGGTCATGTCAATCTGAAAAGTGTGAAAAAAAATTTAAGAAAGCATTCTGAGCAAAATACTGCCTTTTGGCAAAATTTTTGAAAATAATTTTGAGAATAATTCTTTAATAGGGATAATTTATATCTTTATCAATTTAACATCAGTATAGCTTTCAGATAATAATGTGTTAATCAGGTATTTATCAATGTTGTACATGCCCATGAAAGTAGCTCGCATTTTTGGGAAGCTGATAAAAAATGGGCACACAAGAAAAGGGGGAAAGTCACTTCTTTTAAGCCATAATATATCCCAACACTGCACCTACCTGAACAAATTTGTGCCCAGAATAAATATCTGTTGAACTACGGACTGGTGCATAATGCCCCTCTTCCAGTTCCTAAGAAAACAATTGAAACAAATGATTTTAAATTTTAAAATTTGAAAAATCCAAATACGAACTCTGCCATATAAGTCAAACCACTGCTTGTCCCTGGGAAAGAGTATTTTATTGGAATCATACAATCATAATATGGCCAATGTAAATCCTTTTCCTTCAGAATGAAAACTTTATACTCAATGTTAAGTCCAGCAAAATATTTAAAAATAAATAAATAAAATATGAAAAGGTATGGGAGGAGGGCCAAAGTCTTGATACAGCCAAGCCTTTGAGAAGCCCAGCCAGGCCCAGTCTACCTGGCCTCCTAATCTGTCTTTTGTGAGTCCTAATCCTGTAACAATACAGTACCTGCCAATCAACATAACCTGGGCATCTGGAGGGCCTAGCCCAGCCAAGTAGAACTCATCATAATAGCTGCTGTTGTGAACAAAGAACAGCTGAGGTGTCAGTCAAGTCTGTGTTAACAATAAGAGCCAATTGAGATCTATTCATTAGTAAAGGGTCTTTTGTGCTCAGCTAGGGGATTATACAGAAGCCAGGGCTTGGCTGGGCTTCTCAAAGGCTTGGCTGTACCATGACTTTGGCCCTTCTCCCTTGGAGTCACAGGCAAAGCCTAGGCCTGGCTGGGATTCTCAAAGGCTTGGCTGTACCATGACTTTGGACCTCCTCCCTTGGAGAGTCACAGGCAAAGCCTAGGCCTGGCTGGGCTTCTCAAAGGCTTGGCTGTACCATGACTTTGGCCCTCCTCCCTTGGAGAGTCACAGGCAAAGCCTAGGCCTGGCTGGGCTTCTCAAAGGCTTGGCTATACCATGACTTTGGACTTCCTCCCTTGGAGAGTCACAGGCAAAGCCTAGGCCTGGCTGGGCTTCTCAAAGGCTTGGCTGTACCATGACTTTGGACTTCCTCCCTTGGAGAGTCACAGGCAAAGCCTAGGCCTGGCTGGGCTTCTCAAAGGCTTGGCTGTACCATGACTTTGGCCCTCCTCCCTGATATTTGAAAGGATGTGGGCAAGAGGATGGAATGCAGCAGTGAGCATTTCCAGTTTGTATAAAAAATGGAACTTATTTAATCCTTCAAACAACATGACTGTGGTATCATCTCTTTGTACTTGTACAGACCGTAAAATGATGCTGCAAAATGCCCGATCTCGGCGCTTAATTTTATCACAAGAGCCGATAGGTTTATAGGTTCATTTATTTTCCACAGTATCAAAACAGTAATGACAATATCAATCAAGAAAAGTCAAGTACAAGAAAACGATATTACTGAAAAAATTAAAGAATAGATACAAAGCAAAAGTGATACTGCAGAGGGATCCATTTATGAAGCAAAGCTTGTAGGCAATGGTCCCTTGATAACATGCACGCGCATTGAGACAGAGATAACAATAAAGTTGAATGAACCATGAAGGCCCGATGGCTTAAACCTCACTCTCTACACATCAATTGTCAAACTAGTCTTGGTTCAAGACTGATCCATCGCCGCACACTGCAGGAGGGCGCTATCTCTACATAAACGCTATCAAACAGTCTTGGGCAACTTGTTGAACATTTTTGGGAAACAAATTAAATGGTTGTTAATAAGTGTGCGCACCAAAAATGTTGGCCGCACTAGCACATCAAATTGACGCATGCATAGTGGTTTCTCCCTGTTTTCATGTGTGATAGCAGTGTGTGTAGAGATAGCGCCTTTCTGCAGCCAGTGTGAAGCGATGGATCGTGTATCAAAAACATACAAACACAGTCTTGAACCAAGACTAATGTCAAACTAGTTCTGAAATTCACTTCTGTGGTGTGGAGCCCTAAAAATAATAACATCAATTTGTTACAAATGGTGGCTTTGTCTCTGTTGTGACTCACCCCCTCTTAATTACATTTCTCATGGAAGGTAGGTGGAGAACTGTCGTGTTCGAAACTTATAAGATGCTACAAGACCCCAACAGCAGAGTTCTAGTACTCATATACTTGAGTACATTTTCTATACTCATGAAAAACTACTCGGCAACAACTATAGAGTTGGAGTATTCATACTTGTACTCAAGTACATTTTTTCAGTACTCGTACTGGTACTCAAGTACATTTTTCTGTAATTGTACTCATACTCGTGAAAAAGTACTCAACTACAAGTCTGCCCAACAGATCAGTTTTTCTCTATTCCTCATATACCTTTAAGAGGTCACTCTAAAAGCAAAATGAGAACAGAGACAACATAACAGTTCCTCTCAAACAGATTTGTGTTCCAGCATCTTCTGGGGTTTCATTCAAGATGAAACTGAGAGCCCTGCATTTGCAAATGGGGGCTGAACTACCAAGTAGATAAATAAGCAAGCAAGTAAGCATATTGAGTAAAACTAATAGCGGTGACACCATGTGAAATTCTCTATTGAGTAGTAATTAGTTCTGAAAAGAACTGGAGGTTATAACTCGACATTTCGATCAGTATGCTCTGATCCGAGCATACTGATCGAAATGTTGAGTTGTAACCTCCAGTTCTTTTCAGAACTAATTACTACTCAATAGAGAATTTCACATGGTGTCACTGCAATTAGTCTTTAGATCCTCTTCACCATGCAAAGCTACAAGTTTTACCTAAATAAGCATTGAGGAAGCTATTTAAGATTCAGAAAAAGCTAAGAAGAGACTTGCCTCAATTTCAATCTCCTCCACATTATCTTGTCTCATCGGTTCAGGATCTTCTGATGCATCCATCTCTACCTTTGACCTTTGACCTTGACTTGTTTGATTTTCTTCTTTCTGATTCAAAGTCTTCTGTTTCATGTGAGCTTGGCGAGCCAGGACATCTTCTGATGAAACAGACATGTTGATAGTATGACGAAATCTTAATTCAAAGAGAGTAAGCATACTGCTACATGTACATGTAGAAGCAGTATGTACGTGTAGATATTACCAATGTTTCCCCTTCCTTTTTAAAATGTTAATAACCTTTTTAAGGCACTAGCCCGTCAGGCAGTTAACTTGTAAAATTCACCAGCATGAGTATCACAACATTTGGCCAGCCATCAATGTTGTACTCTTAATTAATTTCCCACCAGCTGGGCAGGTAATTTTGGTCATTTTACCTGACCGGTGGCAAATTAACCCACATCTGTGTTAAAGCCACACTATATACGCAATTGGGGTGGGGAGGGGAGGGAGGGAGGGAGGGAGGGAGGAGGAGAGGGAGGAGGGAAAGGAGAGGGAGGGAGGGGAGGGAAGGAGGGAGGGAGGAGGAGGGAGGGAGAGGAGAGGAGGAGAGGAGGGAGAGGGAGAGGGAGAGGGAGAGAGAGGGAGAGGGAGAGGGAGAGAGAGGGAGAGAGGGAGGGAGAGAGAGGGAGAGGGAGAGAAGGAGAGGGAGAGAAGATTTGGGTTTGATAATCCCATAACAATCAAACCTTTCTTCAGTGCCATGAAGCATCCCATGAAATCCTCATAACTCTGTTCTTGGTTGCTAAGCACGGTTTCTATGGCACTCTCCACGTGATGTTCCCTCAGACTGTTGGTTTGATTCTCCTGGTTATGATTCCCTGAAGCCATCCTTGCCCTAACAAAAACAAAAAAACAAAAAAAAGTCAACATATTCATTGTTGTCCCCACCCCAACCTAGTCCAAGATCAACTGTAAATATGCTATATACACAAACCCCAACCCTGCTCCACCCCAACATGCTCCCCAAGGCCTGCTCAACCCGAGGATTGGTAAGCCTAATGCCGGAGAGCAACTTTTTGTAAATTTGACATATATCGTCGTGTCAGTGCAAAAACGTTGTATGTTCACAATGCAATAAGGTCGTATGTACAGCGCATTGTCAATCTGCATAAATTTACATACATTAAAAAATGTTTGTGCAACAACGTCATATCTCAGCCATTGCTTTTGTGCATTCCGGTCTAGCTTACCGGATTCAAGTTCTGGTGTTGGCAACATAATGTGGGTTCGAATCACGGCCGTGACACTTGTGTCCTTGAGCAAGACACTTAATCATAATTGCTTCTCTCCACCCAGGGGTTAAATGGGTACCTGTGAAGGCAGAGTTGGTTTGCTCTATATGCGCTAGAAATGGCAGCAATTGAGCTGTATACTCCCCAGGGAGCTGAGATGGTTTCAGGAACGATTTATGAGCCTTATGAGCAGGGATAATAATATAATGCGCCTTGAGCACCACTTAGTTGGTGGATACGTGCGCTATATAAATCCACACATTATTATTATTATTATTATTATTATTATTATTCATCCGGGAACTTGTTACATACGACGTTTTTGCACTGACACGACGATATATAACAAGTAACAGTTCTGGTATAACATACAAAATGCCAGGATCATCCCAGCTTAAGTCGTAAAAAAGAATAAAAACACTTCAGATGAAATAATTTCTCAGGATGACCGATACGGAATGAATGTTGAATACAACCGCTACTTTTCTATCCAATCACAGATGATAAAGCATTAATTAGTAGAGGACACACTTATGGAGAGGAAAGTGTAGTCATGTGAGGATTGAAAATGATATTTTGGGAGATTTTGAGCAATGAATGTTGGCTATTTTTTAGTCTGCTAAAAACACATGCTTAATGTTAAAACTTAGACATAACAATGTTAGTGCACAAGGGACTAGTGGTGGTTGAGTTCAACATTATTTCCATTGGCATTGATACGTTTACCTAATTTCTCACCAAATACGTTTTTAATATTAGATAATAATTTGTTAATAATTGGAAAGAATGTCGAACCCAACCACCACTTGTGCACAATGTCTATACTCTATAGCATACATGTGCTTTTAGCAGATTTTGAATTCGGGTCAACTCGTACCCAAGTCAACTCATACCCAAGTCAACTCGTACCCAGGTCAACTCGTACCCAATATAACTCGTACCCAAGTCATACAATGAAAAAAAAAGGAATAAAGGAAACATGTAATTTTTGGCTATATTTTGGCTATATTTTTGTTATATCGCTGAAGTAATTTTTTATCATACGATAAAAAAAAGGAATAAAGGAAATATGTAATTTTTTGATTACATATTTTTTTGTTACAAGTATTTTTGGCGTTATTTTGACTATATTTTTGGTATTTTCGCTACATGGTAATGACATTATTTTGTTTTATATTTTTCAGAAGACTTGACTAGAAGACAAGAGGAAAGGAAGAAAACGAAGAAGGAAAAGAAGATTCAGAAAAAGAAAGATCAATAAAAAGAGAAAAAGAACATGAGGAATGGAAAAACGAATAAAAAAATATAAAGGATTTTTTTTTTTTTAAATTAATAAAATCAGAAAGTTGATTAACAAGGTAAAACATAATTAAACATTTTATTGCATGATATTCAGATCTGTTTTTGGAAGTTGTGGTTCTTGATTGGTTTATGTTCTCAAAGTGAAGGTCCCATGACATGATGAGGTGTTTACATGCAGACAGTAGGCCAGATGTCTTCAGCTCCTCAGACTGGTACTTGTCCCATAACTTGAATATTTTCCCCTGCATGGTCTTGTAGTGTTTCCGCTGGTACCGGCTTAGCTTGGACTCCTTTACTAGTCGCATCTGCAAATTGACCAGTTTTGCCTCTTGGTGCAGAAGCCGGATGATGTTATACAGCTGGACACTGTGCCGTCCAGCCTGCCCCGTTCAGCCTCTGATGCCACCCCTCAATGTCGTTCGTTCTGACACTCCGCATGAAAACTGACCAATTTGACGACTCCCAAGTTGTGCTGTGCATCCATGTCACAGATATGTAGTTGCAGAGTGTTACCAGGGATGGATGGTTTGCCTTGTCACTCAACTTTTCGAAAGCATGGGGAGTGTGTTCATGTGGAAGAAATGGGAGAGACAGCAGCTTGCGGATATACTACAATGACTAGTTCACTTTAGTGTCCGTGGTGTACAGTACTTGGAGTCCCAGTTCTTGGCACTTGTGCCAAACAGCTTGCGTCCAGTGGTAGAGGCAACACTTAATGACAACATCACTAAACAATGACTTGATGGCAGCCCACACTCCAACTTCAAAGTCCAACACATCTGCATGGGTACGAGTTGACCTGGGTATGAGTTGACCTGGGTAAGATGTTTTGGGTATGAGTTGGCCCGATTCGCGACAAAATAGCCAACATTTCACTGGATGTGCATACATTCATTGCTCAAAATCTCCCAAAATATTGTTTGCAGTCCTCACTTGACTATACTTTCCTCTCCTTAAGTGTGTCCTCTATCATCTTTTGATGGAAAATCTGTGATATTTGACATTATTTGTTTAGAAAAGTGGCGGTTGTATTCTACCTTCTTCCCGTTACTTTGATAGGCCTAATTTAACTGTAGGCCCCCTAGGCCTAAAGTACATTGTAAATTCAAGCCTGCCTTCCCTTAGGCCATGAGAATGAAAGTCATAGATTTGCGTCCACCGCCCGCATGTCCCGAAAGCTACCGCCTAAATTTTTCATTATTTGCCAAAAAAATCATTATTTGCACAAAAAAGGTATTTCCACCAAACAAATTTAGTTCCAAATCATCCATCAGTAAAACGAAGTTTTTACGCAAATTTCCACCAGTATGGTGGCGCTATTTTTCATATCCTTTTTCTGTCGAAGTTGTGACCCGCCGAACTTTCATGGTAAAATTCTAATATAAAGGGTAGTCTACGGATGTAGTCACTTCTAGTGTCGATAAATGGATACTACACATCGTGGTTATCTTAATTGATCAGTCCATGCCAACTGTAACGTTGGCACAAAAACAGTGCAACTTGCGCAAAATAGACTTTGTTCGTACTACAAGGATACATTGCAGGCAAATTCGGTCACAACTTTTCAAATGAAACTGGATCTTAAAAATTACCAAATATTTAAATCAACAAAAATTCGTAACTTTGCATAGGGTTAACCTATCATGACCATTGACCCCTCATTTTCTTTCTAATTTTTTGTTCTATCCAGTGATATGACATTTAAAAAAGTGCAATGGTTTCGAAGCATACATATAACAAATTGGGAAATTGGTAAAACCAGGAGGCGGTAGTCGGAGCTAACGTTACTTAAACTTAACGTTAACACTTAATGACTTACTTATTATTAAGGAAGGGCCTAAATCATAAAATATAATTATTTATAACGTTACCGTTCGTTAACGTACATGTACTTAGTCGGATTCAGAGAACGTCGGAGGTAGCTAACGTGACTTAACTTGACCAAATAAAGTCATCAATATAGCCTAATTGTATTACTAATTTATGTCTTGATCTTTTAATACATGTCGGTGACAATTTACAAACTCAATGCAAATGTCGAGCTACGACTGCATTGGAAAAAAGTTGAAAACAATTTCGAGGAATGCTGGAAGTCGCCATGATGTTTCCTCGATCGCTTAATATTTTCCACAAACGTGAAACACCAATTTTATTTAATTAACAATGCAATAAAATACATTCGAAAATAATATTTTTTATTTTAAAAGCTACAAATACAATATATTTGTAAGTTCAATTGCCTGTAATCTTTAATTATATTGTTTCTGAATTACATTTTTTGATAAAGTGCACTTTACGCATGCGCAGTACAATTTGCCAGGCGACGAGAGACGCTAGCCCTTCGTCCTCCATAAATTGAATTTTAAAAAAATTTAAAAAACAGAAAGGTAAGACTAAGACTAGAGTACACTATATTAATGCTGTCAAGTGAAACAAATAAATTTTCACGTCAGAAAGAACTCTGTAGAATCTGTGAAAGGTGCTAGATAATTTAAAATGGGTAGACCGGTAGAGTGTGTTGTCCAGTTATTTCAGAAGATCATTTATTAACTTTGCACACAAATGACCAAACCACCATCCAATATCATTCATTAGCAATCAATCATATCCTCAATTTACCCTAAATGACGCACCTAAGGTTATATAATCAACTGGACAGTAACTTAGCAGTTTGGTGTTTCAGTTTGTTTCAGTGAAGGATTCTCTTGTAAAATGCTGAATTTCAATGCATGATCATATGCGTGAACGTCTTGAGCGCCATTTTTTGAGACGCACAGAACTGTGGTCATCAAAAAATTGATGTTGCCTTGTTGGTATAATGACTCACCCCCAAACTGTTAAAGTTGATGGGGGCACAGAAAATGTACCCAAGAAGAAAAACAGTTGAATCATGTTTCATCTTATTCCAGATGGTTGTAAAATTGTTTTTAATCTTGAAAATAAAAATATTGTTCTAGATTTTTAAAATAAAATGGTATAATTTGGAGAATCTCTCAAAACTTTTAATCAATATTTTTGAAAGACCAATAAAATGGAAGGTGGTTAAAATTTTTGCAAAAAGTACTTTAAAACTGTGAAATGTGTAAAAATTATGTTAACATTTTGTCAAATAAAAGATTTCTTTTCATAACCATGATAAGAATTAATGTTTCATTTTCTCAATAATTTTCCACTGCCGACGAAATAAACACCAACAAATTAAGTAGTCTTCGTTCGCTTCTATAAGGAATGTGCCCATTTTGAACAAAGGGGGGTGTTACCAAATACTAATGTTGCACCTTCCCTTTATTTAAAACACTCATACAATGTAACTTGAAATCTGAAAAATGTAAGTACAACCTTGGTGTATTACCACTGATGTGACAGAAATTGATGTTTCATACTGCTGAAGCATAAAAACATTATATAGACCTACGTTAATGAACGTTTTTGATTCCACATTTGACATTTTTTATAATTTCTTTTCAGATCATTCATGGCAGTTAGAAAAAACATGTCTTCCTTCAAGTTCAAAGTTTCTCATGTGGACTAGAAATCTTGTGATCAACTAAAATAATTATTTCTTCCAATTAAATTAAATAATCCAAGCTACAGGCCAATATAAAGTGACCTTGATGCAATAAAACATGGCTGATTTCTGGCAAATCTTAAGCTCAAACCTTTGCAAAATGTCTTCATGAAATTAACTTCTGTCAGTTTTGATCATCAAACGAGAGATTAAGGATCACTTGAAGAAATTGCTGATCATCATTTCCACAGACGCAGAGTGTTTTCAGCCACGATGGACAATGAGAATGTCTTCCTAAAATCTACCACCAGAACTTCCAAGCTGACTGGTATTGGATGTTTTAAATCGAGGAATTGACTGAGCATGTATGAGAGCCAATGTAATGCTGTCCTGAAAATTTACAGTGACATCCAAGGACATCCAAAGACCAGCCGTGACATCTGCTAACATTTGCTAGTGTCAAGTGCTATAGACAGGAGCAGTGACTCTAAAAGTGATTTGGAGAATTATGAGCTTTAAGTGTTTCAAAGCAAGTGTCTAAAAGTAACAAAGAAATGTATAGAACAAGTGAAATGAAACTGAAAATGACTTAAAGTTACTCAAAAAGTGTCTTGAAGTGACTCAAAGTAATTGTAGTGTCACTGGTGGTATCGATAACCTTTAGCAGTGACATACACGGACAATTAACTTGATATCTGTGGAGAGGAAATATTTATCTGTCAACAAAGCAGTGCAGATGCAGACAATAACATAACAGTGTTTAATTGTCACACTTTTGAACATAGTCCAATGATACAACACAAAAAAGGTTCTTTGTTGATTCCAAGTTGGTGACCGGTTCAGGTAAAAAACAAGCATCATGTCTCTCCGGACGAAGATAAACGGCTTCACGTCATGGGTAAACCTGCGTCTTAAGCCATACAATATGTTGATGAATAACGTGATTATGGATTTACTGAAAGGAACCAATCTTAAGATGCTTTTACAGAGTAAGTAGTCATCTCGAGTATTGGTATAAAACCTGGAAGCGGGAAGACGTTTTGAATGTTGTTCTCCTAAAAGGGCGTGGCAGGCCACACCCATATTCACACTGAACCCAGGACCTTCTCCTTACAGGCCTGGAATTTCACAGAGGGCATTGATATTCTAATGGAAGTGTACTTTAGTCAAGAAAAGGGGTCTTAATTGGCCCTATAAGAATTAAATTCCAGGCCTAAAGGATATGTAGGTGAAGTGTAAAAAACCCACAAGATTTCCATCAATTAAAAAAAAAAGTTCACTCAAAAAGCATTGTTGCTCTCATTAAAGTGTATGCCTGGGATGCATGGGATCAGACCCATATGTCATTTTTTTCTTGAAAAAAATAAATACTTTTTCTTCATTTTTCAAAATAAATGAATTATTTTAGACCCCCATTTTTTAACAGAAGCATAAATTCACGCTGGATTCTAGTTTGACAGAATATTTGTTTTCTTAATTGTAGGCATGACAGGAATTGATAACAAAAAGTTACAGAACTTTGACGGGATGACGCAACAGCAAAAAACAACCAGAGTTGAGTGGATCATCAAAGAATTAAAAGAAACGTAAATATACACGGTCACCCAAAGGACCGCCACCGAACATTACACCCATCCTATTCCCATTAGAAAAACTGCTAACGTGACGGTAGGAAAGTGGCCCCCTTTATTGTGTTTTATGTCATATACAGGTTGGTTTCTGTACATATCAGTTAATATCTCTTGATTTGATAAAGAATAGATGCATTTTACCAAAAGTGTACATTGCCTTTAAAGGGACATCAGCTCACAGCAGACTTTTGTATGGGCATGGAATCAGCATCCATGTTGAAAATGAACTCAGTGAACTCAGCTGGCCTAGAAAACAGGGCTCGATAAAATCATATTGCTGTGGCTGCTGCATAAATATCATCTATATGCAACCACTAGCTCATTATTTATGCAATAGTCATCGTTTTATGATCTTATCACACCCTGTTATCTAGGCCAGTGTGTGCTCATCGCGTAGTATTTTCAGTCACCGAGTTCATCTAAAACTAGGATACCGATTCCATGCCCTGTTAAAAGTCTGCTCTGATTGTGACGATATTGTCCCTTTAACGTGAATATTTGCTCTTTACAGGGAAGTGATACCGGATGATGTATTTGTGGATTGTAGACTCTTTGCAATGCGACATGCCGATCATGTGAGTATACATGTACATTAATATCTTGACCCTATCCTGAAGACATCATTCAGTTCGATCATCAAATATAAATACATGTATGTAAATATGATTACCGGTAAGTAAATTTTTCGTGCTAATTACAGCAGAAAATTTGCTTAAGCTTTAAGCGTATTTCACAGGTTAGCAAGAAAATTCAAAGTGGCGCTTTGATGGATCTGTATTGTTGTGCCACACATTTGCTTGCAATAACTGCTGGCAAGTTAGTGGTTAGCAGCAATGTGAAATGAAAAATATACGGTAAGCCAAAAATCGGCAGCCTCAGAAAATGTTAGATCAGCAGACACGAAAATCATATTTCATTTTGATGAAATTCTTGCATTGGGTGATAAACAATTTCATCAATCTATACATATTGTGGTACCCGCTGCTATATACCTGTAGGATTCTAGTCAGCCAATCGACATCGGGCAAGCTCGGTGGTCGAGAGGTTAAGACATCTGCACTAGTAAGCAGGAAGTCGTGGGTTCGAATCCCGCCCGAGTCGCCTGTGGATTTTCTTCACAGACACTCAGAAAGCACTGAATATTTAGTGCTTCATACATGGGTCATTACACCAGGTTGGGGCAAGCTTTGTGACATGGTGCCCTTGTTACGTAGGTAGATGTACCATTCATCATCCTTATTATGAGTGCACATTCTTGGGTCATTCCACCAGGTTGGGGCAAGCTTTGTGACATGGTGTCCTTGTTACGTAGGTAGATGTACCATTCATCATCCTTATTATGAGTGCACATTCTTGGGTCATTCCACCAGGTTGGGGCAAGCTTTGTGACATGGTGTCCTTGTTACGTAGGTAGATGTACCATTCATTATCCTTATTATGAGAGCACATTCTCGGGTCATTCCACTAGGTTGAGGCAAGCTTTGTGACATGGTGTCCTTGTTACGTAGGTAGATGTACCATTCATTATCCTTATTATGAGAGCACATTCTTGGGTCATTACACCAGGTTGGGGCAAGCTTTGTGACATGGTGTCCTTGTTATGTAGGTAGATGTACCATTCATTATCCTTATTATGAGAGCACATTCTTGCGTCATTACACCAGGTTGGGGCAAGCTTTGTGACATGGTGCCCTTGTTACGTAGGTAGATGTACCATTCATTATCTTTATTATGAGTGCACATTCTTGGGTCATTCCACCAGGTTGGGGCAAGCTTTGTGACATGGTGTCCTTGTTACGTAGGTAGATGTACCATTCATTATCCTTATTATGAGTGCACATTCTTGGGTCATTCCACCAGGTTGGGGCAAGCTTTGTGACATGGTGTCCTTGTTACGTACCGTAAGTAGATGTACCATTCATTATCCTTATTATGAGTGCACATTCTAAGTTGTTCTTCAAAATCAATCTCTGCGCCTTGAATAGGAAGTTACAATAATGTTAATTAGGAATCATAATAAATGGTACATTTACCTACGTAACAAGGGACACCTATCACAAAGCTTGCCTCAACCTGGTGGAATGACCCACATAGTTCAGTAAATATGAATACATTTTCAATATTTACATGTTAATGAGGAAACATAAGCTGAAACATTCAAAGATTGTTTGTTAAAGGGACAGTATCGTCACGATCAGAGCAGATTTTCAATAGGGCATGGAATCGGTGCCCTAGTTTAAGATGAACACAGTGACTGAAAATTACTGGCTCATATATACAGCAGCAATTGTAATATGACATTATCATGTACAAGGTATTACTTTCATTCGCTGACTAAAACTTTCATTCTAAAACTAGCACTACGATTCCATACATGCCCTGTTCATGAAGATATTTTCCCTTCATTTTAAAGAAACAGTATTGCCATCATTCCTTAATAAAAATGTATCTGTTGTATATTGCTTCAATTTGTATTTTTCTGATTTGTTTCAGGTTTTTGAGTTGCTATGGAGATTATCGACTCATGATATCTGGTTTACATGGGAACGGTTGGAGTATCTTATGCATAACAATGACAAGATTCTATGTGAAATTCCGTATGAGGTGAGCGCAGTGATATTTCGCAACCAAATAATTATGTGTTTTTTTTCGCTGTGTGAAATTGCACCCAGTGTCTTGATGATTTGGCACTTGTTGTTGGACCGTTGTGTGGACATACACTTGTTGTTGGACCGTTGTGTGGACATACACTTGTTGTTGGACCGTTGTGTGGACATACACTTTATGCGCGTATATTATGGTACAACGCGCGTGCGTACTCCTGCCAGCCAATGATCGCTGGAGATATTCTGTGCGTACGCACATCAACTGCAAAATACAACAAATGCAATGCACTATCGCTGCGTATCGATCAACAGTGATCTAACAACATGTGTCCTCAACACCTCATGCACTGTGTGGATAGCTTGTGGTGAAGGTTTCTTATAAAAGCAAACCCGAGTATGGCCCTCATTTGCTCATTTGCATTTAACCTGGATTTTGATCCTTTCTCATGTAAGACTTGATCATGTCCAGTGTTGTGGCCATGGCAACTGGGTTATCATGACAAAAGTTTAGAGGTTTGTTTTGAATCACACTGACTCATACGTTTAGTGTTTTGCGTCATGCTGACCTGAGATGGATCCGAGGGTCAGATTTGAAACATCAGGTGCACAGAGTTGAAGGGACAAAGACACAGTTCTACTACGCCAACCAGAGGGCTATTGTAATAATAATAATAATAATAACTAGATTTATAGAGCGTCAAATTGCCAAAGGATACAAGGCGCTTTTACATTATTATCCCTGGTTATTGGGCCAATATCAAGTCTTAAACTTTCTCAGCTCCCTGGGGAGTATACAGCCCTGAGCTACCGTAGCGCATCGGAAGCTTTTTCAACCACACTATCAACCTCTACCCTTACAAGTACCCATTTATACTCCTGGGTGAAGAGGAGCACTGTACGGTGAAGTGTTTTGCTCAAGGACACAAGTACCATGGTCGCAGCCAGGCTTTGAACCCACAAGTCTGATGTGCCAGACTGCTTGGCCATTGCACCCCATGTAGTTGGTGCACATCAGATTATGATAATTTCCTGTTTTTGTTTTTGTTTCAGTGGACTCCGAGGCCACCCCCAGAGAAGAAGAAGAAGAAAAAAGTCAAGTATAGCAAATCTTTCCTGTCTGGTTTTGGAGGGGCGTCTTTAGTCCCTGAGACTCTGCCGTCATCTCCAGTAAGTTACAGTCACAGCAACATCATCACCCCCTCCCCCCCCCCCCCCCCCAAAAAAGTACCGTCTCAAGATGAAAAGCAGTGGGACTCTTCTATTGTATGAGAGTGGAAACCCGCCTGAGGGAAATCGGTCAAAAACGGAGAAAGATGTCCTTCTATATAAAGCAATGAACACAAGCACAATTAATTTAAACATATGATCGATGAGAAATGCATTCACTTCCGTCTTGAAGGCCGAAACATCCGGAGAGTCGGGGAAAACAGATTCTGGGAGAGTGTTTCATAATTTGTTTAACTGAAAAAAATCATTGAATTTATTTTGATTATCATATCTTTTTCAACAGGAGCCACAGGAGCCAGTTAAACTTGTCAAAGATCCACTCTACATCAAATATCCGGGGGAAGATTTCTGCAAGAAGTTTAAACTCAGCAAGAAATCATGCCCACTACCAAACCCAGAAGATTGCATCGTTGAAATGATTAACACCCTACTGCATGTATGTATGGGTAGACTCTTGACTGAGTGGTTGGGGGTTCGAATCTGGTACCAAACCTGGAAGGTTACATGAAGAAGATTAACATGAAGCAAATCACCAGCCTTTAGTCAAGACCCACACGGCAACCCGGAACACGACGCATGAAAAAAAGACCACGCACGTGTGTAGCGGATGACCCATAAGTCTCTCACCACTGGTTCTAATAATAATAATAATGTGTGGACTTATATAGCGCACGTATCCACCAACTGAGTGGTGCTCAAGGCGCATTATATTATTACCCCTGCTCATAAGGCTCATAAATCATTCCCGAAACCATCTCAGCTCCCTGGGGAGTATACAGCTCAATTGCTGCCATTACAGCACATATAGGGCTAATCAACCAACTCTGCCCTCACAGGTACCCATTTAACCCCTGGGTGGAGAGAAGCAATTATGGTTAAGTGTCTTGCTCAAGGACACAAGTGTCACGGCCGGGATTCGAACCCACATTCTGCTGCTAACACCAGAACTTGAGTCTGGTAAGCTAGACCGCTCGGCCACGACACTCGAAATCAACAGTTATTACAACTCCTAATAAGAGATTGTTTACATGGTGATACCGCAAACCTTACTCCTGCTGTACTTCCACCATGCAAAGCTTCCAATCCTGCTTTTGTATACTATCGTCTTGGTAGGTACTCAAGTATGATCCATGTTAGATGGATGTGTCCCATATGCTTTGTGTGGCAGTATCCATTATGTCAGTATTACATCCACTTCTGTTGTCATGATAAATGTTGTATTTTTATTTTCTTCAACATTAGAAAATTTGTTAATGTTTATAAAACAGTTTTGACATTAGTGTGCCAAATTGGAAGATTTGTTTTGTTCCTTAATTGCAGACGACACGTGAAGGGAAGAAGCTAAACGTGGAGGTATGTCGATGCTTATTTCTTGAGATTTTTTTTTCTTTTTTCTTATTTGACTATAACATAACCACTTCTTTCACCATAGCATTGTTTGGGAAACATTTTCTGTTTGGTTATTTGTTGGTCATGTCCCAAATCCATAGTTCTTGGCCGAGTACAATGCTGTGGACTAGGTTATTACAGGACTGGCACACTACTGCCTAACTATATATTAACATTGCAAACCTAATTCCTAAATACAGAGTCTTGATGACCTAGTAGACAGTCGTGTGTTATGTGCCCTGGTCAATGCCTTCGTACCAGGAACGTTTACCACCGAGGTTATGCTCAATGATCGTTGGACGATAAACCTTGCTCTGAGGACCTTTGACAAGCTGGTACGCATCAACACACCGGTGGATTCTCAGGATCTTGTAGAGGTTAGTCATATGACTCGGTATACATAGATGCATCCTGGGGGAGGGGGGTACCTTTGACAAGCTGGTACGCATCAACAAACTGGTGGATTCTCAGGATCTTGTAGAGGTTAGTCATATGACTCGGTATACATACATGTAGATGCATCCTGGGGGAGGGGGGTACCTTTGACAAGCTGGTACGCATCAACAAACCGGTGGATTCTCAGGATCTTGTATAAGCTAGAGGTTAGTCATATGACTCGGTATACATAGATGCATCCTGGGGGAGGGGGTGAGAGAATCTGACAAGCTGGTATGCATCAGCACACTGGTGGATTTATAGGATCTTGTAGAGGTAAGTCATATGACTCAGTGTACATCGGGGTGGGGGCGGGGAATCTTTGACAAGCACTGATGCATACCAGCATCAGCACAACGTTTTGATCCGAGTGTTTTCTGTATAAATTGTGAATGCTTTCTAACACTTTTCTTTGTATTGCCTTGAAAATGTTGACCATTTTGTATGACCCATACTGTTATGTAGTGTTTTATGCTAGGAATCTAGTGTTTCACTGAAATACTAGATGTTCCCTGTTTGAACGGCAATTTGCAATTTTGAATGTTTGTACCTGTAATTTCATTGGAACATTTGGTACAACCATATGCTTCCCATGAAATGAAATGAAAATACATTTTTCGGAAATTGTTGTCAAAAAAGAAAGAAGCCAGGCAATACATCTCTTACCACCATACTTTATGTATGGGAAATTTGGTCTGGTCAGCAAGCAAAACCCTCAAGCTATTAAAATGTGCTCATAGGACCAACAATTGGGCAAGTCACAACAGCAAAGTATGGACAGATGTTCCACGTGATACTAATGATTCTACCAGTTATCCAAATATTAACAAATTATTAATAATTTCCACACTAGACCTTGATTGTTTACATTAGTAACCGTTTATACATGTTAAAAAAAGATTACCAAAACAAACAAAAAACATATCACTGCATTGATTTTGAAGCCGACAGGAACCTGAGACATTTTTTTGCCTTAATAACTAAATGGTGTTTTTTTTCAGGCTGATACGATGGCTGTTTGTACTTACATGGCTGTCTTTTTTATGTGTGGCTTCAAACTGCGTCAGTCTAAAGCTGTACTCAGGTGGCTGGTAAGAAACCAGTATTATTATATGTGAATTACTTGTAGCTCAATTGTGGGTCCAAATCCTGGCCGCGAACGTGATGCTTGTGTCCCTGAGCAAGACACTTAACTATAATTGCTTCTCTTCACCCAGGAGTATAAATGGGGACCTGTGAGGGCAGAGATGGTAATTGTGTTTGATTAAAGCTTGTTGCGCTACACATTTGGCAGCATGGGCTGCATACTCCCCAGGGAGTTGAGATGGTTCTAGGAATGATATAACTGGCCTGGTGACAGGGGTAATAATGTTCATGCGCCATGAGCGTCAAACTTGGCAGATACCGGCGCAATATAAGTGTCCATTATTATTATTATTATTTATTTGGCAAACATATATGAAAAATTTAAGGCTTTGCATGGTGGACTGTCGCTATCAGTTCGGTTTGCGGTAACACCCATGTGATTTAAATCTCAACTATCTCGAATTGAGATTGTGGTTCTGATAGGAAACTGTATATAGGTCTTCTTTACATTTTGACTAGCGTGCTCTAGGCATTGTCACAGCACACAGCCTACTGACATGCATCAGTAAATGGGTAACTCCGAGAGGGGCAATGCCTTAGTGAGTACTGATCAACACTCATCACAAACATGTCGGTATTATTATACTACCAAGGACCTGAGTGGACCTCCCATTGTTCTCTATTGTTGTTGGACTTTCTTGGGCATGTCCCATAGGATTTGTACACAAATGACTTCCAAGTACTATGAGATTTCCTTCTGAGGACTATTGTTCCTATTGTTTCCTTTTGTTATCAAGTCCTCAGAAGCAACACTTTACCTGTCCAGGAGTAGCATCCAACACACTCTAAGCAGCACCAATCAGAATAAGCTCCAACAAAGCAGGATCCTAACTAGAGCCAAGTTTAACCACAAACATCTCCCAACTCTCTTCAGTCTCCATAATCATATATATATATTAGAGCTGATCGAAACGTCGAGTTGTACCTCCAGTTCTTTTCAGAACTAATTACTACTCAATTGAGAATTTCACATGGTGTCACCGCAATTAGTCTTACATACATGTATATACAGAATATTGTACTATTAATAATAAGAGTGCGCAAAAAAGGCATAAACAGTTAAAAATCATAAAGGGAAAGTATACCATTGTATTGTTAACAAGAAAATCGTGAGAATGCATTCAGAAACTTTATATTCATACTTGCAGGTAGTCTCGTAAATCTGTGTCGAAAAGTGGAGGTACAACAGAGTACTACAGCACACAACCAATCAGAATCCCACGGCTATAATAAAAATGACACCCAATTGAACAAAGAAACATACAATAAATATTTAAGCAAACCAAAATTTTCCTATTTTTTGCATGTTTTTTACGAATTATTCGCTTATTATTATTATGATTATTAGTTTTTACTGCATGAAAAATTCTGGGGAGGGGGATGATCCTATGGACCACTCCCTCCCCCTCCCCCCGGGCCAAAAAGTAGGGGAGGGATTCCCACTGGGGTTAACACCTGTGCTTGCTGGGAATCACTGGTGAAATAGTTAATAAACACGGGTGATGTATCTAGAAGACTTTAAACAATGCATTGAGCTTGGGCGATATCGATTTTATTTAATATCAGCAAACATATATCGCGATTTTCGATAATATCGCGATTATTTTTTCATTCATGCATGATTGCTTTAGAGCCGATGACCACAGGTATGTACCCCTCTACAAGCCTCAAAATAAAGCCTCAAAATAAATTTGCAGAGTGTGTATGTACTTCTGAAGAAGTTCGCTTTTGTTTCTCACTTCCAAAAGCTGAAAAGACTGTTCTAATTTTGTTTTCCATGGAATTTCTGACTTGACTCACAATGGCGATTTTTTTTAATCGTGATTTGCCGATATCTCAATAACATGAAAAAGTTCTCGATATCGTAATCGAATAAAAAAAAGTATCGCGATATTCAATGTTATCGTGTTATTGCCCAAGCTTACAATGCATTGAACCTTTGTAGCAAGTTCCTTTATCAGATGCAACTGTTTCATGACATTTATTGCAGAAAGAATTAGAGCATTTATCACGATCAGCAAGGCATGAGCTGGAGGCACTACCTGAGATCCTCAACAATGTGGACATGATCCAGAAACGCAAGAAACTCAACGATAATCTAAAGGGCTACGAACAAGGTGGGGTGCTTCACAAATTATTTCTTACATCAGTCAGCTAGCATTCACATTTTGAAAGTGAATACCAAAAAATCAACAACAATTGTGAAAATGCTTTAACCAGTTGACGTCGGGAATATTTATTTTTTTCCGGTACCCCGTGCGGGTTTATTTTCAGTGAAAAATCTGAAAAAATTTCTAGCCATTAATAAATTTTTTTTGTCAATGAAACTAAGTTTGGACAACCAAATAAACACTTTACTCATTGACATTTCGAGAATTAAATGGCTAGTTTTTAAATTACGGTTGTGTTTGTTCAGCACAATTAGACCGTTGGCAAGCTCCGATGCAACGGCCTATTAGCGACCAGCGCCCGGTCGAAAGACGGCATACCTGGAGAGAGATCGAATGCCTCGTAAACAATGGATATAAATCCGTCTTTACAAATGCTTGGCTGGTACGTCAAAGGAACAGGTCTTGGATAAAGGGATTAGGCAAAAATCAACAAAAAGAGTGAACTCGTTCAGTATTTGCAGTGCATTTTGTCCGGGGCCCCATGGACTCCGAGAAACGATTGCATGTATACACGTCAGCCGCGACGACGGCACGCCACGTGTGGTGTGTTGACAAGTCTCCCGGTAACACACACAAAAATCGGAATGCGTGTTTAGACGCTCTCCGATCCGCTGTACAAAATAAAATTGCGTGTATACATGGCATCCGAAGCGAACTGGTTAATACTTCATGATGAAAGACCCCACCAATATCTCAAACTTAACAGTGGTTAATGAACATTTTTGATGGAGGTAAATTTTTTTTTACCATGACAAATTTAGGATATTTGCATACTTTAAAGCCACTTTACACTATGGCTAAGATTGAATTGGTCTATATATGTATTCTTGGCCCCTTTGTGTTAACAGCGTATGCAGTTAAAACAGTTATTCTGAAGACGATCGGAGCATAGTGAATGAAACGTCGAGTTGTAACCACCAGTTCTTTTAATAACTAATTACTACCCAAAGAGATTTTTCACATGGTGTCACCACAAACAGTCTTTACTTAAAACAGTTATAGGATTTGTTTTGGCAGGTTTGCCAGGTGAGGGCCTTGGGAAAAAAGTACATTGATTACACTTGATATAAAAATTAAGAAATAATAAGGGCCGAAACCCGTTTGTCATTTCTTATATGACAAATTGTTTTTGCTTTTCTTGACAGAGGTAATGAAATTGAAGAGTAAGTTTGATGTGAAGGCATGTGAGGATTGGAAGAAACACACAGTCCAGGTCCAAGCAGAGGTAAGGACAACAAAATATATCCCCCCCCCCCCCCCGATGTACTAACACCTGTGTTTTTGGCCATTTTAACAGCAATTTCTAAAAATTTTCTTTTTCTTTGGAACATTGCTATTTTACATAAAGAAGGGAAAACAAATGCTTTAAATCAAATATTTCTCAAAATAAGTAAGAAGCATGAATTATCAGTAAACATGTATCAAAATTAATTTACGATGGCAAATAATTTTTGCACTGTTTTACTGCAAAACTAAGATTCTGACAACAATTTTTCTTTTTTAAATATCTCATTTCAAAGTATTTGTGTTCCTTTCTAAAATGAAATGATCATAATTCTAATGAAAACAACAAAATCTGGAAATGGCCGGTAAAACTTGAGCGATACATCTTAAAAAAGGTAACTGCTATGTATTCTAGTTCTTAAATATTTACTAACTCTGTTCGCATTTCTCCCCCATTTGAATGTTGGAGTCATTTTCCTTTCTTTCAGACTCGAGAGATTGTTTCCAAGAAAATGAAAGATAGATTTGACACACTCACAATACCAAGGTTAGTATGTTTTACTCGTATACATTCTCGTACTCATGAAAAAGTCCTCGACTACAACATTCTCCTGAGGACGATCAGAGCATACCAATCGAAATGTCGAGTTGTAACCTCCAGTTCTTTTCAGAACTAATTACTACTCAATAGAGAATTTCACATGGTGTCACCACAATTAGTCTTACTTACAACTGTAGATGTTGGAGCACTCATACTTGACACAAGTACATTTGTCTGTACTCGTACTCGTACTCATGAAAAAGTCCTCGACTGTAACTATAGAGTTGGAGTACTCATACTTGACTGGATAAGATTTTTATGTACTCATTCTCGTACTCGACTACTGAAAAAGTACTCGACTACAAGTGTGGAAGGTACCACATCAGTATTTGGAAATAAACATTCATTTTAACCCTCTACTTTTCAAGAAATATCATAAAATAAACCTGTGAAACTGTCATCAGATACTCACATTTTGGAGAAAAAAACTGGGTTTGATGTTTTAATATATAGTTACAAATTCCTGGACGGTAACTTAAACAAAAAGTCATAAAAATTTACAAAACAATTCTTTTTAGTTCTAATTTAACCCTAACCCTGCCAGACGCAGCAGAGTGCATCAGCTGGAAAAGTCTGATGCACTTTGATGCATTTAGCTGACAACACCAGTGCATAAGCAGCCAAGTCTGTTTCTATTGAGAGCTGGTCCCATTAAACAATGCCAGAGTTGTATTCTGCTGCGTTTGGTGACCACAGACTCTGAGGCAGTTCGGCCTTGAGATTTGTGACAAGATGGACCTTGCTGCACTTGGCAGCCAAGTCACTTTGATAAACGATGCACTCTGTTGCGTCTGGCAGGGTTTCTAGCCAAAATACCCTGGAGGGTTAGGGATAAAAGCTTTTTTAGATGTTATAATTTCTCAGGATGATTGATACTTATACCAACTTTTTTATTTTAAAATTTTTTAATTTGATAATTTGCTATTAACCAATGTTGTACCTTTACTTTATGATCAACTATTCACTCAGATTTACAAGTGTTTGCTTTGGTCTGTTTAATTCACAGAGGAATAACAATCAATGATCTCTGCCTGTCGCTCGTCGTTAATCTTACCCTTACCAATGGATCGGGCTTTTACCTCTCCAGAGGCAGGGAGATCGTCACACCTGAGCGACGTATCGTACTCCGAGATCTCAGCACGGGGGAATTCATTGATGATTTCACCCACGGCAAAGGCGTCAGTAAATGTAAGTGTCTCAGTTGTTTCATTTTTGGGAAAGATCCTGCTAGTGTCGTTAGGTGAGGCCATTGACAACTTTTGACCAGTTATGAATGATGGCCAAACGCAGTGCCTTTTGCACATCATATGACCAAAGGAAAATATTTTCTCCTAAGTGACACAATGTAATAAGCTGAAACTTTTATTGGTTGTTTAATGTATATCTTGATTCAAAGAGAGTAAACATACTCAAAGAAGTAGTTTCGCCTACATCACCAATGTTGTACCTTCCCTTTAATGTATATCTTGATTCAAAGAGAGTAAGCGTACTCAACGAAGCAGTTTTGCCAACATTACCAATGTTGTACCTTCCCTTCAATGTATATCTTGATTCAAAGAGAGTAAGCATACTCAAAGAAGTAGTTTTACCTATATTAATGTTGTACCTTCCCTTTTTAAATGATAGTTGTGGATTTTTGTTTGTAGTAAACATCAGGAAGATGTTAGGTGTGTCAACGTTTGAGGTTGCTGAAATAAACCCAAATGACTACCCACAATTTGAGGTAAGTTCTCAGCTCGATACTGCATTTCATGTTTACTCAAGTTGTCTTCCAAAGAGATGAATTGGGTTTAGAGGCCAATGTCATGGGGTTATTCCACCATGTTGGGGCAAGTTTTGTGATAGGTGTCCCTTGATACATAGATTAATGTACCGTTTATTATCTTTTATTATGACTCCCAATTAACATTATTGTAACTTCCTATTCAAGGTACAGAGATTGATTTCATTCTAATTTGAAGAACAACTGAGAATGTGCACTCATAATAAGGATAATAAATGGTACATCTGCCTACGTAACAAGGACACCATGAATGTGCACTCATAATAAGGATAATGAATGGTACATCTACCTACGTAACAAGGACACCATGTCACAAAGCTTGCCTCAACCTGGTGGAATGACCCATGAATGTGTACTCATAATAAGGATAATGAATGGTACATCTACCTACGTAACAAGGACACCATGTCACAAAGCTTGCCTCAACCTGGTGGAATGACCCATGAATGTGTACTCATAATAAGGATAATGAATGGTACATCTACCTACGTAACAAGGACACCGTGTCACAAAGCTTGCCTCACCCTGGTGTAATGACCCAAGAATGTGCACTCATAATAAGGATAATGAATGGTACATCTACCTACGTAACAAGGACACCATGTCACAAAGCTTGCCCCAACCTGGTGGAATGACCCATGAATGTGTACTCATAATAAGGATAATGAATGGTACATCTACTTACGGTACGTAACAAGGACACCATGTCACAAAGCTTGCCTCAACCTGGTGTAATGACCCAAGAATGTACACTCATAATAAGGATAATGAATGGTACATCTACCTACGTAACAAGGACACCATGTCACAAAGCTAGCCCCCAACCTGGTGTAATGACCCATGAATGTGCACTCATAATAAGGATAATGAATGGTACATCTACCTACGTAACAAGGATACCATGTCACAAAGCTTGCCCCAACCTGGTGGAATGACCCATGAATGTGCACTCATAATAAGGATAATGAATGGTACATCTACCTACGTAACAAGGACACCATGTCACAAAGCTTGCCCCAACCTGGTGGAATGACCCATGAATGTGCACTCATAATAAGGATAATGAATGGTACATCTACCTACGTAACAAGGATACCATGTCACAAAGCTTGCCCCAACCTGGTGGAATGACCCATGAATGTGCACTCATAATAAGGATAATGAATGGTACATCTACCTACGTAACAAGGACACCATGTCACAAAGCTTGCCCCAACCTGGTGTAATGACGCAAGAATGTGCACTCATAATAAGGATGATGAATGGTACATCTACCTACGTAACAAGGACACCATGTCACAAAGCTTGCCCCAACCTGGTGGAATGACCCATGAATGTGTACTCATAATAAGGATAATGAATGGTACATCTACCTACGTAACAAGGACACCATGTCACAAAGCTTGCCCCAACCTGGTGGAATGACCCATGAATGTGTACTCATAATAAGGATAATGAATGGTACATCTACCTACGTAACAAGGACACCATGTCACAAAGCTTGCCCCAACCTGGTGGAATGACCCATGAATGTGTACTCATAATAAGGATAATGAATGGTACATCTACCTAGGTAACAAGATGCCAAGCTTCTGTTTTAAAGAAATATAATGTATTTTTGTGGTTATTTTTTTTCTATCCATTTATGGCAGTTTTGTACATTTTTTACCATACTACTTACTGTAATAGTATAGAACAAAGCAGCTATGTAATATACTACTCAAAACAATTCAGGGAACACCGGATTTTTAACATCAAATAGGTTTGAAATGTTCCATGAACCGGGATTTTCATTTGCAACCCCCTCTCTCTTTCAGTAGTCATGTCATGAAATGTGTAATCACTACATGCATCCTTTATCATCTGTTTCATTGTGCAGTTGTTTCTCATCAATTCTGTGAAACATTGTGTTTATCTGAAATAAATGATCTTGCTTTAGCTGAGATTATTCCGGTGTTTCCTAAATTGTTTTGAGTAGTATAGTATAAAACAAAGCAGCTACATGTATGCTAAACATGGAGCTTACACAAAATGTTAACTTAGGGGTAGGATGATGTTCTGTAAAGGTTAATATTTTATTTTTCATCGGAACATTGCTATTTTACTCAAGGAGGTGAATACAAATGCTGTAAAATGACACATTTCTGGAAATAATCGTGAAAAACATGGTTTTACAGTAAATATGTATCAAAATGAATTTATGGTTGGTCCCGTCAATAAACCGAGCTTGTGACAACTGTTTTGTGAAATATATCCCAGCTAACATGCATACGTCGGCCCAACATTGGCAATGGACGTCGTCTTGACATTAGTTTTTCCATCGGGCCAACGTTGGGCAAATGTTGGGCCAATGTCATCGGGACATGTTGGGCCAACGTCAGGACAACGTCTTGGTTATACGTTGGGACAAAGTAATATCTTATGAACGGCGCAGCGTCGGTATTTGACGTCGCATTGACGTTAGTTTTTCCATCGGGCCAACGTCGAAGACGTTTGGCCAACATTGGGCAAACGTTGGGCCAATGTCGCTACAACGTCGGGACATATTGGGCCAACGTCAGCATGCCCAACGTTTGTACAACATCTTGGTTATACGTTGGGACAAAGTAATATCATATGAATGGCGCAGCGTCGGTACTTGACGTCACCTTGACGTTAGTTTTTCCATCAGGCCAACTTCAAAGACGTTGGGCCAATGTTGGGCCAATGTCCCCCACAACATCAGGACATGTTGGGCCAACGTCAGCATGCCAAACGTTTGTATAACGTGTTGATTGTACGTTGGGGTAGTTGATGTTGCTTTTGACGTGATGACCAATTGTGAGCATATTTTAGGGACGGAGGGGTAACTAGTCAGAACAAGACAGTTGTTTAAACTGCCTCTGCCCCTATAAGCAATTATGGTTAAGTGTCTTGCACAAGGACACAAGTGTCATGACCGGGATTTGAACCCACATTCTGCTGCTAACACCAGAACTTGAGTCCGGTAAGCTAGACCACTCGGCCACGACACCATCCATATTTCCATTAACATTTTGAAAGAAGCTGCATGTTCTATGGGTTTTTGTTTTGTAGCCAATCAAAATTCCTGTTACACGGGTAATAACCCTGCAACGGAAATTTTGATTAGCTACAAAACAAAAACCAAAATAGAACATCTTTCAAAAACATTTAATGTTTAATGGAGATATGCGCCAACGGGACGTTATGTCGCCCACACTATAATTACGTCGTACCAAAGCTGGAAATCGGCTTCGTACAATGCACAATTTTACCAACATCGGCACAACCGTGAACGTATGATGCGCCGTAGTTAGGTTGTACACTACGTTGTGGCAACGTTGAAATTAGACCTATTTTACTGCACAACATTAAGCAACATCGGCAAAACCATGATGCGGCGACGTTACGTTGCCCACATTATAAGTACGTGGTGCCAACGTTGGAAATCGACCTCGTATACTGCATAACCTTTCCCAACGTCGGCACAACCATGATGCGCCGACGTTACGTTGCCCATTTTAAACTTCCGTTGCGCCAACGTTGGAAATCGACTTCGTATGCTCAACAACATTTGCCAACGTCAGCACAACCATAATGCGCCGACGTTAGGTTGTCCAATTATAACTACGTTGTGCCAACATTGAAAATAGACCTATTATACTGCACAACATTTTCCAACGTTAGTGCAACGTTTGTAAATTTACTCCGACCTTCACGACGTTCATCTAACGTCCGTACAACATCCATATTTTGACGCCGACTTATCCGACGTTCACCAACGTATGCATGTTAGCTGGGATGTATCAAAATGAATTTATGGTTGGTCCCGTCAATAAACCGAGCTTGTGACAACTGTTTTGTATCAAAATGAATTTATGGTTGGTCCCGTCAATAAACCTAGCTTGTGACAACTGTTTTGTGTAATATATCATTTCAAAGTGTCTGTTTTCCTTCCTAAATGGAAATTATCAATGTTCCAATGTAAACTAAAAACTTCAGACTTTTCCAGTAAAACACAAGCAATACAAGCATTATAGTGATGTTTTACTAAAAGTCATCTTTAATTTCTTCTTTCAGATTTTCCTAGAGAGTCCCTCAAAGAACAAACTTCTTAAAACTGGTGCAGTGTAAGTTGTAGGATGTTGTTGAAAACTCCCTTCTTTTCTCTCTTCCTCCTTCCAATCTGTAAAAATAAGATAAATTTATATAGCGCATTTTTCCAAGGACGAATGCACTTTCTATGACAGCTCCAGAAATAAAATAAAATGCAGCAACCGTGAAAAACGTGAATTAGGATGTAGATAAAAACAAATGTATTTTTATATAAGTTTTGAGGCTTTGCATGGTGGAATATCGATATCGTTTCGGTTTGCGGTAACACCATGTGTTTATCTCAACTAATGTGAAGCTGAGAAGCTGTGTTTTTACTTTAAATTTAAATTGATTGAGTAAATTGACGCTACGGATATTATATGGGAAAGAATTCCAGGATCTGGGACTTGGCAAATGAGAATGCCCGGTCTCCGGTCCAGCCTTTCTGAAAGTGTTTGTGATATGTAAATTACGGCTGGAGCAAAGACCTCTTTGCATGTGTTTAGTCATAAACATGCATGGTTTTATTTTTTAGGACCTCCTGTTTACATGATGCTCACTCAACATTAGCATAATGTCGGCATTCGCAAAGGAAGTCTGAGAATGCTTATTGTAAACCAATTTTCATCTTTACATTGTATGTTCATGTGATGTGCAATAGGTGCTGTGATTGGCCATTGTTCATGAATGGTGATAGATCAATATTCGCCTTGCCATTGTCTTCCAAATATATCTTCTTTGTTGGCCTATCTCATCTCATAGGATATAAACTACTTGTTTACGCGATGCCACGCAACAATGCATGACGCTCACTCAACATTTGCAGAGGAATATCCGAGAATACCCCTCATTGTAAATAAATTTCATCTTTGTGTTTATTTTCATCCTCAGCTTCTTGTATCAAGTCTTCCCGGGTAATTTCTCTCAGTGGGAGACCCTCTTCTTCAAGGCGTGTAAACTCGGAGAGTTAGACATTGTAGAGAAGATGGTAGTATTCTTCCGAGACAAGAGACCGAGTTTCATCAATGCCAAGGAAAAGAAGACAGGGAACACGGCGCTTCACATGGCTGCAAGGAACGGACACTATGTAAGCTTACTTGAAATACTAGTTAGTCCATGTACAAAAATGGTGATCAACCTTCAATGAATCATACCCTGATTATTAAGTAAATTTTTTGCCCTACACTGACATGTGTATAGCACTGCATACTCAGTGCTTTCTCAGTGTTTGTGATAAAACTTCACAGGCAACTCAGGAAGGATTTGAACCCACGACCTCCTCCTTACTAGTGCAGATGTCTTAACACTATGAACAACTTCACCCTGAAAATACCCTGAAAATCAGTTTTGCCTTGAAATAACAGTTGACCGTAATTTCACTGCAATTTCACGGTGTCTCTTCCTCTCAGATATTGGCAATAATGTTCACTGTGATTTCACGGCAAATTCACAGTGCTCTCGAGAATTAATGAGCTGCCCCAAAACTGCCACGAGAAGTTCATGGCATTTTCACAGCGTTTTTACGGCGAAGGAATCCCAAGAGTATTTCATGGCATTTTCACGGTGTTGTGTCATCTTGAAATAGCCGTGAAGTGTTTATTTCACGGTAAAGTTATTCATAGTGTAACCTCTCGACCACCGAGCTTACCCGATGACGATTGGCTGACTAGAATCCTATATCACCCGATGTAAGAATTTTATCGACATATACCCTGATTCTGTTGTCATTTTACATCAATCTATAGACCATTATCAATGCTGAAGGTGTCATTGTCACCAAGGGTACTCTCCCCGCTGGTACCCAGGCAATCGGATTCTGGATTCATTCACATTTATTTCCATTTCACAATTCTCAAGTCACAGTATACAGTTAATAGTATTAATAAATCAGTGTACAATAAGGTGTGAAATTTGGTAAGCGGTTGCTTGAGTTGGTGATGCCATACAAGACAAGACGAACGGACAGACAGACAAGAAAACAACAAAACACTAATCACGATTAAACTTCAATTTTGATAAGTGTAAATAGGGTACTATACAATGATAACAATTAATAAACTTAATAAGATAATACATAATCCCGGTCCTGACACCTCTGTCCTTGAGCAAGACACTTAACCATAATTGCTTATAGGGGCAGAGGCAGTTTAACAACTGCCTTGTTCTGGACTAGTTACCCCTCCCAGTCCTATTCGCACCGTGAAGAGGCTGGTTATTAACTTGTCTTGTTTCGGTGTGGAGTCGTTGTAACAACTCAATGACTTACATGTAGTAGCCCCCACCTTGGAGTGGCCATTGGCCTTGTGTGGGGCGATTTGCATTTTAAAAAAACAAACAAAAACACATATAAGTACTTTACATAGAATGATTTTATAGGTACATTTTAATTTTACATTTAAATACATTAATCTCAATCCTATGTACATTAGATGACTTTAATGATTGCCTGGGTACTGTTGGGGAGTACCCTGGATGACAACGACCCCTTCAGCATTATCATTACATTAAAGGAGTAAGCCTATTTTATTTCCAGCCTCGGTTTGGTTACATGGAGTTGTATATGAGAGAACCAAGATGGCTACAGCATGGTAAAGGTCTATAAGAATACGTTAATGATTCCGTCACAGTCAAGTACATGTACCTGGCTACAGCATGGTAAAGGTCTATAAGAATACATTAATGATTCCGTCACAGTCAAGTACATGTACCTGGCTACAGCATGGTAAAGGTCTATAAGAATACATTAATGATTCCGTCACAGTCAAGTACATGTACCTGGCTACAGCATGGTAAAGGTCTATAAGAATACATTGATGATTCCGTCACAGTCAAGTATATGTACCTGGCGTTTTTCCACCACCCATAGGCCAGTGGTGTAATCACTGCTGTGGGTTCAATTTAGTAATGGTTCAAGACTGTGTTTGTATTTTTTTGATACACGACCGTGGTGCTTGTGTCCTTGAGCAAGACACTTTACCATAATTGCTTCTCTCCACCCAGGGGTAAATGGGTACCTGTGAGGGCAGAGTTGGTTGTTGTGTTTGATTAGCCCTATATGCGCTGTAATCGCAGCAATTGAGCTGTATACTCCCCAGGGAGCTGAGATGGTTTGAGGAATGATCTATGCGCCTGATGAGCAGGGTTAATAATATAATGCGCCTTGAGCACCAGTTTGGTGATACGTGCGCTATAATAGTCCACATTATTATTATTATTATCATTATTATTATCGCCACACGCCACAGGAGGGCGCTATCTCTACACGAACTGCTATCACACACGAACTGCTATCAAATTTATCTTGGGAAACTTGTTGAATCTCCCCCAGAAAACGGGGGGAAACCACTACGCATGTGTCAATATGATATGCTCGCACGGCCCACATTTTTGGGAAACAAATGAAATGGCTGTTTATAAGTGTGGACCTTGCTAGCATATTGACGCATGCCTTGTGGTTTTCCTCCGGGGGAGATTCAACAAGTTTGCCAATACTGTGTTTGATGGTGGCTTGTGTGATAGTGGTTTGTGTAGCGAAAAACCCTCTTGCAGCGTGCGGCGATGGATTGTGTATCAAAAACATAATAATAATAATAATAATAATGTGTGGACTTATATAGCGCACGTATCCACCAACTGAGTGGTGCTCAAGGCACATTATATTATTACCCCTGCTCATAAGGCTCATAAATCATTCCTGAAACCATCTCAGCTCCTGGGGAGTATACAGCTCAATTGCTGCCATTACAGCGCATATAGGGCTAATCAACCAACTCTGCCCTCACAGGTACCCATTTAACCCCTGGGTGGAGAGAAGCAATTATGGTTAAGTGTCTTGCTCAAGGACACAAGTGTCACGGCCGGGATTCGAACCCACATTCTGCTGCTAACACCAGAACTTGAGTCCGGTAAGCTAGACCGCGCGGCCACGACACTCCACAGTGTACAAACACAGTGTTGAACCAAGATGTAGGTTCAAGTGTACGTGTATATGTGACTTTCATCAATAGACTTGTGCATACTGACCTAGCTAACGTCAACAAATGTAAAACTGACCTTATGTACCTCTCCATATATTGTTTATCAATGTTACAACCACACTGAACAACAGTCAGCCATGCTTTTTTTACCAAGTTTTTGTGTTCAGATTAGCAACTATGTAGATTGTTCAGTTATATACTACACAGTAACGTACAGGAAAATGTGAACTGTGAGATCTGGGAAGGTGAGGTCAGTTTTGCAGACCAGCATGCATTACGTATATTACACTGGTATTAATGAAGAGGTCTACGCAAAGTGTCAGATCTTTCATTACTATAATCTCATTGTATCATTGGATCTCATTGTATAATCCTCACCATGCAAAGCTACAAGTTTTATAATCTCATTGGTTGAACTCATAGGATATTCTGCTGTTCCTGCTGGAGAATGGATCCCACATCGATGCTAGAAATGGTAACCTAGCAACGGCCTTCTTCAATGCAGTGGAGGGTTTGCATCGAGGCATTAGCCAGGTCAGTATTACAGTGTTATAATTATTTGCATAGAATTTGCATATTTTGTGCATTGATGAAAGAATTTGCCTAATTTTCACAACATATGTTCTGTGCAAAGATAAGAGTTTCACTCAATAATAAAAGAATGTTTAAAGTTTTAACAGTGTTTCAGATAATATTGACTTAATTGAAATTAAATTGATTGCATGCGTAAATACGTGTTATAAACATACTATGTTCTATACAGAGATAACATTGTCAGCCAATAATGAATTCATTTATTTTTACACTTTTATCATGATTTCAAGAGCTTTTTTATTGATGACAATGATTTTAAATAATCTCTAGTTGCTTTCTCCCGGGAAATACAATATCAAGCCAATAAAACTGAAAGAAAAACAACAAAATCAAAGAGTACCTGCTGCTATATAGGACTCTAGGTGGCCTACTGTCATCGGGCAAGCACAGTGATCGAGAGGTTAAGATGTCTACTAGTGAGCAAGAGATAGTGGGTTCCAATCCCACCCTATTCCCCTGTAGATTTTTATCGACAGACTCTTGGAAAGCACAGAGTGAACAGTGTTTTATATTATACGCCAGGCCAGAGTACATGTATAAGACATAAAACACAATAAAGGAGGCCACTTTGCATCCGTCACGTTAGCAGTTTTTCCAATGGTTGTTATTTATTTTTAAGTACCTGAAACCGACCAAAAAGTGTTTCAACATGTGAATGGACATGCAGGCTTATACTAGAACTAATTTGAGTTGATTTATTTTACTTTTTTATTTTTTTATTTATTTTTTTACCCTCAAATTTCCATAAAAATTGGACAGAAAAAGTTACCTCACTTTTCCGTCCATTTGTTGATGGAAATTTTAGGGTAATTAAAAAAATAATAGTAATAATCAACTCAAATTATCTTTAGGATAAGCATGCATGTCTATTCAAATGTTGAAATTCTTTTTGGGTGGTTTCAGATATTTAAAAAAAAATTACAACCATTAGAAAAACTGCTAACGTGACGGTAGGAAAGTGGCCCCCTTTATTGTGTTTTATGTCATAAGCCAGGATTTGGAAATAGGGTGCCCAAATTTGTTAAATTCTATGAATAACAGGTTGTCCAATTAATACATATGCATGGTATTCCAAATGAAACAGGGTGTCCAATTAATACATATGCATGGGTATTCCAAATGAAACAGGGTGTCCAATTAATACATATGCATGGGTATTCCAAATGAAACAGGGTGTCCAATTAATACATATGCATGGGTATTCCAAATGAAACAGGGTGTCCAATTAATACATATGCATGGTATTCCAAATGAAACAGGTTGTCCAATTAATACATATGCATGGGTATTCCAAATGAAACAGGGTGTCCAATTAATACATGCATGGGTATTCCAAATGAAACAGGGTGTCCAATTAATACATATGCATGGGTATTCCAAATGAAACAGGGTGTCCAATTAATACATATGCATGGGTATTCCAAATGAAACAGGGTGTCCAATTAATACATATGCATGGGTATTCCAAATGAAACAGGGTGTCCAATTAATACATATGCATGGTATTCCAAATGAAACAGGGCGTCCAATTAATACATATGCATGGGTATTCCAAATGAAACAGGGTGTCCAATTAATACATATGCATGGGTATTCCAAATGAAACAGGGCGTCCAATTAATACATATGCATGGGTATTCCAAATGAAACAGGGCGTCCAATTAATACATATGCATGGGTATTCCAAATGAAACAGGGTGTCCAATTAATACATATGCATGGGTATTCCAAATGAAACAGGGTGTCCAATTAATACATATGCATGGGTATTCCAAATGAAACAGGGTGTCCAATTAATACATATGCATGGGTATTCCAAATGAAACAGGTTGTCCAATTAATACATATGCATGGGTATTCCAAATGAAACAGGGTGTCCAATTAATACATGCATGGGTATTCCAAATGAAACAGGGTGTCCAATTAATACATATGCATGGTATTCCAAATGAAACAGGGTGTCCAATTAATACATGCATGGGTATTCCAAATGAAACAGGGTGTCCAATTAATACATATGCATGGGTATTCCAAATGAAACAGGGTGTCCAATTAATACATATGCATGGGTATTCCAAATGAAACAGGGTGTCCAATTAATACATATGCATGGGTATTCCAAATGAAACAGGGTGTCCAATTAATACATATGCATGGGTATTCCAAATGAAACAGGGTGTCCAATTAATACATATGCATGGGTATTCCAAATGAAACAGGGTGTCCAATTAATACATATGCATGGGTATTCCAAATGAAACAGGGTGTCCAATTAATACATATGCATGGGTATTCCAAATGAAACAGGGTGTCCAATTAATACATATGCATGGGTATTCCAAATGAAACAGGGTGTCCAATTAATACATATGCATGGTATTCCAAATGAAACAGGGTGTCCAATTAATACATATGCATGGGTATTCCAAATGAAACAGGGTGTCCAATTAATACATATGCATGGGTATTCCAAATGAAACAGGTGTCCAATTAATACATATGCATGGGTATTCCAAATGAAACAGGGTGTCCAATTAATACATATGCATGGTATTCCAAATGAAACAGGGTGTCCAATTAATACATATGCATGGGTATTCCAAATGAAACAGGGTGTCCAATTAATACATATGCATGGTATTCCAAATGAAACAGGGCGTCCAATTAATACATATGCATGGGTATTCCAAATGAAACAGGGTGTCCAATTAATACATATGCATGGGTATTCCAAATGAAACAGGGTGTCCAATTAATACATATGCATGGGTATTCCAAATGAAACAGGGTGTCCAATTAATACATATGCATGGGTATTCCAAATGAAACAGGGTGTCCAATTAATACATATGCATGGGTATTCCAAATGAAACAGGGTGTCCAATTAATACATATGCATGGGTATTCCAAATGAAACAGGGTGTCCAATTAATACATATGCATGGTATTCCAAATGAAACAGGGTGTCCAATTAATACATATGCATGGGTATTCCAAATGAAACAGGGTGTCCAATTAATACATATGCATGGGTATTCCAAATGAAACAGGGTGTCCAATTAATACATATGCATGGGTATTCCAAATGAAACAGGGTGTCCAATTAATACATATGCATGGGTATTCCAAATGAAACAGGGTGTCCAATTAATACATATGCATGGGTATTCCAAATGAAACAGGGTGTCCAATTAATACATATGCATGGGTATTCCAAATGAAACAGGGTGTCCAATTAATACATATGCATGGGTATTCCAAATGAAACAGGGTGTCCAATTAATACATATGCATGGTATTCCAAATGAAACAGGGTGTCCAATTAATACATATGCATGGGTATTCCAAATGAAACAGGGTGTCCAATTAATACATATGCATGGGTATTCCAAATGAAACAGGGTGTCCAATTAATACATATGCATGGGTATTCCAAATGAAACAGGGTGTCCAATTAATACATATGCATGGGTATTCCAAATGAAACAGGGTGTCCAATTAATACATATGCATGGGTATTCCAAATGAAACAGGGTGTCCAATTAATACATATGCATGGGTATTCCAAATGAAACAGGGTGTCCAATTAATACATATGCATGGGTATTCCAAATGAAACAGGGTGTCCAATTAATACATATGCATGGGTATTCCAAATGAAACAGGGTGTCCAATTAATACATATGCATGGTATTCCAAATGAAACAGGGTGTCCAATTAATACATATGCATGGGTATTCCAAATGAAACAGGGTGTCCAATTAATACATATGCATGGGTATTCCAAATGAAACAGGTTGTCCAATTAATACATATGCATGGGTATTCCAAATGAAACAGGGTGTCCAATTAATACATATGCATGGGTATTCCAAATGAAACAGGGTGTCCAATTAATACATATGCATGGGTATTCCAAATGAAACAGGGTGTCCAATTAATACATATGCATGGGTATTCCAAATGAAACAGGGTGTCCAATTAATACATATGCATGGGTATTCCAAATGAAACAGGGTGTCCAATTAATACATATGCATGGTATTCCAAATGAAACAGGGTGTCCAATTAATACATATGCATGGGTATTCCAAATGAAACAGGGTGTCCAATTAATACATATGCATGGGTATTCCAAATGAAACAGGGTGTCCAATTAATACATATGCATGGGTATTCCAAATGAAACAGGGTGTCCAATTAATACATATGCATGGTATTCCAAATGAAACAGGGTGTCCAATTAATACATATGCATGGGTATTCCAAATGAAACAGGGTGTCCAATTAATACATATGCATGGGTATTCCAAATGAAACAGGGTGTCCAATTAATACATATGCATGGTATTCCAAATGAAACAGGGTGTCCAATTAATACATATGCATGGGTATTCCAAATGAAACAGGGTGTCCAATTAATACATATGCATGGGTATTCCAAATGAAACAGGGTGTCCAATTAATACATATGCATGGGTATTCCAAATGAAACAGGGTGTCCAATTAATACATATGCATGGGTATTCCAAATGAAACAGGGTGTCCAATTAATACATATGCATGGGTATTCCAAATGAAACAGGGTGTCCAATTAATACATATGCATGGTATTCCAAATGAAACAGGGTGTCCAATTAATACATATGCATGGGTATTCCAAATGAAACAGGGTGTCCAATTAATACATATGCATGGGTATTCCAAATGAAACAGGGTGTCCAATTAATACATATGCATGGGTATTCCAAATGAAACAGGGTGTCCAATTAATACATATGCATGGGTATTCCAAATGAAACAGGGTGTCCAATTAATACATATGCATGGGTATTCCAAATGAAACAGGGTGTCCAATTAATACATATGCATGGGTAGGTATTCCAAATGAAACAGGGTGTCCAATTAATACATATGCATGGGTATTCCAAATGGTGTCAATTAATACACATGGTATAAATGAAATGTCCAATTAATACATATGCATGGGTATTCCAAATGAAACAGGGTGTCCAATTAATACATATGCATGGGTATTCCAAATGAAACAGGGTGTCCAATTAATACATATGCATGGGTATTCCAAATGAAACAGGGTGTCCAATTAATACATATGCATGGTATTCCAAATGAAACAGGGTGTCCAATTAATACATATGCATGGGTATTCCAAATGAAACAGGGTGTCCAATTAATACATATGCATGGGTATTCCAAATGAAACAGGGTGTCCAATTAATACATATGCATGGTATTCCAAATAAAACAGGGTGTCCAATTAATACATATGCATGGGTATTCCAAATGAAACAGGGTGTCCAATTAATACATATGCATGGGTATTCCAAATGAAACAGGGTGTCCAATTAATACATATGCATGGGTATTCCAAATGAAACAGGTTGTCCAATTAATACATATGCATGGGTATTCCAAATGAAACAGGGTGTCCAATTAATACATATGCATGGTATTCCAAATGAAACAGGGTGTCCAATTAATACATATGCATGGGTATTCCAAATGAAACAGGGTGTCCAATTAATACATATGCATGGGTATTCCAAATGAAACAGGGTGTCCAATTAATACATGCATGGGTATTCCAAATGAAACAGGGTGTCCAATTAATACATATGCATGGGTATTCCAAATGAAACAGGGTGTCCAATTAATACATATGCATGGTATTCCAAATGAAACAGGGTGTCCAATTAATACATATGCATGGGTATTCCAAATGAAACAGGTTGTCCAATTAATACATATGCATGGGTATTCCAAATGAAACAGGGTGTCCAATTAATACATATGCATGGGTATTCCAAATGAAACAGGGTGTCCAATTAATACATATGCATGGGTATTCCAAATGAAACAGGGTCTCTATTTAGCAAACTGGGTATCCAAAGGACACCCAAAGGTATTGCTAGCTGATACTATGCGCCAGGCAAACAATTTTAAAATAATAAATTGATCAATATCAGAATGCAAGAATTTCATAAATTAAATCATGCTTTCTCATTGGCTGCTATTCATTGACTTACAGCTCTACAGAGTCGGAGATGTTTCTGGAAATGCCGTCTATGCTATTAACAGCATGGTACTTTGCTTTGCTTGTAAAATTAACAAAGCCATGACTCATAATTACACTAACAAATGCCACATCTAAACTAAGCAGACTGCATTCATTATTAAAGGGAAAGTACAACATTGGTAATTTACTGGTAAATATTCCAGTCATCCTGAACAATTTTTTTCTGTCTAAAGTGCTTCTTTAAAAAGTGTGAATGCTTGTTCACATTTTTCTCATTTTGACTTTGCAATTGAACTGAAACTTTCACAGATTGGTAGTTTATTAGAAAGTAAACATCCTCACAGAAGCATTTTTGCCAACATTACCAATTCTGTACCTACCTAAGCTTTAGAGGGACAATATCGTTACAATCAGAGCGGACTTTCAACAGGGCATGGAATTGGTTGGTGTCCTAGTTTAAGATGAACACAGTGACTGAAAATTACTGGCTCATTTACATATTGTGTATGCAGCAGCAATGGTGACCTTATCACGTGGGGTATTATTTTCAGTCACTGAGCATGCCCTGACGATGTTGTCCCTTTGAGTTGAGTTTTATACTAATTGGTTTTCCCCTACAGAATCTGACAAACTAACAGTTTTCATAACATTTTTGTACTCTGTGCCTCTTGTGGTGAAAACACACCAGTGTATTGATAATCGGACATTTTGCACCAAGAGCTTTGTACACTTTGTATACATATAAGTAATGGTACATGTGCATGTATTACGTGGTGTTCTTCACACAGCCAATCATTTCTGGAGAAATTGCATGCCTATTAACTATAAAATATACTACTCAAAACAATTTAGGGAACACCGGAATAATCTCAGTTAAAGCAAGATCATTTATTTCAGATAAACTCAATGTTTCACAGAATTGATGAGAAACAACTGCACAATGAAACAGATGATAAAGGATGCATGTAGTGATTACACATTTCATGACATGACTACTGAAAGAGAGAGGGGGTTGCAAATGAAAATCCCGGTTCATGGAACATTTCCAACCTATTTGATGTTAAAAAATCCGGTGTTCCCGAAATTGTTTTGAGTAGTACATGTTAAATGCAAGATATTTTAATGTTAGTCGTTGAGTCAAAAGATCATGCTAGTGCCAGAGATATTCTGAACTGGCGACAGATAGGGATTTTGACTGAACAGCGCCCTCATTAGGCTTCACACAGAGCCAAAAGTGATTCATTTGCTGCAATGAATAATGCTGATACATCAAACAGAAGCTATTAAGAATGAATGAATGTGGCTGGTCAAAGGCTGCCTACATCGTGTAGGTACCTGCTCTTCCACGTGCCTGCAGTAGGTTATATTTGGGTGATGGTTTTTGTGGTGTTACTAACTTTCTGTTCTTTAAAGGGAAGGCACAGCATTGGTATTTGGTAGCATACGTTCATTTCAACCCTCTAGTTTTCAAGAAATATATCTTAAAAGTGGAGTGTCGTGGCCGAGCAGTCTAGCTTACCGGACTCAAGTTCTGGTATTAGCAGCAGAATGTGGGTTCGAATCCCGGCCGTGACACTTGTGTCCTTGAGCAAGACACTTAACCATAATTACTTCTCTCCACCCAGGGGTTAAATGGGTACCTGTGAGGGCAGAGTTGGTTGATTAGCCCTATATGCGCTGTAATGGCAGCATTTGAGCTGTATACTCCCCAGGGAGCTGAGATGGTTTCAGGAATGATTTATGAGCCTTATGAGCAGGGGTAATGATATAATGCGCCTTGAGCACCACTTAGTTGGTGGATACGTGCGCTATATAAGTCCACACATTATTATTATTATTATTATTAAAACTAATCTGTCAAAGTTACATCACACTAACTGCGCACTGCTCATGTTGTTGAGAAAAACAATTAAAATCTTTTACAGAATCTTTAAATTGTTTTTATGTTTTACTGAAAGGGCACCTTTTTTGAAATTCAACATTACAATTTTCTCTCTAAGATGAAACACTTCAGACTAAGTAAGGTTTTTATAATAATACATTAATTTTTTTAATCTTTTTATTTTACCAACGCTCCTTGGGGGAGTGTACATATTTAGTTAAATACCTGATTACAAAATCACTGAAATATAATCTAAAAACTTACTTGATGTTGGTGATGGTACCAAACATCCTGAGAAATTATTCCGTCTGACATGTTGTCGTTTTTGAGAAAACATGAAATGTATGACAAATTACAAATGGATCATGGCTGTGATCCATTTTCCTCTCAAAAACGAACAATGCAGACAATTTGTTTTACATTTTCATTCGAAATAAGCTGACACTTTCATAGGTTGATTTCTGTACATATCTCTTGATTCTTATAAAGTATGGATGCATCTATATATTGGTTGATTTCTCTACATATCTCTTGATTCTTATAAAGTATAGATGCATCTACACACATTGGTTGATTTCTGTACATATCTTGATTCTTATAAAGTATGGATGCATTGGTTGGTTTCTGTACATACATGTATCTCTTGATTCCTACAACGAATGGATGCATTTGCAGACATTTTACCAAAGTGTATACTTGCTTTTATCAATAAAGGATTCTCAAATTTGATTATTACTTCTTCCTTTTCTGAACCAATTTTGGCACGCAGTGTATCTTTTCTGATTTTCTGGAACAATTTGACAAGCTCCCTCTAAATGACCATAACTAATTTATTCTCATAATTGTTGTGTTTTCTTTTTGATGACAGGGTCACCATAACAACGCAACAGAGGTAAGTCATTAAACAAATTAATTTAAAGGCAGCGTTTACCTTTGGTATTCTCAAAAAGCATGAATGATCACAGTTTGACATAAACCTGTAATACTTTTTGTAAAGTTGATGATGGTAAAAAACATCATTCTGTCTGTAGTAAATAGTAAAATATAATTCCTAAATAAGGTCAAAATAAAAACAAAATCTCCTGTTTCTGGTCATAGGTCGACTTCAGAATAGGTGCAGTGATGCTTTTTTTGTTGGTAATTATTTTTGTTGGTAATATTTCCCATACACAAACATGGGCAGATACAGAACATTTTTTAGGGGGGGGGCTGAATATCAAAAACAATTTTTTTTCAGTACCACAAAAATTACAATGAAATAATCAAAGGGAGAGAAAAACAAAGCACAGTGAGGGAATGGGAGTGCGTTCTCCCCTCCGACCCCTCTCTCTCTCTCTTTTTTAAACGATTTTAGGGGAGGCTACAACCCCCCTTAACACCCCCCCCCCTGGATTCGCCAATGACAAAGTATGGTAAGAGAGGCCGCACAAATGTGTCAAACGTTCATACCCCTATGTAAAAAAGTTTTTTAAAACACAGTGCGGCAGAATTCCAAATGATCCATTGGATAATTGGACATTATCTCATAGCAAAAAATAAATAAATAAAAACTAGAAAAAAACAAATGTTTACTGTTATGATAAAAGGTGTTTGTATATATTTGTTGTTGTCTGAGACGTTCTTAATATTTTTCTAATGCAATTATCAATTCATCAAATTATAGCTCCTTGTTGAATGGGGGACTAATATCTACATTAAGAACAAACAGAATAGGACAGCATTTGATGTGGTCAGAAGCGACGAACAGAAAAGCATGATCATTGGTAAGTTGGTAAATTTTTCAATGTTGTTAAAATTAGAATGGCTATTGTGATCAAGTATGTTGCAGTCATTAGTGGTTTTGTTGACATTGTGTTCTGGTACTTGATTTGTTAAAATATAAAGTTTTTGAATCCGAGCCAGGTTAGTCATGGTTCGAATCCTAATAATAATAATAATAATAATGTGCACTTATATGGCGCATGTATCCACCAAACTGGTGCTCAAGGCACATTACATTATTACCCCTGCTCATCAGGCTCATAAATCATTCCTCAAACCATCTCAGCTCCCTGGGGAGTATACAGCTCAATTGCTGCCATTTCAGCGCATATGAGCTAATCAAACACAACAACCAACTCTGCCCTCACAGGTACCAATTTACCCCTGGGTGGAGAGAAGCAATTATGGTAAAGTGTCTTGCTCAAGGACACAAGCACCATGGTCGCGGTTGGGATTCGAACCCACATTCTGACGACTCGGCCATCAGAACACAAATCCGATGCACTAAACCGCTCGACCATGGCACTCCTAGCCTGGCTAGTCATGGTGCTTGTGTCCCTGAGCAAGATACTATTATTGTATCTCTCCACCAAGGAGTAAATGGGTATCTGTTAAGGTAGGGGTTATGTTTGATTCACTATATGTACATGTACAGCTAACTGGTTGCATGGGCAGCATACTCCCCAGAGAGTCAAGATGGCTTTAGGAACGATGTCATTGGCCTGATGACAAGGGGTTATAAAAGTGTACAGCGCTTTTATGCATTGAGCACTAATGAGGTTAATAAATGCTAACTTGTTATTATCAGTTATTGGTTTTGTCCTTCCTAAGTAGTATTTTATTCATTTTTATTTTCAATCTTGCATCTCTATAAACCTGATGTTGCCTTCTCTAACTCATAATCTTGTCAATTCATTCCAGTAATCAGAGTACTACGACCATCTTCAAACCTGCATCCCTAAGCCGATGTTGCCCTCTGTAACTCATAATCTTGTCTTCATTCCAACAATCAGACTACTACAACAATCTTCAAACCTGCATCCCTAAGCTGATGTTGTCTTCTCTGAATTAATAATCTTGTCAATTCATTCCAATAATCAGAGTACTACGACCATCTTCAAACCTGCATCCCTAAGCCGATGTTGCCCTCTGTAACTCATAATCTTGTCTTCATTCCAACAATTAGAATATTATAACCATCTTCAAACCTGCATCCCTAAGCCGATGTTGTCTTCTCTAACTAATAATCTTGTCTTCATTCCAACAATTAGACTACTACGACCATCTTCAAACCTGCATCCCTAAGCTGATGTTGCCTACTCTGAATTAATAATCTTGTCAATTCATTCCAATAATCAGAGTACTACGACCATCTTCAAACCTGCATCCCTAAGCCGATGTTGTCTTCTCTAACTAATAATCTTGTCTTCATTCCAATAATCAAACTACTACGACCATCTTCAAACCTGCATCCCTAAGCTGATGTTGCCTTCTCTGAATTAATAATCTTGTCAATTCATTCCAATAATCAGAGTACTACGACCATCTTCAAACCTGCATCCCTAAGCCGATGTTGTCTTCTCTAATATTGTCTTCATTCCAACAATCGGAATACTACGACCATCTTCAAACCTGCATCCCTAAGCTGATGTTGTCTTCTCTAACTAATAATCTTGTCTTCATTCCAACAATCAGACTACTACGACCATCTTCAAACCTGCATCCCTAAGCCGATGTTGCCTTCTCTAACTCATAATGTTGTCTTCATTCCAACAATCAGACTACTACGACCATCTTCAAACCTGCATCCCTAAGCTGATGTTGTCTTCTCTAACTCATAATGTTGTCTTCATTCCAACAATCAGACTACTACGACCATCTTCAAACCTGCATCCCTAAGCTGATGTTGTCTTCTCTAACTAATAATCTTGTCTTCATTCCAACAATCAGACTACTACGACCATCTTCAAACCTGCATCCCTAAGCTGATGCGAGGAGACGTACAGCTACTCAAGAAGCTCGTTGAGGATCATGTGACAGGAGTCAAGGGATTCGCTAGCCTTAGAAGCAGGTATTTACTCAGGAGAGGATATGTAGCCCACTCCATCAAAATCAGGAATAAAATGGTGGGGCATTTTTGAGTAATCACTCCATTTTAAAGATGTATCAACCATGTTTTTCACTATTTTAATGGCAACTTTCGCCATTTAAAAAAAAAAAGATTTTCATCAGAACATTGCTATTTTACTTCAGGAAGTGAATACAAATGATGTAAAATTTCTCAAAATAATCCTGAGAAACACAGTTTTACAGTAAATAAGTATCGAAATGAAGTTATTGTGGGTCCTGTCAATAATTCACTTTGGCACTTTTTACTGTTAAACCAAGTGTCTAATCTAATTTAGAAGTATTCGTTTTCCTTTCTAAAAGGAAATTATCAATGTTCCAATGAAAACAATAATTTGGGGAAATTTCTGGTAAAACACAAGCAATACATTATTATAATGTACAAGAGGATGACAAATGATCTGGTGGATTTTGGCATTTTCCGTTTGGAATGCAGTCGTTGATCATTTCCTTGCAACCACTCTGTGAAATAAAGATGTAGACTTAATAAAGAATGTAGATTTAAAGAAGATTAAGTATGCAGTTTGCATTGCTTTGTGAGACATCCCTATCTTTTAATCATGTCATTAGATGCATCAATGGGAGCACCTTGTTACACACTGCTGCTTACTTCGGAGTCATCCCTGTCATTAAAGAGCTTCTTAAAGAGAGAGTTGAAGTCAATCTCCTTGATTACAAGGGAGCTACTCCATTGCACAGGGCACGCGACCAAGGGACTATCAGGGTGGGTTGCACCTTTAATCGTTAACATTTCCATCAGCTTCTAGGCTTTTATTAGGCAGTGTATATACATGTATACCATTGAGAATAGACCTTATGTATTGACATCACAGAATGAAGGGCGCCCTCATTCAGATGCAAAAGAAGATGCACTCATTGGTTCATGTATTCATGCTGCGCGTACACGCCCTCAAAGGCATGGCATAAGTATGCGGAGCGGGCATACATGGACCAATAAGTGACCTTCTTTTGCCTCTGAATGAGGGCGATGTATACCTTAGACGTCGGGTCCTTATAGGGCCCATTGGGCAATGTTAAACTATTGGCCAAAACTATTCATTAAGCTTGCTTCAATTCATTTACCAGATTTAAAAGCAGTCCTTCCAAGTGGAACAGCTTCTGGAATCATACAAAAGAAGTGATAATTGACAGTCCTAATACAAAGCAGCTACTGTAGTCTGGAATATCAATTGCATTACCACTGCTTCACTGATCCTTCCTACACAATAGGCAGTAATCTCTTCATAGCCATTTTGTCTGACCCAGGAGGATCAGTTTGGCTGGGTGCACTCAAGCATTGAACAAACTATCATCTCAATCATTCGACTATTAAATCGTCTTTCAACAGTTTAACGATTGCTCAATGGGCCATATAAGGACCGGACACCTTAGGTATTCGCTGAAAAAATAAATGATCACAGCTTTAAAGCTAAAGATGAATGTAAATTCATATCTTTTATGATTAATACGCTGTATCTTAACTGCCATTATTGCTTGTTTCTCAATGTGATTTAGGGGTGGTCTCCTCTTTCATTGTGTGTATACGGCATGTCTTAGTATCTCTGTGTTTACATTTAATGTGTTAAAATGATAGCAAGAACCACATTGTATTGGTACAATCTTAATACTATGATAGTTAATAGAGTATAGTTTTGCGGTAACACCATGCAATAATCTCTCTTGAGTGCGGTTCTGAGAAGAAACAGTTCTGAGAAGAACCTGTGGGTTAACTTGAGGTGCATTCTCCGCTAAAGTGATCAAGTCTGGTTTCAGAAATGACAAAATATCAAGTACGAACAATTCATGAAAAGCATTCAAAATCGTAAACTTTATTAGTTCCAGAAAACAGATCAATACATGGGTGATTTTTATCAGTCACCGATTTTTGAGTAAAACATCTGCAAAACGAACACCTTTAAACTACTTTTTAACGAACTAACACATACGTTACCAAGTATCTAACTTTAGATAAGAGTGGGTTTCAATCAGAATCTTAGTATTTTAAAGTCTGTATTGTGTTTGAATACTAGTCTGGTGACGTGGAGGCACTGTAAAGACGTTTTTGTGATGACTATTATTAGTATTAACGGTTAAAAATAAAAAGAACACTGTAATCTATTTTTCTGCACTCGAAGGGCCACCTTAAATGCCTTTACGATTTACAGCCCCCAAAGATGAAATTTTTGATTCATTTTAATGTAAACCTAGGCGCTCGAACATTAACTTTCTGATGAACAGGTTATTTTAAGAAATCATATTACGGAGATAGACAAATTATGATTGAAGTAGGACACATGTATGGTAACGTATCTGGCCACTCTTCTGAAAAACATGCTTGGTATAATGGTTTTTGTGATTGGCAGTAATAAAGCAAGGCTATAGGTGTCAGAATCATAAACATTACAGGTAATTTATAAAATACAATATTTCAACAACATTTAGATATACTGGACTCCTTTATCAGCACAAAATATCTCCAACAGACGAAAAATTTGAGACTGAATACCAGAGCTGGTTCCTGCAATATCAGCTTTATGTTATTTTATTTTATTTTCCCTGTACTGTTTGCAGTGGACTTTATTCTTTTGCCTTCTCTTTTTCAATGCTGGCTCACTCAGTTCCGAAGCAGGAATGCAATACTCAACCTGTCTCTTTCTTTTCTTTTCCAAAAATGTATTGTCGTTTCTTTTCTTCCTTTCCCTATAGGCCTTTTGTATCTCAGCACGTGATTTCCCCATGTTATACCTGAAAAGGCAAGAAAAGGACTTACAATTAAACAATGTCAAAATGTAACAGCCAGGCGGGTGGGGGGGGGGGGTGGGGGGGGGGGCTTGGCTTGGCTTTATTCCCCAAACTTGTGTCTATTGTGTATCCCCCCCAAAAAAAATATATATAATAATAATAATAATAATAATAACTAAATAAATAAATAAATAAAATAGGTGCCCCTGACCCCTCCCTCTTTTAATCCTATCTGCTAGTTTTCAATTTAAATATTTAAATGATACCGAGCCTTTTTGCAACTGCATTGTCTTATAATACAGGCGTTGCTAATTTAAGAATAAAATTTTAACAGATACGTTACTGAGGCTAATCAGATACGTTACCAGTTTGTCTACACAGGTATAGTTACTAATGGTGATGCATTACTAAACCATGTTTTCTATGCGAACCTTTCATATGTTTCCACGTGTAATTACATCGATATAATGTTCTACAGCCTTTTTGTTTGTGGCCAAATATACTCCACAAGTATTCCTAATTTCATTTTACAAGATTACTCACCACACACCACAGGTTATTCACCATATCACCAAAAATGTACAGATCTTCACCACCGAAACGAGCCATTACACTGCAAACATGTCGAATGTACAAAGTCACGTGTTAAAACAGTGGGAGTTGATGACTTAGTTCGCTATTCCACACGTAACTATTTTTAGTAATGTATGTGATATAACGTATCTGATCATCCTTGTGTTAAAAAATGTTGTACTTGAAAAACAAAAACACTTACCGTCTTAATACCCATACAATATCAGTCTGCCCTAATGTACTGTAGTCTGGTATGGTAGTTGACTTCATTTATCACGGTGTTTTTCATAAGGGAAGACAAATTTAGGTAACGTATCTGGTGTGGCGCAAACGTAACGTATTCAGGTTTTTTCTTTAACACACCTGGATTTAAAAAAATAAATAAAATCTTTTTCTGTACCACATACATTATTAAACCCTGAAGTCCACTAGTTGTATCACGTATGGGAACATTCATCTACCTCACTATTTTCACATCGATTAGCAAGTTGGTAACGTATCTGGTTACAATATTGGCGACATGCTCTCAAAGAGGTCCACGGAAAATTTATAAACTGGATATTGTAATTTTTTATATTTTATATTCAGTACATAATAATAATAATAATAATGTGTGGACTTATATAGCGCACGTATCCACCAACTAAGTGGTGCTCAAGGCGCATTCTTTTACGTGCATTACACAACACACGGGACATAATCCATGCTTATGAAGAATAACTGTTATATGCATAATCCATGCATATTTACCAAGCAGGGACACATTACAACATACACACCATAGCTGGCGACATGGGGAAAAGCTTCACCTGCTGTATTGCTGCGTACTTTTTATACATTGTACTACCTTTGAATCCGCATTATTTCAGACTCATCAATTCTAAATATACGTTATATCTTTAAAAACATTTTTTTTTTAATGGAAAACGAACTTGAAGACCTCGAAAAACTACCAGCGACACGAAAAAGACATTTTTGAACACTTTAACGGAGAATGCACCTTGACGTTGTGGTCACTGTGCTATGACTGTCTTCAGGAGAACGGTCAGAGAAGATGGGCAGATAGAGCACACTGACCACTGACTTCTTAGAACTGCAGAATTATTATTACATGGTGTCACAACCATAAACCTACTCTATTAATTACCACCTTCCACCATGCAAATCTTTAACTGTAACCAAAAAAATGAGCTCTACCAACTGAGCCATCTAGCCCCATGTTGGTAGTCTCACTATTTTGTCACTGTCTTTGTTTGGGAAGTGTTAGGGAGGAGGGCCAAAGTCATGGTACAGCCAAGCCTTTGAGAATAATTGGCAAGACCTGGGCTACCTGGCCTCCTAATCTGTCTTTTGTTAGTCCTAATCCTGTAACAATACAGTACCTGCCAATCAACATAACCTGGACTTCTGGAGGGCCTAGCCCAGCCAGCTCGTTATAATGGCTGCAGTTGTGGCCAAAAGACAGCTGAGGTTGTCAGTCAAGTTTGTGTTAACAATAAGAGCTATTTGAGATGTATTCATTAGTAAAGGGTCCTTTGTGCTCAGCTAGGGGATTATATAAGCCTGGGCCTGGCTGGGCTTTTCAAAGGCTTGGCTGTACCACGACTTTGGCCCTCCACCCTTAGTGAGAAGTCATCAACATTTATGATCGTTAGATTGTAGTTACAGAAAACTAATGTATAATTATCAGCTTTTGTATTATGTATATTATATGTATTTATCTTATCAGCTTCTGCTTGAGAATGGTGCAGAGTTAAATGCCAATGATTCTGAAGGCAACACACCACTACATGTTAAATGCTATGGGGAGGCTGGAAAGGCAACATCCATTGACTGCATCAAAGAACTGGTAAGAGTTTAGGAAAGGAATGAACAACTGCAGAAATCATGGTGTTTGTGGCAATGTTTGACATACCAAATAATTTGTACATCACACATAGATTGATTTATCAAGTTTCAGACAACCTCATGAAGACCCATGCATGCCACTGTGTACTTTCTAGCCAAGTTGTTAGAACACTGGAACTGTAATCTAGACGCTGCAGGTTCATATCCCACTTCAGTCAATTTGTCATTGCTCACACCAAAATGATGTTTTCCCCTCGTTGATTATGATTTGAATAATTTTATCTTTTTAAAGCGGGGTCGATTATCTGTATCTTTTTCTCTTTGATTACAAACAGCTTGCAGAAAACATTGACCTGATCCATCGTAATAATAAGGAACTCTTGGCAATCCACTGCTGTGCCATGCAAGGTCGCATTGATGCTATCCAACTACTGCTAGACTCGGACCCTAATGGAAATATCAGACAATTGCTGGAAAAAGAAGACCCCAAATCACCACCGAGCTTACTCCACCTTGCTCTGGCCAACGACTTCTTAGACTGCGCTGTGTGGCTGGTAGAACAAGGATTTAGCTTCAAGGAACATGAACAGGATATACTGGTACACCGGATACTGACTGAACAGGTTAAAAGGTAACTAAACCTGGTTGATAGTTAGTTTAATTAACTAGGAAAGGAACAAGGGAACATGAACAGGATATACTGGTGCAACCCGATACTGACTGTGAACAGGTTAAAGGTAACTAATCCTAGTTGATAGTTTGTTAATTAACATGAACAGGACAAGGTAAAGTCAGAATAGGATATATTGGTACTCTGGATACTGACTTGAACAGGTTAAAATGTAACTAATCCTGGTTCGTAGTTAGTTGATTAACTAGGCTACAGGAGAAAGGAACATGACCATGATATACTGGTACGTCGGATATTGATTGAACAGGTTCTTCTTCTTCAAGTTCCTTGTCTTTCGATGTTGGATGACACAGTAGCCCACCACTTTCTTTTATTTTATTTTATTTTTGTTTATGCAAGTTCGCCCCAAACAAGGCTAAAAGCCACTCTAGGTAAGGGGCTACAAGAAGAAATCATAGAAGATGAAAATAACTCAGGAGGACTGAAGGTAGGAATTGATATTCCTCTTAAAACTGTCTAGATTATAGGATGTAGGGAAACATGCACCAGGCAAGGAGTTCCAAAGAGATGCAGTACGTGGAAAAAAGCTGCTGGCATAGCTCATTGTTCTACATCTCGGCAAAGCTAGAGTGTACGGGTGAGAACAAGCAGAAAGCCTGGTCTCACGCTTAAACACCCTGATAGGAGGAACCAGATTGGACACACTGGTGGCACATTTGCCATGAAAATATCTGTAGAAAAGACAGAGGCTGGCTACAAACCTATGGTGAGAAAGAGGTTGTAACGATGATCCCAACTCTTCACCAACAAGATTAACAATACGCTTCTGCACTCTATCTAATGAAGATAAATGACAGGCAGAAGCTCCGGCCCAAATGTGACAACAGTACTCCATTAGGGGACGTATAGTTGTCTTATACAGGTAGAGAGTAGCATCAGGAGGTAAGAACTTCCGAGCTCGATAAAGACAACCAACTCACCTGGAAGCACTCTTTGCAATGCCTGAGATATACCTCTCCCAACTGGCTTTAGTGGAGATATCAAGTCCGAGAAGGCGAAAATCTGATACCTCAGGCAAAGTTGATGGACCCATATGAATGGATGGAAATGTATCATCTCTAGAGCGAGAAAGAGACAGTAGTTTAGTTTTCTTTGCGTTAAAGGTTACTAACCAATCGTTCCCCCACTTCAACACGCTCTCTAAATCATTATTCAGTGAGACACCCACCTCACAGCGAGAAGTGTTAGAAGAGTTAGGGGAAACACAGTAGAGGGTTGAATCATCAGCATACATGGTGAGCTGAGACAAAACTTTATCGGGCAAATCGTTAATGTAGATAAGAAAGAGAGTAGGACCAAGTATCGAGCCCTGTGGAACACCAGAATTGATAGAACGAGTAGGAGAAGATTGACCCTCAAGGACAACCTTCAACTTGCGGTTGGAAAGGAAAGCAGAGATTATGGATAACATTCTGCCTGACACACCATATGACTGAAGCTTGTGGAGCAGGCCAGAATGCCATACCTTGTCGAAGGCCTTTGAGATGTCCAATGCTACAACACGAGCCTCACCCCTACGATCTAATGCCCCATTAAAATGATCAGTAATTAGGGAAAGCTGATCACCGGTTGATTGGGAATGGCGAAACCCATACTGGCAGTCAGTTAGAAGGTCATTGTCCTCCAGGTATCCAAGGAGCTGTTGGTTGACAAAGCATTCAAAGATCTTACTTATTATGGGAAGCAGACTAATAGGACGATAATTAGTAGACTCAGAACGCTCACCAGCACCCTTAAAGACAGGGACAACAGATGCCACTTTCCAAGATGAAGGAAACACTGATACTGCCAAGCACATATTGAATAGCTTGGCAAGAATAGGTGAAAGTTCTGGGGAACACATTTTCAGAACAATTGCAGGGATTCCGTCAGGGCCAGTAGCCTTGGAGGCATCCAAGGAATGAATAGTCCGGGCAATCTTCTTTGGTGTGATAATAGGCTTTGATACTACAGTGGCTGTACGGGATGGAAAGGCAGGAAGTGGATGCCCCTCATCATTAAGTGTGGAGTTGAATACAAAGTTGTCAGCAAAAAGGTTTGCCTTATCTTGGGGAGAAGTAAGAACTTCGGGTCCATGAAAGAGAGGAATGGAGGACTTGTTATGTTAAGTACACTATTGGCAATCCGCCAAAAGTCCCTGGAACCAAGCCGCTGCGTTGAAATGGAACCAGCAACAGAGTTTGCATATTGCTGCTTAGCATCCTCTAAAACTCTCTTACATCGATTTCAAGCTTCATGGAAAAGACGCTTACTATCCAAAGTTCCTGAAAGATGATACTTCTTAAAAAATGGTTACGATGGGCAATTGCTGCAGCACAGGCTGGAGTGTACCAAGGTTGAGAATGGGCCCCGATCTGGTAGGTACGTGAGGGGATGTAAATCTCCATACCAAGGTTAATCCATTGGGATAACTCGTCTGCTGCCAAATCAGGACCAAGACTTAAAACCGATAACCAGGGCACATCAGCAAGAAAACATCGAAAACCATCCCAGTCAGCCTTTCCAAACTGAAAAACAGTACGATGAAAAGGCTGAAATGTAGTTGAAGGAGAAGAATATGAAACGGAAACAGACACAATTGAGTGATCCGAGTTACCAATTGGAGGCAAGACCTTGGCGACACAGTCTTCTGGGTTAGAACACAAGAAGAGATCCAACAGGTACCTACCATCGGAAGCACAATCCGGAATATGAGTAGGGGATGAAATGATCTGAGTAAGATCTTGGGAGATGGAAAAATTATATGTTGCAATACCAGGAATGTCAATATTACGAGAATGAATCAGCCACTCCTTGTGGTGAACATTGAAGTCACCAAATACCATGACTTGAGCAGAAGGGTGCAGAGAAATAGCAGAATCAATGCTATCAGAGATAGCATCTAGCACTGCGCAGGATGATGATGAAGGTGAACGATACAGAAAAAACAGGTAAGTAGTGGAATGGAGAAGCGAGAGGCGAAAGCACATGTATTCATGATTGTTACATTCCAAAGTGCTTTCACGGGCTAAGGGAAGAGTTTCTTTAACATAGACACCCAGACCATGTGATGGAGGGTGGTCAAGGCGATGAAAGATATATCGTGGTAACTTAAAAGAATCAGAGGAAATGTCACAATTCAGTCTGCTCTCAGATAGAGCAAGCAAATCAGGTGAGTTGTTAAGAACAAAAGACTGAACAGAAGTGAAGTTGGAACGAAAACCCCTGATATTGGAAAAAGCAATACCAAGCGGCTTTGAACGCTGCGCACAGGGAGGTGGGTTTGCGGGAGCAGGTAAGGTTTCTATATCATTTGCTTGTGTCGTCATGTTTGTATTAATATAAGCAAAGAGTCTCAGTTAGTCTAGAGTTTGAAACTGGCCCAAAACAATCAAAGGAACCCAAACGAACACATTGTCGTAACAATGTCACCCCGATGGCCTCAGGAATGCAACCGAAAGTGGCTGCACGGACCACCAATCCATGCATGTCCATGGCAGTACAACCACCTCGACATTTTACACCTGTTGATAGATCAGCCTCTCAGAGCATTACCACTGAGTTCGGGATCCTGTACTACCAGGCGGCCACGACCTGCAACATGTTTATTTCCGGTACCCTTCGGAGAGGCGGAGTTCAGATGATCCAGGGAGGGCCCTGGGCATGTATCAAAGATCGGTAGGGTCTAGACTACTGAGAAGAGACAGAAAGAAAGACAAGAAGGAGAGGAAAAGGAAAAGGGGAAAAACTGGCAGACCTTCGCCTAGTCCAGAAACAAGGTAGAACCTCTTCACTGGACCACTGCAAAAGATGGGGTAACGACGTCAGGCGGAAAAGAGAGAGTTTTTTCCTGTCCAATGCTGTTCTTACTGCACATTCATACTGCATTCCGGTCCATTCTTTGATGTTGTTATACCAGTTAGCCCTTGGACGACCTCTGTTACTTTTTCCGTCAATATATCCTTCCAGTAATGTTCTGTAGATGTTATTTAGCCTTATTAGATGTCCAAAATATCTTAGTTTTCTTTCTCTGAAGATGTTGATCAGTTTTCATAATATAAGTTATGTATGAACAGGTTAAAAGGTAACAAATCCTGGTTGATAGTTAATTAACTAGGCTTAAGAACAATGATTTAATTTCAAGCAACATGAATAGGATATACTGGTACACCAGACATTGACTGAACAGTTTAAATGGTACAAACTAATCATGTTGATAGTTAATGTGATTCTTATTGTTTTCAAAGAATACAAAATAAGAGAAATATTTTGTTATTATTGACAGCAAACAGAGGTTGGAGATGATGAGATTTCTCTTTCAGCATGGTGCTGACTTGGATCAGAGATATTCAGGTGGAAACAGGTGAGTATTTGCATGTACAAATGGGGACTACTTGATTGAAGTGCAACAGCGCATTTAGTCTGACAGATGGATCAATGGGCTGTCAGACCAATGGGTTTGGAACAGTGACATAGTGGGGGGGGGGGGGAGAGGAACATGCATCCCCCTCTCCCACCCCAGGCCTGTGTCCCCAGGGTGTCCCCTTCCCCTGCTCACAATTCGGTTGCCTAAGAAATATAAGAGCCCGTAAAAAGTGTCAAGTTCCCCCATGAAAATCTGGATGCCCACCTCCCCCTCTCCAAGTTCCCCCTATTAAACCAGCCCCAGTAATGCTGTTGGTTTGAACCCAAATATTGGAACCCTGTTGGGTTCATAGCCTTGATAACCCATTAGTCTGACTGGCTTTTGCCACTATGACAGAGCTGCATATAAGATGTCCTAAACTTCTCCTGTACACAAGCTTTCCAACTTATTCCAAAACATGTCAACTTAAAATAACATTGACAGAGTGGTTTTCATACTTGTTTTCCTGATCCTTTTTTGTCATATTATTGGTTATCTCTGACAGCCCACTACACTATGCTGCTGGGATGACAGGTCCTACAGATATCCTGGAGTGTCTAGTTGAATACGGAGCTGATGTTGATGCTGTCAATGATGATATCTGCTCACCGCTGTTCTTTGCGACACAGGCAAACAATTACTATGGTGCTAGCATCCTTCTACAAGCAGGTATAGGCAAATTTGGGCCATTCATTATGTTGTATTGATCAAACTGACGCACAAGGTCTCAAGAGAAAAAGTGCATACTTATTGACTTGCTGGTGTTTGCGAGAACTGCACTTTACACGTGTGTTTAATGTATACTGTGCTGTGAATGCACCAATAGCATGAGTGCAACTCGGCTACCACAGTTGCGTCTAGTTTGCGTCCCGTTTAGTTCTGGAACAAAAAAGTGGTGTCAACTGCTTCTCCCATGACACACTCCCATGTTAGCCACATTCCTTATGATGATCCTCACAATGCCGTGGACTGGGTTATAGCAGTCTTGACACACTTCACGTACAGTACCGGCTGGAAGTAATTCCAAATCCCTGCGGGTAACCCGCAGGGGCTTCCGAGTACGTGCCAGGGATCCCTGCAAAATACCCGCGAGTGTGCGGGGAGCCACGAGAAAAGTACCGTGCCGGGGAAGAAGACTTGCGGGGCCACGCAAATGCCCCGCACAATCTGCACGTTGCTTCGTGGGCTGTTACGGGGGGCTTTGTTGTCAATCATTGAGGCGTAAAACTGGCTTGTTGAGTTCAATACAACGGCGAAGTGCAGCAGCTGTACCCGTACCAAGTGCAGCAATAGTACAATGTACATGTACGCTGGCGTCCAAAGGTTTTTTACACACCTCGCACAAATTTTCAACAGTACATTTTACTATGAAATACAGCCAGGAGTTAATAAAATACCACACCTGTGTTTTGTGTCATTATTTAACTCAGACAAATTCATGTTGCTTTTATTCAATGACGCTTGGCATGTCACAACAGCGAACGATTTCTTTTGAAAATTTTGCATAACAAAACTGCGATGCAAAAAAAGAACTTGCATTATTAAAAATTCGTCGGGAAAATAAGTGACCCACCGTTGTTGAAAGTACGATCATATTGTGTGCCGAAATGATTCTAAACCTCACCACCACATACATATATAAATGAATGCACATTTTGTTAAATGTTCAAAAACTGTTATTGTAACGTTTCTAGAGTTCCCTTTCAATACGGCTGTCGTGATCGTATGAAAGCGCACGTGTAAACTGAGCGCAGTACTACTATTGTGTATATAGGGGGTGGCTCAATTGCTCAATGCTCCAACCCCAAACTCAGGAGAACAAAATAAACATGTGCGAAGCTAAACAAAATCTGGGCGGTTGTTGCGTGTTTTCCATTTCGGGGATTTCGCCCGTAGTTACTTCAACAGCAGAAAAATATTGCATGCACATAGAATTTTGGGCAGTGCAGATAAAATCCTTACGGATTGCTGGAAAATAAAGTTGCATGTACAACCTTGCACCTAGGTAAAACCATTGCACGCGTTCATTTTGCATCAACCCATTGCATCAACACCATCGTTGACCACGTACGTTGGATAGACGTAACTCCGGCGTGGTTTGGACATATGGAAACAAACCTGGTCAGGATGGAATCTTTTATGTTTTTTGGACGGAAATATACATACATGTAAACATTATTTCGGGAAAAGGTTTGTGAATATGATTTCAAAAATGTTTATTATTAAACCAAAATAGTGAAAATATGTATCGAACAATCTGCGATGTATTGTTTGAAATTCCATCGCAGATTGTCCAAATTACGTCGCATTTTGCGATGCGAAACAAGGGAAATCGTTTCACTGCATTACCAGAAATACTTAACTACTGGTTTGGACGCAATGTGGTTTATTTCTTTCGTTGTTATGGCCCATGTCCACCCCAACAGATTATAGATTTACCCAAAGTTGACTACATGTATATTCCTTTCGAAAATTTGCTAGAACAACACAACACAAAACCTTCCGTGAAGACCTCATCTTATCATTTTTGTCAAAAAAAAATAATGGTTTATTTTTATTCACAGGTACAGAATAAAACAAAAACACTCCCTCCACATGAACAGGAAAAAAAATAAAAATTTTGAAAATCCTAAATTGATGTTCCGGCAGAGTAAGACATATTTGAAATAAATTTGCCCCACAAAAATATATCATAAAACTAATTGTTATATTTAAAAACTGATGGATATAATTAAAAGGCAACAACATTTCCGGGATTTTAGATTTTGTCTAAATTTAGAAACAAGGTTAAAAGTTACAAGTTCATAATATCCTAAATGGATGTTGTGGCAGAGAAATCTTTTGAGTTAAATTTAAAAATAAATAAAAAAAAAATAAAAATAATCAAATTAATTTGTTCCACTAAAATATCTAATGAAAACTATATTTTAATTGTTTTTAAAAACTTATGGATAAAATTACTAAGGCAACAAAATTTCCGGGATTTTATATTTGTCTAAGTTTAGAAACAAGGTTAAAAGTTACAAGTTCATAATATCCTACATGTAAATGGATGTTGTGGCAGAGAAATCTTTTGAGTTAAATTTAAAAAAAAAAATATATATATATATATATAATAATAATCAAATTAATTTGTTCCACTAAAATATCTAATAAAAACTATATTTTAATTGTTTTTAAAAACTTATGGATAAAATTACTAAGGCAACAAAATTTCCGGGATTTTATATTTGTCTAAGTTTAGAAACAAGGTTAAAAGTTACAAGTTCATAATATCCTAAATGGATTAAAAAAACTAAAGAGAGAAAACAACATTAAGGCCTAATAAGTCGTATAATAAAAATAGTTAAATGAAAATGTAGTTATAAGATATACGTTTTAATCATCCATGTTCAACCTCAGTCTGGTCCTCTTGAGTCGCCTACAACCTTCATCGATTGCAGGAGTACACTGTTTCCTCCAGTACACGTCAAACGCATCAGGCACCACAGAGGCATATGCGCCGACTGCTTTCTTTATGAAGCTGAGGCGACCGTTGTCAAGTTTGTTCTTTCCTTTCACGCCCCGGCAATTTGATGACGACATTTCTTCCTCGGTGAAAAGCTGGCGCGCGATTAACAGTGCCAGATTTGGGGTGGATGAGCTGGACTTGCTCAGAGCTAAAACTTTTGTGGGAGACATGTAGCTGGTCTGGTCGGGATGGCGTTCTAATTCTTGCGGAGGTGTTTCTACCTGCTGATGTACATCTACTTCTCCCTCATCAACCTCACTTAAACTCCGTTCAGAGCCGTGAAGTACACTCAGGATACTCCTCAGCAGTTTTTGATTACTGAGGCAAATCTGCCGTGTCTCCTCAGCAATCGCAACACACTTGCAAGAATCCTGAAATTCAAAGACAAATATAAGTATTCAAACAAAGTGCATTTCAAGAATGTTTTCTAAGATACATGTATTTATTACATTTCTCAGCAGAGAAGAATTATTACAACTGATTGTAAGTTAAAATATCGCCCAAAGAATTTTGGGTTTTAATTTGATATTTTACTTACAACCTTGGCCAAAAAAGTATCCGGTTTCTGGTCACCATACTTTGTATATGAGAAATTTGGTCCCCGAGTATACACGTATTTCCTTGCGTCACCGTCCCGCACCGATTTTGAAGCCAACCGATGACCAGAAACGGGAGATTTTGTTTTTTGGCCTGATGCATTTAACATTTTTGTTAACGTGTATTAAAATTTACCTGCATGACGAATCCTCTGCATCACCGGCGTCATGGCTGATCCATTAACAACCTCAGTCATTTATTTAGTACATTCACATCATGTGCTTAAGTTTTAATATTTAGTTTATTAAACCAACAATTTATTTTTATTCAGTAAAATATGTTGTAGATATTTTTGTTAAATTATATTTTGATTGTTAGCCACTATAATTTCCATTGGCCTTAAACCTTCAATATGCCCTAAACCTTCAATATGCCTGGAGAATAAATAAGTTCATTCCAAGGAGAATGATTGACAGTTCTACTGATAGTACATTAACTTTCGCCTAGTTCATAAACCATCAAAAGGATTCTTGCTGAAAACCGCCAGAATTGTTGATGAAAATAATGTGATAACGACACTGAAGATATCTGTGGACAGAACTTAAATAGAAAAACAGTTTAATACAAAAAAATAGAGGACAACACAGTTCATTAACGGTTTAGCATCGTCAATGTAAGTTGTGCTAGCGAACTTAAGTAATGGCCGGTCCGTGATCTAAAAACAAACACAGACTCAATTTGGGGGAAAATGCGGAATGCGGGCAAGCAAGCAGCTGCCAATCGTGCGCCGGAGTTAATTCCCTAAAGTTAATTCCAGCCGCTGTGATCGGCCGAAAAATCAGACGCAGTGGGTCATGGCGGGAAGTTGTATTTTCAGACGAACCGGGACGTTTGAAGTCTCAAAGAGCACCGATAATCACGAAAAGAAAAAGGTTGGATTTGTTAAAAGTTCGGCGAAGTATTACCAAGGTAATGGCCGTCGAATGCACAAAAATAATACAGGAAGTTGATCAAACGTTTTGCGGGCACGCTCAAGAAAACCTCAACAAAAGCATGAACGAAGTCTGCCGTTCTTTTACTCGGGATCGCCAGGTGATCATAGAAGGTATTCATGTTCACCCAAGCGTAAAGTTGTGCTTGGTTCTGTTGCGGGGCCTTCGTGGGGCCCTGCAAAGCTTGTCCACGACACGTACGCCGCGTGCGAGGCCCTCGCTGTGTCCACGCAAAATCCCCGCGGGGACGCGTGGGGCCCCGTACCCGCCACGCAGTTTACTCGCGGGGATTTGGAATTACTTGCAGCCGGTACTGTAGTTAATAGACTTTTGATAAAACTAAACAAATGTTGCAATCTTGCTCAGGAATGTAAAATCTTCTTTATACACATTACAAATATCTAGATTTTTAGATGTAGATCCAGGAAAATAACAAAGATGGACTCTTCTTTTCATTTCCAACTTTTCAGGAACTAATGTTAGGCATAAGAATCTTCAAGGGTTGACTGCATTTGACTGCATCATTGACTTTGATGAATGGTTAGAATGCGGATTCTTTACTGATGAGGTCAAAGCAAGATTGAAAGGTAAGAAGCAAGAGATAGATGGACTGACAGCCTGCATCCTTAACTTCAAATTGTTAGAATGCAAATTTTTTATGAGATCAAAGCAAGATTACAATGTAAGAAGAAAGACAGACAAAAACCACTGCATCATAGACTTTGATGAATGGTTACAATGTGGCTTCTTTGCCGGTAAGGCTAAAACAAAACTGAAATTTAGGGTTAAAGACGGACTAATGGACAGACAGCCCAACAGATGGACAAACAAAGAGAAAACAAGATGATCGACTAACAGATTTAGATGGATAAGGCTTCAAAATAATTGAGAAATAATTAAGCTGTTGCTAACTGATTACCAACCAAAATGACCTGGTTAGATGCAAAATTGTAGTATAATAGTGGCTTAATGTTTCCTTATGTTTCGAACCTAGCAAGATTTTTATCAATGGCAAAAAGCTTCAGGTTTCTAATCCCTCATAAACTAAATACACGGCACAATAATGGTGCATGCTGGAGGTTGCTGTAACAGCCCTTACTTGAGGGTGTTTAGTGCAGAAAGTTTGCAAACAATAACGGCCTTAGCAACATGCAGATTCTGCAGAAAAGTAAGCATGTAACCTTTATTCTCCTTTAATTCTTGTAAAATTATTCCTTTAATCTGATATCCACAGCTTACAGTCTAAAGCATGCCAGAGATCTCGTCCGTGCTATCACCCAAAAGGTCAAAGGTCACCATGGGAAAGGACTCTACGCCCAGGTCTCTGCTCTATCTCTGAATGGTGGAGGGAATTCCCCCCAGAGAAACCCCACCCACTCTGCCACCATAAAACACCGGAGGCTTAATAACAGTCCGAGTTCACAGATGAAGGGGAGTGGCGGGATGTTGCCTCCACTAAGACCAAGAGGATTCCTCACACTAACGATATGAAACCTGCCCTCAACAAAACCCACCCGCTCTGCCCTCTGTGGAACAGCGGAAGCTTAATAACAATCCAAGTTCACAGATGATGAATGGGAGTGGCGGGACGTTGCCTCCTCTATGTAGAGATGATTCCCAATGATATGACCTCACCCTCAACAATGAGACCCTGCCCACTTGTAACAATGGAAGATAAGTAAAGGGAAGAAGAGGAATGATCAGTAGACCATAATGTGCCATCCCCTCTGTGAAACCTTTGTTTCTTTGCTCCCGAGGGGCTATAGCTGCCCCCCCCCCATAAGCTTTCTCTCAACCAACCAGAAACTTCCAAACCACATGTAACTTTAAAGGGACAACAACGTCATGCTCAACAGGGTATGGAATTGGAATGCTAGTTTTAGATGAACTCAGTGACTGAAAATAATACCTCACATGATAAGGTCATACTGTTGCTGCTGCACAAATGAACTAAGTAATTTTCAGTCTGTGTTCATCTTAAACTCAGACACCGACTCCATGCCCTGTTGAAAGTCTGCTCTGATCATGACAATATTGTCCCTTTAAGGCCGGTTTATACAAGCAGATTCCAAGCAAATTGTTGACGTCATTAATTTGCGCCTAATAATTTGCACTTGCCAAATCATTCACTCGCATCTGTTTTCAACATCACAATTCCCTTCGCATTTCCAGTTTGAATGAAGTATGATCCAGCCTTGAACTGTACATAGATGTATTCATAATTTCTATTTTTGCAAAGATGAACAAAGTTTGCTATTCAAAGTAATGTTTTTTGTATATATTGCTGCTTTGCCATTGATCATTCCAACCGCGTTGAACAAATTTTTTATAAAAACTGAACAAAATTTGTAATGACTATTTGTAATTTGAAAGAGGTGTTCACCACTGGTATTTACTTGAAAAGTAACCGAGTGACATATTTATTTAAAAACTTCATGGAGCATGGTTGTATGATGGTAATGGTACCAAACATCCTGAGAAATTATTCAAGTTGAGATGTTTTCATTTTCAAGAAAAAATGTGAAAATAAATCTGAATAAATTTGTGGTCTCCGCACATGTCGCCTCAGACCCGCGTATCAGCATTTTTAGTTTTCTTTTTGTTTTGCTATGAAACAATGTCCACTTGCAACCACAATTGCTGGATCGATTGGAATTCTGCCGTGCTGTGTTTTAAACGACTCTTTCACATAGGGGTATGAACGTATGCACAATTTGTACAGCCTCTCTTAGCAACCATACTGTTTGTATGGGACATTTAGTCTGGTTCCAATAACTACATGTATCACTTTAAACAAAGATTACCAGAAAAAATATTTTAAAAAAGCTTGCACCGATTTTGAAGTCGACCAGAAACAAGCGACTTTTTATTTGGCCTTATTGTTGCATTTATAGACATTTTACCAATAGTGTTACACTCCCTTAACTACATTACTAAACAATTTGCTGATTTTGTACTTTTTCATATAAAATTACTTTGTATAATTGTTCTCAATTTTACAGATTTGATAAAAAAAGTTTTGATCTTGTAAATTGAATATATTGTTTGTGTTTATTAAAATGCGTATGTGCTATGCATTAAGAATACTATTTGTGTATTTTAATTTTAATGAACAAAAAGAGAACATTATGTTCTGTCAGAACACAAGGCGGTATGTGCAATAGTGCATAAATTTGCATACATTAAAACAATCGAGTGCAATATCGTATCTTCTTCCATAGGTATTGCGTGTTCATCCTGAAACTCTGTAAATATGATACGACCTTGTTGCACTGATGTGACGATTTAAAGGGAAGGTAACATTGGTAATGACCTGATTACAGAATTATAGAATAATTGAAAAGCTAACTTGATGTGAAGTTGGTAATTTGTGTGTCTGAAGTGCTCTCATTTCAGAGAAAACAAGAACACAGACAGCTAACATTTTGCTCCAAGTGTTTTCTGTAAAAATTGCAAATGCTCTTTCATAACTTTTCAAATGACTTAGACCCTGAGCCAAAACTTTCACAGGTTGGTTGTTTTATGCACATGTATACATACTTATAAAAGCATTTCCAGTGCTGTACTTTCCCTATAACGTAAAGTACATGATGAGCTTTTTCGGAAAGAATGTCGTATCCGACCGCCACTTTTTAAAGTTTTTTGCAACCACTAACCAGTTAAAAAATGATTATATCGATTTTTGGGGATACAGAAAGCGAAAACTATCTTTAAAATCCACTTTTATGATGGTTTTCGGATTTTATTCCCCTCTAAAAAAATCCTCCCCTTCAGAAAATAGAAGGATCCTAAATATAATATAGTTGCCACTGCGCATGTAAACTGACCGTGTTGGTCACTAACGGGGGAGTTGACAAGATCAAAATGACATGACCGAGGAAGTCATCATATACCAAAAATGCCTGATTTTTCATGAAATAAATATCCTGGAATAATTTGAAGTATATGCACATCATCATCCATATGTTCTCCACCTTACTGGGTAGATAAGATTACTTTAATGGTTATATTGAATGAGAAAAAGTGGCGGTTGGATACGACATTCTACCCGGTTTTTCTTAAAACAAATTAAGCTTTGAAGTTCCCACCTATTCTGCCTTGTGTTTTCCTCCACCAAAATAGCAAGGTGAATGCCTTGTAGTGTTTTCCCCAATAATATATAACAAATCTTAAGTGATTTATTTGTGGTCCACAAGGGGCCGATACATACCTGCTAATTCCTACATTTGCATTATTCCCCTAGGCCAAAGGCCTCACTCGCTAGTTTAACATGCCACAGTACCCTCACGAGCCCATACCCTTTCACCCATAATGCCAAGCGGCATAAAGCGAGGAACCTTCCACATTAAGTAGTCAACCCAAGTTACATGTAGGGTAGATGGATGGTAGAATTAGCAGGCAAGTATCAACCCCTCATAGACCACTTAAGATTTGCTATATTCCACATTGTATGGGCCCTCTCTGCTAATTCCTACATTTGCATAGATTAGCACTGACAAAAAAGAGGAGGGCATGGGTGTGATGTTCAGGGCTTGTTAGGAGCATAAAATGATAACTCAAGGTATCGGGCCCTCGGGGCATAGTAGTTTAACATTAAACACAATGTGGTAATTACTTACCGGGGTAATTCTAGTGATCCGAAGGGGGCCATCCCATCACTCCAGCGGCTACCCACGGTGGAAGGATTAGCCCCTCTGCCTCGTTAACTGTCACTGATTGAGGGCCTTGCTGATGTCACAGCTGCTCGGCCCGTCAGCCCCTGTCTGTAACACAACTTTAAGATAGCAGGAGATGAATTAGGAGGCAGTTTTCCATGCAGCTACCTGCAAAATCTCATGTAAGGGGACACCCTAGTGGAAAGACAAGGATGCTGTCATCGCACGTGTGTCATGCGCATGCAGAGAGCCGGCAGGAAGAGTTGTCCACCCTCAGATGAATACTTGGATGGCTCACACTATTCATTGAGAAATAGTATCGCGAGTCGCTGAGGAAGAAAAGAGTTTTAGTGATAAAAGCTCAGGCATGGAGGCTCTCACTGATTTTGTCCTTCAAGGCTCTCACAGGGCGCCATAACTTGTCCTTCGGAACTGAGGACACAGATTTAATTTCTGGAATGAAGATGTCTGGGTGAGGAAAAGAGGCAGACTGGTTTGAATTCTTAGCCAGAAATCCTTGGCGAGGAACAAGTCTGACTCCATGTGGTTCCCACCTTATATGACCCTTACATATAGTCAGGGCATGCTGTGACAGTTGCCAGGAGGAAGCTTCTTTATGGTGAGATTGAAAGGGAAGGCACTAGAAATCAGCTCGAAAGGAGGCTGTGCCAGCATGTGTAAAACTGCACCCAGATTCCATGCGGGCACTAATTTGCATTACAGTGGTCGTTCGGCAAACATTCCTTTAACAAGTTGTGCTACAGACTTGTTACTAGAAACAGAAGATCCATCACGGAAATCCCTCATGGATAGCTGCAATTGCTGATTGATAACTCCTGACAGTCGCCATCAATAAGTTTTGGGAAAATCTCCAACTTTATTTAGAGGCACTGCATGTGCATGGATCAGTAGTTTCTCCTTTGCACCACCTAAAATAAAATGGTGTAATCGTCTATTGTAGGTTCGGGATGTGGACTCTCTTATTCGGCCCTTGGCTGCCAAGTCTGCAGTCTTCTTTGAAAGTCCTGCTGTTCTGATGGAACGCTTGACAACAGCCAGCACATTGGGTGAAGTTTCTCTGGTGCTAGGTGGAGGAACCCTGACCGCAGCTGCACCAGAAGATCTATTTTCTAGGGCAATAGTACTGGCGGGTGGAGGGAGAGCGGGCAATCAGTCTCTGGAACCATGGTGGTTTGATCTTTAGGATGATGCTTTGAACTACAGCCAGGTGCAGTGTCCATTCTGTGGGGATGACTTTGCCCCTGGACAGGGCATCGACCATCACATTCAGCTTGCCTGCTATGTGGGACACTGTCAGCAAGGTCTTGTTGGCTATGGCCCTTTGCAGCAGCTTCCATGTGTACAGGCACAACTGTGAATACTGAGTGCCCCGTACCTTTTTATATAGGACACAACGGTTGTGTTGTCTAAACGATCTGTTCTCTTGTTTCCTTCGAAGGAGTTGCCATGCATTTTGTAGTTTACACTGCAAGGTGAGCATCGTATTCCAACTTTGCTACAATTAGCCGGGAGGGAATCCAGCACTGTGCGGAGAGACTCCATCTGAACCATTTTGACTTGATGAATTTGTTGAGCAGTCAAAGATTCAGTCTTGGGCACCACTCCCCTTGGTTTGGAGTTAGAAAGAATGTTGAGCAGAACCTATAGTATCGGGTTCCATTTGAGGAACGTGCCTGATGGCAGAGAAGCATGTCTGATGGGCAGGGGGTGCTTGTAAACTCTAGCGCGTAAACTTGCTTACATAGGTAAGCACCCACCAGTCGGAACAAAAATGGGCACAAGTCTCTGCAAAAAACTTAAGGCCACCATCAACGGGCCCAAGACCGGGGCCGGCACAGATAGGGTTGTGTCACCAAAATCCCTTTCCGAACCCCACTCTAGCACAAAGATCTTGTGCCTCTTACCCGGTGGACTGGAATAATTTGATTTGGAGTTAATGATTGTCCCTGCAGGGTAGTACAAGGTTGGGCTTTAGGCATATCCAGTAGAGACTTGTTAGTCTGGGAATGAAAAGGCAGAGACTCATGGGGAAAGTGCTAGCCGCAATTCTATGACTATAGCAGATTGATCTTCTCGGTGGCCTCAATACGCTTGGATTTATCATCCATTAGTTCTTGAAACTTGTTATTGAAGAGATGTCAGAGCCTAGGAGTGACATAGCCTCAAGGCGTGTACGAGCCCCGTCAGATAGAAGGAAGACGGTGTCTAAAATATTAGCCCTGCCAAGCATTGTTGAAAATATGGAAGTCCTTGTAAACTGTTCCATGCAAAACTTCAGGTGAAACTTCAGAGTCAGCTTCACAAACGCCCAATAGATATTCATACAGCAGCTGTGAGAAACAGCTTACTTTCCCAGACGCGCGGTTCCCCCTCAATCCATCGGCCACCATTTTATCCTTTGCTGAATCGGGGATAGTTGGTATCGTCAGATATATTGATCGATCGTCATCCCCTTTTAGCGCCCTAAAGGACTGTGCGTTACGGCTGTCCATCCAAAGTATTCCATTTCTTGGATGCGGCCAACAGTTCGCGTCAATACAATTGGTACAAACCTTTATCAATTGGGAAGGCAGGAAAGATCTGTGCACGCGATCGCCAGTCATCCGGGCTGGTTCGGCGCTTAAATATTGGACGATCGTCCAGCTTGCTTGCCGATGTTTCCTCATCCGGGACCTTAAGTACTCTGACCGACCGACCAGCGCCGGAAGTCAGCGGGAGAAAGGGGCGCCAGGTCTGCTGACTCATCGTCGGATGACTGTTCACCCATTCCCGGTTGTAAGTCAGCGCTCGGTTCATGTAACTGATGAGTCCCTCCGATCCCCAAAATTGTTTGGCCCTCCTGTGGGGCCGGGGGATATATCTGCGGTGGAAAGCCCCGGTGACGGTCGGAAAGGTAGGCCTACTGCTTCCCCCTGCGGTGATGATGCGAACCATGGAGGAAGGATCCTTCCTCCATGTGCGAACTAGCCCAACAATCGTATTACCGGTCGGGGCTGCATTACCGGCTGAGACAACCCATCCAAGTGCGCTGGGCCGAGTTTTTATATCGGATCTTCCGGTTTTTGGTTTCTTTCTCCGGGCTCCCCTGGTCGGACTCGGAAACCGAGACTTCGCGATCGGTCACTGCATTCACGGCTGGCTGGCTGGCTGGCTGGCCGTGGCTGGCTGGCTGGCTGGCTGGCTGGAACAAGGGGAGCGGCTACGCAGCCACGTCGCACCCCCTACCACTGGCCAGGTCGGAGATCCATCCGTTGCATGTTTCGCAAGGGGACCCAAGCCTACACTTGGGCAAAGCTCGTGGGGGTTCTGGCGGGTGTGTGGTTTTATTATTCTGCATTTTGAGCATGGTAGAAAGTTAGATGGAGTAACCTTAAGCCGCACGCGCTTGCATTAGCCATGTTGAAACAAGACAGTTCGTTGGCAACTTGCCCTTGAACAATCAAAAGTAGGTAAGAAGCCTATTCAGCTAATAATCTAAACCAGTTAAATGCAAGCTCAGCTTGATTTAGTCACATGTCTGAGCAAAATATAAAATGAAACGCTTCTTAGTTCTAAGCGAGTGACAAGACGAGCCAGGAAGATAGAATGTTCCAAAACACGTATGTACCTTTCTGGAGGTAGAAGTAACGAGGACGTTATACCGCTTGGTATCATGGGTGAAATGGTATGGGCTCGTGATGGCGCTGTAGTATATGTAAAACTAGCGAGTGAGGCCTTTGACTAGGGGAATAATGCAAATGTAGGAATTAGCAGGCAAGACAGGGCCCCATGTGCACTGACAAGTCTTAAAGATGTTTTTCCCCAATAATAAAGTCTAAAAGATTTCCCCAAAAGCCTGGTAGTTGTTTTCTTCAAATATTGCAGGGGGCCTTGTTTGTTTTCCCCCACAAACAAATTTGTATAAAGGGTAAATCTACACATTACTAGCAAGGCGTGTGATTTTTCCCAACAGTCACAAGGGGCAATTGGTACATGTGTATTGTTCTGAAATTCGCATGGGTAAAAGGTTCGTCCCCCAGGAGCAAAGTGGATAGTCTAGTACTTGCCCCCAAATAGATCGACAGCTATGTCGATATCAATAGCTATATTAGGACTTACGTTGATATCAATATCTATCTAAATGTTATCATCAAGAGCCAAAACAAAAAACAAACAAAACACGGAAACCAGAAACAACCAAAAAACAAACAAACAAAAAAACACTTTCCTAAAATAACCACAGCATTTTAATATTTCTCTTCTATTTATCAAAATACATTTGCATGTTTGCCTGGAAGCACCTAATGTGTTATGTACAATGTCAAAGGTTAAAGGCCAATGGTTAAAGGTCAATGGTTAAAGGCCAACGGTTAAAGGATAGCAAAATACATACGTGTTCCATTATCTGGAGAATGTTAACTTAATTAAAACAAAAACTCATAATATGCAAATATGTATGAAAATGTGTTTATATACGTGTTAATTGCTTCAAATTTAAGTTAATCTAACATTTTAATATCCCGCAAAAAGAAATGCAGTTATCAAGTCTTTAATATATATATACATAAAGCTATTTTTATACAAACAAAATTGACTGCAAATGTTTAAAAAATAATTAAGTGCTACCACACAATGCAGATCTAAATAAAACTCTTAACAAATAAATTTTCAAGTTGGCCATATTTCTGAAATAAATATAACACCAGAGTTCCTGCATCTTCAAAAACGGGAGAATATTTTGAAAATTTAATGACGTTATAGAGGGTATTTCCATGTAAGGGCATGAATCTTTCTGAGTCAAAAAACCAAAGAAGAGACAGTTTCAAAATGGAAATTGTAACATTTGTCACCAAAATGAAATGATTTTTCATATTCCCCACCCCCCCCCCCCAAAAAAACCAACAAGTCATTCAACGACCTGCTTTTAAAGGGGAGAAATAAATGACCAGGGAATAAACTCCACTGACCCCTGGATTAATGCCATTGTACTCGTGTTATATAAGAAACCTCTTACATGCCAGGTTAGTCTCCTAGACTGCACTGCTTGTTTTTGAGAGTACTATGAGGTGGACTAGGATAGTACACGGCTGGCACACTTCACGTAGGTAATAGACTTCTGGTTATATATAATATTTACTAATGTTAATTTTCCACCCAAACCCTTGAAAAATATAAGGTTAATTAAAGTGAGTACAATTTTAAATTTTTGCAATTACTCAACTTTCCCTAAATATACAACATAAAATTATATGACAAACTTTGATTAAAGTGGGTTAAAATAACATTCCGATAAGCTTCACAATGTGCTCTTGAAATCTACAATTCTGTACTCAAATATTCACGGCAAACTTCAACCATTTTAATGGCAAGTTAATTAATACACGCAGGTATAGTTCTTTTAAAAAGAAATTTAAAAAAATGTAACCCGTTTCTACTTTTTTTTTCTTATATGAATAAAAATGAAATAATTATATCAATCAATCTGAAAACAAATTACCAAATTTTTCTTTTTTGGCAGTAAAAACTATTGATAGTTTGTCAACTTCAAAGTAAGGATCAAATGCTTTGTATCAAAACTAAATGGTGAAAGCTCCTCTCGTGAAAGGGTATTTCTAAGGGGGTGTGATTTGACAAAAGTAAAACATCCTGAAAAATGGGTAGCTGGCCTGGATCTCCCTTTGCTCTAAAGGACAAAGCCCCCAGAACCTCCTGGATGTTTAATTTTAGAGGATTTACAGACTCTCCACATCCCCACAAACAAGAAACTTAGAGGTTTGGACACGATACAGGCTACTTCTTTCTTTCCTTGGTGGCTACTTCTCTTCTTTCAAGAAAAGTTTGAGGCAAAGGGAGATTTGTAAAAAAATCTTGAGAAATCACAGGCCTGGTTTCTAAAAATGATTGAACTTGAAGTTTTGACGACTGAAAAATCAAGTTCCTTTTCAGAATCTTAAGTGAGATTTGCCAGTGTCATCGCAAACCTGCATTTTATTTTGGCTAGCCGGTTTACCGCAGGGGGAAAAAAAGCGGTTTTCGGTTTTACCGTGATTTATATTTGAAGAAAAGGAAAATAATTAAATGTTACCGATGGTTTTCACCGTATAATTAAAGGGCAGTACAACTCGACTATTATTTATTCCACTGTTGCTTATTAATTTGTATGAATAAAAAAATTCTATATATTTTGTTACGAAACATAAACTAAGGTTTGACGTACATGTATTAGACTACCGGTAGTCCGCTGGCATAGCCAAATGGCAGTTAAAATGGCGTCGATGGGCTATAAAACGCCTTTCAGTCCAGCGGGCTTGTGAAAATCATAAAGACTGTATTAAATCCTAGTTATTTTAACTTTATATTTACAAATCTTATTCCACTGGGCAATAATTTCTTCATTTTTAAATATACTAGCGTCGGGAAATTCAACTCAAAGATTTATCAACACGAAAAAATTTAAAGGGAATTCACCGAGAGAACGCCATACACTACACGTATACTTACATGTACATGTACAGTACATACCACGTGCGACTATGTTGAGCTAGACCGAGTAATGCTGATGGCTGTGTGGCAATGTGCACAGGTAGTGTTTGAGGATCACGTGCCTGTTTCTGCGCATCGTGATAGGATAGATTTGCATAGGTAGCAAATATATATTGTTCTTATTGGCTGTTCGATTGCTCATGAATATGTTCATTATGTTGCATATATTCATTGTTATACCTTGCCTGTACGAACGTTCATAGGCGCAGGCGCTCTGTAAACTACAACATGCGTTGACTGTGCCAAACCGAAGTATGTTGTGGGCCAAACGGGTGCTAAAAGATAGGATTTTAAACAACAATTCATCCATCGCGGATCCTAGGCCTAATAATCACGGGAAACGTGTTGCTTTAGTAATCGTTACCGAAGAACAATGATACAATGAGGACCAGTAAAAGTAAGCTTTGACTGTCGGGATAAATTGCCCGCTCTGGGGCTCAAAAACGGATCATTTTATAAAACCGCGGTTTTATTTTTGAAAACCGAATTTAGCGGTATTTCCGTTTAGTAAAAATCCCTCGGTTCGGTGTCGGTTTAAAAAAAACGTGACTACTCGGTTTTACCGAAAAACCGCCCAAGCCTAATTTAATTTGAAATTTCTATCATGCCAAGCCTTAAATTTTGACACCTCTCCAATGGTGTATACTACATTTGAATGTTTTCAACAATTGCATTTTCAAGGCATGTTATAACAAAACAGTTCTACATAAAGTAAACATTTGTAGGTGATAGGGTTTATGAAAACAACTAAAAATACACTGCATTTACACTTAAAATATGCACTCGCATTTATCAAATGTTAGAATTTATCATAATCAAATGTTAGAATACCAGATGTGATCAAAATAAAAATATAATTTCAGAGTAATAACACTAACAGCGTTATATTTAAGATTCAAAATTTATATGAACTCAGCTAAAAAATAAAACAGATTTTACATGTAACTACAAATACAGTAGGTTACTTTATTTGCTTATCTTGTGTGAATATGGTTAATTATGATTAATAATGCATTGTAGAAAGCAAATTTTTCTCGTGTCCAGCGTTGAATACCTAAAAATTGCAGATTGTGAAAGCAAAATAAACAAATGCTTAAAATCTTGTTTACCTGTGTATTTTGTCAGATACATACAAATGTATGCAGATTCAGAGTGAGGCAATAATATACCCTTATGAAGAAACTGGTACCTGCAACATGGTAACCAACTTCAGGCCTTGAATTTCACAGAGGCCACGGACATCATAGAAAAGTTGCCTACAAGAATAAATAAATTTATTTTTGACATGGGACACATTAATAAATCAATGGTCAATTGTTGGATGGCAGATATCTTTGATTTTTTTAGTCATATTTTGCCTCACCAAGTTGGCACAAGCTCAACCAATCATGGATATTGACAGCGCCCAATTTCATAGTGCTCCTAAGCAGAGCATTTTGCTGGGTCAATATTTCTGCTAAGTGATATCAAACAGTGAACCAGCCAAAGTGTACAAAGTTAGTATGACGGATTTGGCTGGGAACCAACCAAACCTGTTAAGTGAATATTCCCTGCTAATTACATTTCCATGGAATTGACATTGGATCTGTACATATTCGCTGGTACTTTGCAATTGCATAGCAATAACTCATCCATGCTATGTATAACCAGTGCATTCACTGGTGCACATTGTGACGGAAGACAAACATTGTGGTCTGGACAAAAATAAAAATAACAACCTGCACAGTGTGGCCACCTGTCCAATGTGGCCACCTGTCCAATGTGGTCACCCTTTAGTGGTCCTGATAAAAACCTGCTACACAATATAAATTGTGGCCACTTTTCACCGGTCCCTTGATTGGACACTTTATACAGGTTTGATCGATGATAATAATACCGAGCAGACTGTTTCCTATGTCTAGTCAGCTGATGCATCACAAACTTTCAGCTTAACCAAGAGAAAGAGAGAGTGAAGTCTCTACCGTGCAAGCTTTGACAGTTTGAGATGAATCAATGATAATCTTTCAGAAGTCGTTTTCTTGGGAGGTGTTGATAGTTCTTGTTGTCGTTATTGTTCCAAATGATGTCATCTTGCCAACGAAGCCTGTTGGGGTGGTGTCCCTGTGTTAATCTTCATGCTACGTGCTGTTCAGAAAGAATAATGCTTGTTACATCTTTGTTCAGAAAGGATATTAGTTGTTATTTCTGTGGCTTAAAACCAATGTTCAACACTGGAATGCAAGAAAAATGGTCACTAGGATTGTGCTTACTTTTTGTGAATCAAAATAAACATAAACGGTAAGGTACCAGGAGGTAATATTGGCAAAACTGCTTCTAAAAGTACAGTATGCTAACTTTCTTTGAATCAAGATCTACATTAATCAATAAACCTTTGAAAGTTTCGGCTCAATCAGTCTGCATGATTGGGTATTAATGGATTATAATTTTCTCCCTTAGTGGACAGTATTGAATTTGGGAAAGTACTATTTTCCTAAATTCTTGAAAATGACATTACCTCAGACAAAAACATTTTCCATGGAAGCCTGATACTACCATCAGCTTTACACAAACCAAGTTTTACATTAGAATTTGACAATTTTGTTATATTGGATTTACATGTAGCAATCCTATACCATTCCTTTAAACAATCACCCTTTGAAATGCTCAGGTTACACAGGTCATGAGAAAATAACATTAAAACAAAAAAAACAAAATTTCCTTACAGAAAATTTGAAAGTGGTGTTATTAAATTCATGGACTTCTTATCTGGTACCAGATAAAAAGTCCATCCAAATTTTTTTAAATGGTTTATCCCCCCCAAAAAAGGAGAAAAAGATGGCTCCTCTATCATAATTATAAAGATATTAAAGGATGCTTGCTACCATCATCAACTTGATATTATTAAAGGTTTTATGATGATATATACAATAAATATTTCCCAGTGTTTTACCGGGGCTTTGACACAACAATCTTAACTTATTGACCTTTGACCTACTGACCTGCCATGACCTTGCTCTGCTGTTTGACCTCTTGTGCTAGTGCTCTTCTCATAGTAAGGACCTCTTGTCGTGCAAGTCTTTCTTCTGCTAGCTTCACCCTCAGTTCATCCGACTCATGATATCTCTGGACCTGGTCCCAATCAGACAAGCTATCCGGTCAAAAAAAAAAAGAAAGAAAAAAAAAGGTTATCAGACAGATGTTTTCGCTGGATTCATTCAACCAAACATACACACTTTAGGGACTGTTGCACAAGGAGGATGTACGTGGTAATTCCCCCATTGACTTGTACATGAAAATTGTACTGTTTTTGTTGGGAAGCCCAAAACATTGTCAGTATAATTATTGTGAGCAAGTCTGTGGGGAATTACTGCTCCCATCCTCAATGGGCAGCATTCCCTAAAGCATCAACATTGGTGGTAATCTACACTATAATGAACGTGCTTGAACGTGCTTGAACGGGGGGGAAAAATGCAAGCTAAGAAATGAACTGAAACATGCAATCCTAATGTACATACATGTACCCCTTTACTTCATTTTCTAATACCTCAGCTATTTCAGTTTTGACTAGTGTACAAACACATTTTTAGTCAGTCAGGCCCAAGTTTGTTTGACATAAGTTAAAAGCATGTCAATGCTCACCTCTAAAGCACAGAGTACAAATACAACAAACATTTTATTTAGTCAAGGGATATTTTTTATGAATATTCCTTTAGTTGTTAACTGATTTTAGTCTATGTTTTCCCTCAACAGGTATACTCTACTACATGTAGACCACACAAAGACTGATTTCTGACTCGGTATCATGATGATCAGATCAGACTTTCAACAGGGCATGGAACTGCTGTCCTATTTTAGATAATAATAATAATAATAATAATAATAATAATGTGTGGGCAAGCTCGGTGGTCGAGAAGTTAAGACGTCTGCACTAGTAAGCAGGAGGTCGTGGGTTCGAATCCCGCCCAAGTCCCCTGTGTAGTTTTTTCACAGACACTCGGAAAGCACTGAGCATACAGTGCTATACACACGTCAGTGTAGGGCAAAATTAAATCAATAATGTGTGGACTTATATAGCGCACGTATCCACCAACTAAGTGGTGCTCAAGGCGCATTATATCATTACCCCTGCTCATGAGGCTCATAAGGCTCATAAATCATTCCTGAAACCATCTCAGCTCCCTGGGGAGCATACAGCTCAATTGCTGCCATTACAGCGCATATAGGGCTAATCAACCAACTCTGCCCTCACAGGTACCCATTTAGCCCCTGGGTGGAGAGAAGCAATTATGGTTAAGTGTCTTGCTCAAGGACACAAGTATCACGGCCGGGATTCGAACCCACATTCTGCTGCTAACACCAGAACTTGAGTCCGGTAAGCTAGACCACTCGGCCACGACACTAGATGGACTCAGTGACTGATAATAATACCCCACAAGTGCACAATGGCCTAGATAACAGGGCATGATAAGATCATATTACTGTGCCTGATGCATAAACAATGAGCCACTGGCTGCATAATAAATTAAAAAAACTATACACTATGGGTAATCATGAAAAACATAAATGACACAGTTTTACATTGAACATAATTGGTGTCAAGTTGTTAATGGTATCAAACATCCTAACAGGATTTCTGCTTCAGGTGCTATCATTTTAGTCAAGAGAGTGAATTTAAATTCCAAAATAAATTTCTGTCTTTGTGAAGACAGTCCCACAATGGAGTGAATAGAAACGGGCTGAATTAATTTTTACTTTTTTCTTTTTTACCAAATAATGAAATAAGCTGAAACTTTCTCAGGTTAATTTTTACACATGTAAAAACGTTCTTGTTTCTTATGATCTTCACAAGTATGGATGCATTTACAGATATTTTACCCAAAGTGTATGTATACTGGCTTTAACCCTTCTGTGACTGCAAGGGTCAAAATCAGTCAAAATGTTGATATACTTTCCAAGGTATGTCTAGTGCACTTAAATGTCGAACACTGTCAAACCTCACACGTAGTAAGTACATTTACAGGTTAAAATGAGTCAACCGTTTTTGACTGGTAAAAGCATTGTCTTGTATTGTTGAGGGTGGTCAAAATGACAGTAAAAACCAGTCAAAAATGTCTCTGTGTGCACATGTGGGTCAACAGTCAAAAAGGGCAGTTGACTGGTTTTGACCTCTATAGCTACGTGCCGCTAAAGTAGGAGAGTTCACATGTACATCACACAGAGCTTAAAGTTGAACCCCCAACATGTTGATCAAGTTCGAGTGTTGACTGTACATGTATGGTTAGCTGTATCTAGTTGGACTATTAACTTGACCTGACCCCTGTCTGCAGTCAACATTGGTTTGACTAGTCTTGCTAATTAGCTATAACCAGCCCTCTGGGCATGGTTGCTTCACTGATAAATCGTAGCAAAGAAAGGAAAGAATTGTGGGAAGCATTTGTAGATAACAGTTCGATGGACCAATGTTGTGAGGGTGTACTTGTTATTGTTAGGGCATGCGTGTTGGTAGCTTGTGATCAATCACCAGTTAGGCTAATAAAGGGGAAGGAGGGGGTGGATGTCCATGATACAATCCCAACTGGGATACACTTTTATCCTGATTCTCCTAAAACTAAAACAGGATACCAACAGACCCCCGATCAGGAAACCCTTGGATGACAATGACACCTTCTGCATTAGTTAACAGTTAATATTGCCCTATAGCTCAGATGCTGCCATTAATTTGCGTTTCGATGCCATGCCCTAAATGTATGCAAAGCCTCTGATAACGCCAAAATGCGCATACATAAAACATATACAAAGAGACACATGCTTATTATTCTTATTGGAGATAAGCATGTATTTTACGCACAGCTGTTGAGGGCACAAGTTTTAGATCTCTAGTGATAATTGGCTTTCAGAAGTTTGCACACCTGGTATGGTTATATATGCGTAATGCTCAATTATTTATTTATTTATTATTTAACCTGGGGAGACCTTTCAGTGAAACACTGTTTTTCAAAGGTGCCTGGGAAACCTGTAAACAAGGGCGTTTGCTATGAGAATGAGAAACACCGGGGTAAACCCCCTTACTCTTCCATAATAAGTGTTCTGGGTTCTTTTACGTGCATTACTTTAATAATCTAGTACACAGGACCTACGGCTTAACGTCCCATCTGAAGGACAAAGCAATTATAGTTAAAGTGTCTTGCTTATGGACACAAGAGTCCAGACCGGCCAGGCCGGGATTCAAACCCGCATTCTGACAACACCAGAACTTGAGTCCGATGCACTAAACCGCTCGGCCACGGCACACCAAAGTGCCCTATCATGAAGACACTGGTAGCATTTTCACCACTAGAGGGCTGGGATGTGCATGGAGGGAATAGCTTACACAAGACAGATACTAATTACCAGAGGCCAATTTCAGAAAGTTGCTAAGCAGACAAAATTGATTATCAAAAGATTTTCTTGGTTGCCAGTCAAACTTGTGACTGGTCTACAGCCAAAATGCTTCCGAAACAAATGAAGTCAAACTTGACTAATTATGGGTCACTGAGAATGGAAATGATGCTTAAAATTGTTGATTGGTCTAGTTTTCAAGATGTGGTATCGTTTAATGACTACAAGAGACAAGCCAAGAAGCGCAGAGTAGACACTGAATAAGGACTGAACTATGAACTGATACAATGTACATAGTAAGTGTTACATAAACAGGGCACGTGACATAATATCAAGTGAAACAACCATAAACACATGAAAAGACCTAGGTTTACAATTCATGATTAAAAATCTGCTATGTACACCATATACATAGTACATAAAATGTAAACTTAAATATCTTGGAAACAGTAGCCAATCAGCAATTTTAATTGTCATATTTGAATTCAGCACATCAAAATCCATAATAAATAGCACATTTTATCTCCGAAGCAGACAACTTTAAAAAAATTGTTGACCAGTGTTGTCTGTTTAGCATTGCTTTATATTGCTAATAGCAAATATATTTGCAAAAATTCCCTGCTTTAGCTAACCTATGAAATTGGCCCCAGTACAATGTATAGCATGCATAACTTCTGTCCAATGGGCTGGTATCAAGTACAAATACTACAGGGATTTCACTGATTTCACTTTTGTTTTTTTTATAAACAATAAATAATAAAACAGATCATCTTGGATGGGGGATTGGGGATGGGATGGGGATGGGGGAGTAGGGAGTTTGGCATTTTTATCAGGTTGGTATTGCTGAAGGAGTCCTTGTCATCTAGGGTACTCCCCAATGGTACCCAGGCAATCTCAATCCTATGTATGTTAGGTGTTTTTTTAATGATTGCCTGGGTACCATTAGAGAGTACCCTGGATGACAATGACCTCTTCAGCATTAGTATTTGTGATGATGATTATTATTCTAACTACTTGTCTAACACAATTGTAGAACAAAACTAGCCGAGTACAAAAGTCCATGTTTGTCAAAACAGGAGCTAAGAGATACTACTTTTCACTTGCTAACAATTAATAATAAAAAAAACCCATTAAGTTGGCATTCATCTTTTCCTCTATATAGTTCCTGATAGTCACCATCTTTACAGGCAACTTGGATTTGGACTTGAGCTGCATTGAGCTTACTTATATTTTATGCAGTAAAGTGCTTTAGCAACCAATGATACACAGAATTTGTTGAAATGCCTTCGTAATGCATGTGGTGATTACGCATGGTTATGATTCCAAAATGTGTATTCATTGCCTGTAAAGATGGCCAATTTTGCAGTGTGATGTCAAGTGAAAACCATCTATATACCCCATAGTTTTGTCCAAACATGTTATGGGGGTTTTCAGACCTCTGTTGTAATGAATAAGCCCACCTCAAACCAAATCATGAATTTACGCACTGATCTCTATTTAAATGACTGGATAAAGGGTCATGCAGGTACAATGACACCACTAAGCCACCATGTTGCTACTCTCTGAAACCACACAGTGAAATACTAACAGAGAGATGGCCTTTTTATTGTATGTGATTGATAGATGGTCAAGTGTGTCCATTGAAGTCACTAGACTGCCATGTTGCTACTCTCTTAGACCACATATTGCAATGCTAACAGGGAGTTGGCCTCTTCATTATAAAATGCATTCCTTCTGTGTTCCTTTTTGTGTAGGCATTTGTAAAATGGCTGCATGTTGGCTTCACTAACGTGTTATGGCACCAATGGGCAAACCCTCTATCCAGTCAGTGTAACAGAGATCAGTGGGGATTTTAGAAAGATAGAATGGGGAATTACTTACATTTCACTTGGATGCCACTCTTGTAAACTACTCCATCAGGAGTTGGTAGTAGAGGAGGAATCGAGAAGAGAGAGAGAGAGAGAAAGACAGAGAAAGAAGGGGGGATAGAAACACAGCAATCGTGATCAGTTCATGAAAGCATTAACACACCGTGAAATCAATGGTGGATCCAGGGGGGTGGCAAGGGTGAGGTTGTGGTAAGGGGTAATGTTTCCCTCGTTTGGATTAGTAGCCATAAAATTTCATTTTAAAGGGTGTGTACACCATTGGTAATTACCAATGAAAAGAAACCAAGAGAACTATTATCTAAACGCTTAATTGGTTTTAAGATGAGTGCTATTACTAAACATTGATTCCTGAGAAGTTATATTCCATCCGACATATTGTTCTTTTTTTAAGAAAACATGAATAAACATTCCAATCTGAAATAGATCATCAGCCGTTGATCTACATGTATTTCCACATTAGAATAATCAGAATGCATTTAAGCTAAATTTGTCACAGGTTGGTTTTTGTAATGGTTCTTATGTATGAAATATTGATGCATTTACAGACATTCTACCAATAGTGTACACTGCCTTTAAATGACATATTCTGGTAATTTGGTAATGGTTAACGTGCTAACGTGTTGGTTATGTTCCCCCTCTCCACTTTTCCAGTCATCTTGGATCCGTCATTGTGTGACAAGACCTTACTGCATCAATGTCTGTCCGTTGCAACAAATTGTGGGAGAAACGTTAAGAGTGATCACCCATAATGCAGAGCGATCACCCATAATGCACTGTCATAATGAGGCTTTGATGATGAGACTGCACGATCGATTCAAGAGCTGCTGGGCTGATTCCCCTACCATTCAACAAACACTTTTTAGGATTACGCCCAACCAATTAATTAGCAGGCTACAAAGGTCAGCCAATCCAGTGAACCTGTTAGCCTGTTGACCTCAGTGCATTAAAGCGAAGGGGAAGATTCACATCTATTCATGTGATTCCCACAAAACCTTACGCCATGTCACAAGCATGTCGGTCATCTGTGATGTAGAAGCACAAGGTACATGTACATGTACATGTATATAGGCTAGGCAGATACCGTTATCTAACCATAGCTGTAGCTAAAGCCGTTTTTCGGACATGGCCTCAAAGTGTATTTAACCAGTTCGCGTCGGAGGCCGTGTATACACGCAATTTTTTTCTGCACCGTGGATCGGAGAGCGTCTAAACACGCCACAGGAAACTCCGGAATATTTGTATGCATGCTCGGTGACATGCTCGGAAGTGCCGGCCACCCGCTGTGGAAGCTTCCATTCACGGTGTGTGTGGGGAAAATAAACCCGCACAGGGGCCCAGAAAAACTTTTTTATTCCCGACGCGAACTGGTTACGACTTCAAGTGGATAGATGTGAATACATGTATAGCACACCAAATTATGTCCCACAATACACTGCCGTAAAACACGCATTGAAACAATCAAGTCCGTTGTGATAGATTTGTCCTCTTAAAAAGAGTAAAAATCACACTGGTTCCATAAGAGAATTAACTACAACTGGAATTCATTATTTGCAAATGAGCATTAAAACAAATTCATGTAAATCATAGCTCTTTATGTTATTTTAAACAACATGCTCACTAAATTATATGCATAATGTATTAACCCTAACTCCCTAGACAACAAAGGCAGGATTTTGAAGGATTTTTATTGTTCAGTAACAATGCTTAGGGAGTTAGGGTTAATGATGTGGCAAGCCTGGAATTTCACACAGGCCATGGCCTCCTTTGCTCTTGTGGCCCTTACACATTTTCCCATAGATATTCTGATATATCTAATGGAAGTGTCCTTTACTCAGGAAAAATGGCCTTGCTTCTAAAAGAATGAAAATCCAGGCCTGATCATGTAAACTACTTTCACTGTCTCACATTATCTCATGTAGCAAAGATAGATAATGTGGTTCAATACTTTCTCTTTTCTCTGAATTTTCTGAGAAAATGTTCAACATACACTAAACATTTCTTATGAAGTATTCAATAACTTTTGAAAGAGTGAACTTTTGATGGACAGTTCCCCTGAGGTCTAAAAATGTTTAGGCCACAAATCTTCCTAATCCAGGAATGAGGCCTAACCTTTTTCAGCTCTTACCTTTGATCTCTCTACAAATGCAATGATTTCATGGCACCCACCATTTGCTTACACATCCTTGACTGGTGTGAACCAGTGAAGGATGGTTTCCTGCCACCTTTCATATCTACAAGGTGATCATTCTGTTTTGGGTACCAGTCTTCTTTTGATTCTACTGATGTTTTTGTTTCGACCAATACTTTGCGCTGCAACTACAAATCATTCAATGAATGTTCCTTGTGAATAAGTATTTCATTCTGTCTGTCACAGTTACCCATTAATGCTGCATACAATGGGTTACCCATCAATCTATTTTGCCTAAGAACCTTCCCGAATCCATCAAAATCCAACACCATGGAGTCACACAATAGTTGGACTTTGGACACCCAGCCCCATGCAAAGAATCCCTGGCTGGGCTATACAGTATTAAGTTCATCAGAATACAACACAACCAGCCATTGGAGTTTGATGAGTTTGATGGGTTTAGGGTTCTTAGGGTTAATGAATTGTTTTTTAAAAGATAACAGTTGGTACAAATATCAATCATCCTGAAAAATTATCTGGTTTGCTTAAAAGAGGAATTGCTTTGAAAAATTCTCAAAAAGTTGCCACTGGGCAAGCCCTTTTGAAAAATAACAAAACTTCAGAAAACCTGTTACAGTTTGTTGTTTTTTTCTCAAAACCGTGAACACCAATTATGACAAAATTTTCACAGGTTAGCTTAATGGTACACATATTTTTTTTCTTTCTTGAAAACTAGAGGGTTCGAATGAGTATGTTTCAAAATACCAATGTTGTAACTTCCCTTGAAAACATGCCAGGTGGCAACTTTTGTGTGCACCCAATTTGTGTTGGATTATGGCAACTGTGACAGATCAAATGGAATGAAATGAACATGATAAACACAAGCATGATGCTATAGCTTCTCGCATGAATTTTTGACCCATTTAGCACAATGATATTTGCTATTTTGCATATGAATGCTAAACACTAACCCCACAGACCAAAGGGAGAAAAGTTTGAGATCAGTGCCGTGGTCGAGCGGTTTAGTGCATCAGATTTGTGTTCTGATGCCCGAGTTGTCAGAATGTGGGTTCAAATCCCAACCGCGACCGGGGTGCTTGTGTGCTTGTGTCCTTGAGCAAGACACTTTACCATAATTGCTTCTCTCCACCCAGGAGTAAATGGGTACCTGTGAGGGCAGAGTTGGTTGTTGTGTTTGATTAGCCCTATATGCGCTGTTATGGCAGCAATTGAGCTGTATACTCCCCAGGGAGCTGAGATGGTTTCAGGAATGATTTATGAGCCTGATGAGTAGGGGTAATAATATAATGCGCCTTGAGCACCAGTTTGGTGGATATGTGTCCACATTGTATATAAGTCCATATTATTATTATTATTATTATTATTATTATTTAAATAATAAAATTAATGTCTTGACGGTATGACTTTTATCGTCATGCGATATTTCTAAGGCCAAAAAAAAAAAAAAAAAAAACGACTCCAGTTTCTGATCACAGGTAGGCTGCAGTGATGTTCTTTTTTAAAACATGCATGTTAACATGTATATGCAGTTATTGGAACAGACCAAATTTGCCATACACCAAGTATGGTGCTAAGAAAGGCAGCACAAATCGGGTAAATTAAATTTAATTTAATTTAATTTAAAAAAAAATGTTCATACCTCTATGTGAAAAAGTTGTTTAACCAGTTCGCGTCGGAGGCCGTGTATACACGCAATTTCTTTTTGCACCACGGATCGGAGAGCGTCTATACACGCCAGAGGAAACTCCGGAATATTTGTATGCATGCTTGGTTGACGTGGCAACGAGCTGAGCATACAGTGACATGCTCGGTAGACGTGGCCACGCGCTGTGGAAGCTTCCATTAACGTGTTTGTGTGGGAAAAAGAAACCCGCACAGGGCCTAGAAAAACTTGTTTATTCCCGACGCGAACTGGTTAAAACACAACACGGCAGAATTCCAATCGATCCAGCAATTTTGGCTGCAATTGGAAATTGTGTGGGGATGCACGTGGAGACCAGAAACTAGAATCTTTTTGGGGGCTCAAGACATATTCTGTATCAGGATTTTAATCTTAGAGTAAATTTAATACCTCTCAGATATCTAAGATACATGTGTATCTTTGAGTACATGTAGTTATACACTTTAGGACTACCGATAGTCAACTGAAACAAATAACATATTCTAAAACAAACATCAACAATTCAGTTGATGACTTAACATGTGCACAACAAACAAAAAACACTCCAACAACAAAAAAACCTGTAAACAAAACCACTTCCACTCCATACATTCGATGCTCACATACAAACCAAACAACAAATCCAAAAACAAGCATGGGAAAATATCAGAAAAGATGAAAAAGTCAACTGAAAAAAAAAAAAAAAACTGTTTGAATCCAATACTGATCTGCCCCAGTGACCTTTGACCTTTTGGGACTCTTAATGATATAGTCAGATACCCTCATCTGGGATTCTTGTATTACAAGAAAAGGTAAATTAGAGATAGGGGACTAGCACATGCATGTAAATAGGGCTTCATGAGTTTTTTAGTTGCCAAAATAACTCGGCAATCGGCAGCAAATGCAAGAACTAAAAAACACTTTCACAAGAACTTACAAATCAACTGAAAAGCAATGTTTTGAACATTTTGAGGAAAACAAATCCACTTCACTCCCAGAAATCAATAAATAAATCTAACAAAATAAATAACACCAAGCATATTTTCAATCATTTTTTTTATAGGAAACAACTGATTACAAATAATGATAGAGGATGCTCAACTGCTGAACTATTCAAGTTTTGATGTATTCCAATTTTCTTTTCAGTTCACCCAAAATAAAGTGACAAGCATCAAGCTCTTTTAGGAAGAGGGCGCTGTTTCATGCATGGATGACCTCTGACATCACAGATGACCTTTGACACAGCAGTACAAAATGGTGCGGGGCACATGCATGACACAAGGGTCTAGGGTTCATACACTTTTCCAGGACTTTCCTACCGCAAAGAATGTAAAGCGTGTTTCAAAATTATAGTCAGATTTGTCCACATTTAATTGTCAGCAAATAAATGTTTTTTTTGTAGCACAAAAAAGCAGAACATTTATAACGACAAAAACTATCCATTATCCAGGAACTTCCCTGTTTTATGTCTAGGCTGTATACATCCTGGAATAAGATTTTCCTGGTTTACCAGAACATGTAAATGAACGCATCCTTGGAATAAATTTCCTGTACTTTTCCAATAAGTGTATTCACCCCTGGGTTAAATTCCTATTTTTTTCTGATTCCATAATTCCACCATTTCCTGATTTTCCAGGACATGCACACCCTGGTTTTGCAACTCCACAAGTTTCCTTTTTCCATGCCATGTACACATTCTGGTATAACAATTCCACAATTGTCCTTTTTTCCGTGACATATACACATCTGGTATAACAATTCCACAATTGTCCTTGTTTTCCTTGATATGTACACATTCTGGTATAACAATTCCCAAAATTTCCCTGTTTTCCCATGAGGTGTATGAACCCCGAGGAGGTATCGTCTCAAGACAGACACGTCAAAATGCTTTCATTGAGAGGATTGTCATATGAGGCAAATCAAGCAATTCTCAAGGAGCATGATGAAGATTTCTGTACCCACCTCTGGACGTCTTTATCGAGGGGTGCCTCATTTTCTGACAGCCTTTTTATTTTGTTTTTAGAGGGTCCATGTTTTTTTGTTGTTAATGGGGGCGGGGTATAAAGACAAAGCATTGACAATACATTAGTATATTAACTACAACAAATACATGTAAAATAAATGAAGGAGGCAGAATGATGTTCAGTGGATTACAAATGTCCATAGTAACTGGGGACGGCTCCCTGTGTCTACAACCAAAGTTAGTTTTTGTTGAAAAGAAACTGTCGATATCTAACAATTGAGGTATTTTGGCGACTAAAAACCTCAGCTTTTATTGTTACTTCCTGGGCTCAAAACTAGGATAGGATGGTGTAATAATTAAGAAAATTGGACAAATGTTTTTTTCTTTTCTTTTCAGAACAACAATTATGGAGTGTAAATGAAGGGAAACAAATGGGAGAGGTTTGAGATATAATTTTTGTTTTGAAAAATCAGGGCACAAGAAAAAAAATTAACACATGTATTAAACAGACATGAATTGAACAGAAGACAGACTAAAATATTCATGAAAAATTTGATAGCGACATCTGACTATGAATCCATCTTTATACAATCTTCACCTTTGAAACAAACGGTAGTATAAACAATGTCACACTATCTTGTTACAGATTAACCCTCCTACTACTACTACTACAAGGGTCAAAATGTTGATATACTTGCCAAGGTTATATATCTAGTGCACTTAAAAGTCAAACACTGTCAAACCTTACGTGTAGTAAGTACATTTACAGGTCAAAATGAGTCGACCGTTTTTGACTGGTAAAAGCATTGTCTGGTATTGTTCAGGGTGGTCAAAATGACAGTTAAAACCAGTCAAAAATGCCCCTGTGTGCACATTTTGGTCAACAGTCAAAACAGGCAGTTGACTGGTTTTGAACCTCTACAGCAACTTCCCACTAAAGTGCAGCTACAGTAGGAGGGTTATAGGGGCCGCAACACAACCCACACTAGATATTGTGAGGACAACGAATGTTCTCCCTAAGGTAAAACAATCTCACAACACAATATAAGCCTGTCACTCCCCAACTACAGCATCGTTCCCTACTGTAGTGGAGACAGGCACAACTGTAGTGTTGTAGGCCTTACTGTAACACTACAGTTGGGCTAATACCATAGACCTACCCAGAAATACACACATCCCCAAAATAACTACTTAGATACATGTATATACATGCACACCACTTCAAACTCCTCCATTCACACAAGTTTGTGTATATTTTGTGATACATGTATGAGAATTTTCTCTTGTTCCCTCATTATAAGACAACACAACTTAGGAATTCATCTGCAGTAAACTGACAACAGAGAATCCTTAATAATTCCCTTTAGTCATAATTCCTCTGTTGTAATGCACACAAACACACATACATACATGTACATGTATCCTACAAACTCCCTTCTACATCCCCTTGCACACCCCCGCAGACATCCTGAGATACAAGGGACGCTATACCAACCTGTGTGCTGACAGCATCTTCGTGATACGATCTACTCTTTCTTCTTGTCTCTCCTTCTCCTCTGGTGACATTGTACGTGTCCTCTCATCCTCATCGTCGTCTGGGATGTAGCGCTCTGGGATGAGAATTTTTGCTGGCATACCGAGCTGAAGAAACAAAGGATGGATTGAGATCGAAGGTCATGTACATGTAAATCGGTAGATACAATAATGTTGAAGTAATGTTTCTGACATAAAAAGTATCTTTCAGGGTAAATTGCATCAACAAAGCTTAGGCCCCCCCAAAAAAGACTCCTGTTTCTGGTCTGCGTACAGTGTATGTGTCGCCCCAGACCCGCACATAGGCATTTTTAGTTTGGTTTTCTTTTTTGCTATGGAATGATGTCCAATTGCAGCCAAAATTGCTGGATCGATTGGAATTCTGCCGTGCTGTGTTTTAAACATCTTTTTCGATTTGTGCGGCCTCTCTTAGCCACCATACTTTGTGTATGGGAAATATGGTCTCGTTCCAATAATTCTGAATATATACATAACAGCAAAAGAAACGTCACCCCTAATTTTTTTTATTATTTTCATTTTATAATTAATATAATTTGTTTAATGAAGAATATTATGAGTATGGAGTGTAACACGAACACAATGTGGCAAATTTGGTTGACCTGGCAGCCAACCATCCCACAACATTGTATATTTATTATGTTTAATAATATAATTACTTAACAAAATTTAGGGGGTGACGTTTCTTTTGCTGTTATGTATATGGTAACATGTATCACTTTAAAAAATAAAATACAAAAAAAAATTGTGTCACCACACTGATTTTGAGGCTGACCTATGAGCAGAAACTAGAGACTTTTGTTTGTTTGCCTAATGAAACAATGTTCAATCCGATCACTTCAAATTGAAAGTGCAGACAGCAAAATATAAGACATCAGAAAACTATTGCACACACTTACATACATGTACTTATGGCTTGTCTTGGGGGCGTCGCAATATAGCATGAAACTAGTTTTTTTTGTTTCATGCCTGCAAAACACTCTTATAAAAACAAGATCCTTTTCCCAACTCCTCTTGATAGAGGGAATCAAGAACTGATGAAATATCTTTAGTGTTGGATTGCATGTGTTTACATGAATCTCAATTTTGAGTCCCTCAATGTATATTTTGGACACTTACAAAAAAGAAAACACTTATATTTAATAGTGATGGGAGTTACATGTTAGTTTGCTAACTATTTAACCCTCTCAGTACCGAATTGTTTGACCACTCAAGCGTGAAGCATACATTCTTACACAACAGAAAGCTTGTGTTCAAAGACCAATTTTACAAACTCTATTATCACCTTGAAGATATCATTTTACAGCAAAATAAATAATAAAAAATATCTTACTTATTGAATTCCCTTTCATAAAATCCAAAAAACATTAAGATTGGTCAATAAATGCCCAAGTTCTTGGTCTTTGTTTCCTCAGTGTGATCTGTAAACTCAAACACTTTTTTGTACACAAACACATGGCGCTCCGTAGGTGTTTGGCATTTCGGATCTTTCAACTCCAATTTGAAGGGATTGCATAATAGCAACCTTATTCTATTTCACCATCAATGGAAAGATCCGATCTTGCTCTTTCCAACCATTGTAAGCTTGGGTATGGAGGGTGAACATGGACAAAACTACAGCTTTATAACAAATGGCCTTTGTGCTCAGGCTTGAGTGCTTTTTTGTGTGAAAGCTTGGTCGACTAAAGTCGACTATGGTAAGGAAAGGGTTAACCAAAACTTTCACGGTAGGTTAACCAATTAACTGAAAGTCAGGGCACCTAGTGACAGTCACACAAACTATATCGTCAGCAAATGGCACTTCCTGCAATGATTGTTTTAATAACCAATGCGGCAAAAAAGAAATTCTAGAACAACCAAATGGCAGCAATTTCTTCCAAAGTTGTTGGTCGTATTTTATAATTATTTCAGTTTCGGTTAGCTGGTTAGCAAATTTCTAAACGGTTAGTGCAGTTTCGGTCGGTGAACTGGTAAACCACCCCAGCACTAATATTTAATATTAACAAATTCAAGTGCAAATCAGCCAAAATGTTTGGGTAGGGCAACATTATAGGTTCATGCCTTTCATGGGAAAAGGGAAAACAATGACCCGGGCCAAATTCATCGAGCTGCTTAACAACAAAATATAGTTATCAGTTATGGTTTGCGGTAACACCATGTAGTTTGAATCTTAACTATCACTATGAGAGAGTTAACAACAAAATATAGTTATCGGTTATGGTTTGCGGTAACACCATGTAGTTTGAATCTCAACTATCACTATGAGCGAGTTAACAACAAAATATAGTTATCGGTTATGGTTTGCGGTAACACCATGTAGTTTGAATCTTAACTATCACTATGAGAGAGTTAACAACAAAATATAGTTATCGGTTATGGTTTGCGGTAACGTAGTTTGAATCTTAACTATCACTATGAGAGAGTTAACAACAAAATATAGTTATCGGTTATGGTTTGCGGTAACACCATGTAGTTTGAATCTTAACTATCACTATGAGAGAGTTAACAACAAAATATAGTTATCGGTTATGGTTTGCGCTAACACCATGTAGTTTGAATCTTAACTATCACTATGAGAGAGTTAACAACAAAATATAGTTATCGGTTATGGTTTGCGCTAACACCATGTAGTTTGAATCTTAACTATCACTATGAGAGAGTTAACAACAAAATATAGTTATCGGTTATGGTTTGCGGTAACACCATGTAGTTTGAATCTTAACTATCACTATGAGTGAGTTGTGGTTCTGATAATAAGAACCATATAAGTCTTCTCTACGTTCCGACTAGCATGCTCTCGTCATCATCAGGAACATGAAGGAAACTGGTAGATGCAGAAAATATGGCCGAGCTGGTTACCAGCCAATCTTCCATTCTAAAGGTAAATCATTTGGCTGGTTGTCCGATTTAAACTGCTCAGCAAAAATATTTGCTTAGAATAATTGTTTTCGCAGCTCCATGAAATTGGGCCCTGGGTCCAGTTTCATTGCGCTGTTGTACTGAACATAATGTTTCTTAAATATTCATTCTAATGTGCAATTTATGAAAGGGTACTCTTTTCGTTAAAACTGATTGACAATAATTTCACCTTTTTTTTTTTAAATCAGAAAAAAATCATCTATTGGGAAGACTGATACCATCATCAGCTTCACACTAAGTATTTTTTAATTACCCAATTTTTTATCTTTAATATTTAAAAAAATAAATACAAATGCAAAATGTTCCACTTATAAATTAGCTCTATGAAATTGGACCCAAGTCCAGAGGATATAAATGTATACCTTTAAGGATGCATGTAAAAATAGTGCTCATCACGATCATTTCTTTTAAAACATGGTGTCACATTATTTAAGCAACAATGATTTCAGACAAAACCAGGGAACCAATGTGCATTGCTTACATCTAAGGTATTGTGCACGGGTCAATACTTGGTGACTTTCTCCAGCATTACGTCATTAGCAACGTATTTCATAACAAGAGAAATATGGTTCTCTGAACATCAGGACTAATAATACTGTCCACATGGTTTAACAGGAAGGTACAACATTGGTAATAGATCAATCCATTAAGCCCCTCCCACCATAGTAACTGTCTAGCAATATAGCACATGTGGGTACAACACGTCAGCCTCGCTCCTTGATCGTTGAGCTGTCAATCATTGTGCTGCCAACCGGCTGCCATGTGCACACATATGTCCCGTACATACATAAGGCAACAAAAATAGTCTCCAGTTTCTGGTCATCGGTTGGCTTCAAAATCGGTGCGGTGACGTGCTTTTTTTTTGCTTTTTTTTTGGGGGGGGGGGGGGGAGGAATACGTGATACATTGTATACAGTATGTGGGGACCAAATTTCCCATATACAAAGTATGGTGGCTAAGAGAGGCCTCACAAATCGGGCAACATTCATACCCCTATGTGAAAAAGTCATTTAAAGCACAGCACGGCAGAATTCCAAATGATCCAGCAATTTTAGCTGCAATTGGATATCATTTCATATCCAAAAAATTAATAAATAAATAAAAATGACGATGCGCAGGTCTGAGGCGACGCCCACGGAGAATAGAAACAGAAGACTTTTGTTTTTGGACTAATGGCAGCTTATTTGTTTGACTAATGGCAGCTTATTTATGTTTGACTAATGGCAGCTTATTTATGTTTGACTAATGGCAGCTTATTTGTGACGGGCTCTGCGAAAATGAGTCGCTTCTCGCACGGCCTATTTCCACGTACAGGGTTGATGAATGTTTGGAGGGTGAAAAAAAAAATAGGAAATTGATTTTCTGATTATCCATTACTTCGGTTCTTTAGTATCTGTATTTTCATATTTATAAATCAAAAAAGCTATTGGTAACTATGCACATTTTATTAGTAACCTTCTGAAGTCATGGGTTTTTACAGTTTTTTTTTAATAGGCAATTTCTCCTATACGGGTTTACTTGATTGTTGACATTTATAAAACATATTTTCAAAAGGTGATAACTTTTGAACCGGACATGCCACAGTTGTTTAACAGGTATCAAAATGAAGCTTATTGCATGCTCTTTTCAGCCATGTATATAACTAAAAAATTATGTTCACCCCCATGTGACTCATTTTCACAGAGCCCGTCACATTTATGTTTGACTAATGGCAGCTTATTTATGTTTGACTAATGGAAGATTATTTATGTTTGACTAATGGCAGCTTATTTATGTTTGTCTTCATTTTAACATGTCAGACTTTAGGATACATAATCGCGACAGTGATTGGTCAATACATAATGGGGGCGAGGCTTAATGGATCGGTCTACATGCATTACCATTTACCATTGTATTATCTAAACATTTACTAGGTGTAAAGTTGGTAATTAATTATCAATCATCATGAATTATTCATTAAAGGGACAATATCGTCACGATCAGAGCAGACTTTCAACAGGGCATGGAATCGGTGTCCTACTTTAAGATGAGCACAGTGAATGAAAATTACTGGCTCATTTATGCAGCAGCAATGGTAATATGGCCTTATCATGCGGGGTATTATGGTAGTCACTTTGTTAATCTAAAACGAGCATTCCGATTCCATGCCCTGTTGATCGTGACGATACTGCCCCTAAGTGTTTTCATCTATAAAAAGGAATTTGAGTTTAAAAAACATACAAAACATGTTACATTTGTTGACTTTTCTTGACAAAACGCAACTAAAATTAGGGAGTTGAAATAAATGTACGTTTCCAAATACCAATGTTTCACCTTCCCTTTAAGAGCTGTTAAGCTAAAAGTACATACCATTCTCATAAAATACTATCCACTATTTAGATCAATGACCAATGAAATGCTAATATACTCAGAGTCATGTGCCTAGTAACTTGTCAAAAACATAAGCTAGCAACCATCCATTCAAACATTTGACGAAGATGAAGGACCGATGAAGGACCAATGAAGCAACCAGTCACTGTATGTCACACCAATACAAAACATGGGCAACGACGTGTGACAATAAAATGTCATAATTCATGCAAATCATTCACTGCAAATTGATAACGTCAGATTTGCATTACATTTGAAGTTAAACCTTTAGGAAAAACTAAACGGCGAGGTGAGTCACTGGTACTAGCAAAAGTCTATTACATTCATGAAGTGTACTAGTTTTGTAATTATCTAGTCCACGACATAGTACTCCAAGAACAATGGATTTGGCCCATTCATGACACTGCAGTAGCAGTGCATCCTGGGTGACTTGCTGGCTGGCATGTGTGAGATGTAATTAACACACCAGTGTTTAATGCATACTGCGCTGTAAATGCGCCAATAATGTATGTACTTTGTGCGTCTCTCTGCTGCAGCCAAGTGCATCAAGTTTGAGTACCGTTTTGTTCTGGAACTAGCAAGCAGTCTCGAGTGCTTATCCCATGGTGTAAACCGAGGTTTTACAGTACATGTGTACATGTACACTGTATAACAAAGGGAATAATGGCTCCTCGGTTTGCGATTGTTGTCCTCAGTTGAAAAACATGTGCAAATCTATTTAAAGTATAAACAATAAAGGAGAACAATACACGTAGGTCCTCGGTTTACACCATAAACAAACATGTGTGCGCATTTGGAGTAAATGCCATGAACTTGAGTGAAACGAGCATACTTCGTGTATGTACATTTCTGACAACAGATATATACTGAGCACTGAGGATTGATCTAAAACATTAACAGGTTATTCCTGGAGTGAACACAGAAACATTTACTGAACCTGGACTCGAACTTGGGACAAACAGTCAAGTGTCTATTCTAATTTATCATTCGGGTCACAAATAACATACATTGTACAAGTGTAGCAACTGTTTGAATTAAAACAACAACTTAAGCATTTCCTGAATGCAACAAAGCAATTCCTTACAATCTTCATGGCCAAGGAATTCAAATAGTTATTAGTGTGCGCAGGAAAAGGGGTAAGAAATAACAAAGTTGTTAATTTAACAGTAATATTCAGAAGGAATCCAATTCTAAGGATGTACATTTTTTAATTCAGGCTAGAGCAGTGTTTCCCCCTGGTACAAAGAGCTTGCATTTGTCGCCATGTTCAAGGTCAAATATAGGAAAGGTGACCTCAGCAAGGCCGCCCTTTTGAGCATGTGACATCATATGCAACCGTTCTATTAGTTCATGTGAATGGAGTGTCATGGCTGAGTGGTCTAGCACACGGGACTTATGTTCTGGGAGACGAGTCTTCAGAATGTGGTACCCTATAAATTGCTTCTCTCCACCCAGTAGCAAGTGGGTACCAGTGAGGCTCAAGTGTGCCTAACTGGCAGCCCAGGATGAGTGGTTCCTGATATGTATTTATTTATTTATTTATTTATTAACCCTCCTACTATAGCTGCACTTTAGTGGCTAGTAGCCATAGAGGTCAAAATCAGTTTTAACTGTTGACTGTTGACTGTTTGACTGGTTTTTACTGTCATTTTGACCACCCTGAACAATACAAGATAATGCTTTTACCAGTCAAAAACGGTCAACTCATTTTGACCTGTAAATGTACTTACTACACTAAGGTTTGACAGTGTTTGACTTTTAAGTGCAATAGATATACCTTGGCAAGTATATCAATATTTTGACTGATTTTGACCCTTGTAGTTGTAGGAGGGTTAAACAGTTTTTATAAAGCTGTACACTGTACATGTAGATCTAGGCACTTATAGTATTATCTGTGTCATTGGGCTACTTTAAATCATTCCTGAATCATTCTAAACTTCCTGGGAAGTATCCAGTTCCGGCAGCTTATTAGACGCTAATCAAACACAATTGTGCAATCTCTGCCCACACAGGAACCCATTTATACACCTGGGTGAAGAGAAGCAATTCATGCTTAAGTGTCTTGCTCAAGGACACAAGGGCCACAACTGGCATGGCTAGGATTCAAACCCATATCTGCCAATTGACCACCAGAACTCGAGTCCGGTGCACCCAGAGGAAACCCAGGAGAAACACTGTCTACCAATCTACGGGATGAGACAAGATCCAGGTATAAACCTGTGGCTGTGATGGATCAGGTGAAGCAAAGAACCACTCTCTGAGTAGCTTCCTCTTAGCCTGGTAATAGGTCAGAGGGATAGAGGATTGATAGGGGTAGGAGGACTATGGAGATGAGGAAATAAAGAGAGGCAGATGGAGGAAGGAGGGAAACGATGAGGCACAGGTGGGCGGGGGAGAGAGGCAGTGTAATAGAGGGGGAAGAAAAAATGTAAAACCAGACAGATACAAGTCAGAATCAGACACCTCTAGCCACAAGAGGAAAGTATACGATCAGTACATTTCCATTCTGTTGTGTCTTATGTACCTGTATCATGAAACAGAAAGGACTTCCCCCGGTGTTTCTGTAAGGGCAGCAAAATGAACTAAAGTGCTCGCTTTTAAACTTTTTTGGGGAAAGGCGCTATATCAAGGGCGCAACCACTGGGGGGGGTCGGGGGTCACGACCCCCCTACTTTTATGTGGACCTCCCCAACTTCTGGAACATTTTGGTATTTTATGTATACATGATCCTAGTAATGTCATTCATGACATCACAATGGCTGCTTGGGACCCCCCCAACTTTCAACACGTGGTTGCGCCCTTGCGCTATATACATGTACATGACAGTATCTATCTATCATGTGATGGAGATATATATCTACATGTAAAACAAGGCAAACACAACCTTTATATTCATTCATACATGGAATTCTGGCGTACATAATTTGGAAATAACAGTTGATGTTTTTTTTAAATGACTGCTCCTCGGACAGAAATATTTCAAGGGATGTTTGATATCATCACTTCACAAAGTTTTTTGTTGTTGTTGCTGTTGTTGTTGAGAATACCAAATATATACATTGCCTTTTAACCATGTCAGTTACAGTAAAGAACTCCCCCGAATGCCACCAAAAACCAAATTATCACTTGAATAACTCAAACTTACAAATCCAATGCCTTTAGATTTGTCTTTTTCAAATGACATAAAGTTACCACAAACACCCAGTCACACTTGTTACAGCCCAACAGTTTATAATAAAGAAAGCCTCCAAGAAGCACTTACAAGTGCAATGCCTTTCATCAATTTGTCTCCTTCAACTGACTAACAGTTGCCACAAGCACTGGGTCCACCTTGTTACAACCCAACAATTTTTTTTAAATTTTCACCCCCCAAAAAAGCCACAAAAAGCAATGATTGTTTAACCCTCCTATGCCCAGGCTGAAATTTGGCCCAGTAAGCACCGCACCCACAGACAGTCACTTGAGTATTTTTGGTTGCATTGCCAATTGTTCACACATAAGAGTGCTGGAGATAGTGGCAAAGTCAAACACACTTGTGTACAGTATGTCTTACAAGTTATATGCAGAGTCACACAGAGCTGTGTATGTACTGCATAAGTTACAGTCGAGTGGTTTTGGTTTGACCTCCTACCAGAGCCACATGTCCTTGCATTTATTTGAGTGCACTGCACAAAGTCAATGGGTTGGGAGTGACATACAAATTTTGAGTGTCTTTGATTGTTAAACCTATAGGAGGGTTAATACTTGGATATAAACTCAATCTTACAAGTCTGCCACCGGTGGATTTGCCGATTTCAACTGATTTAAAGCTGCCACAAGCACCAAACCCAACAACTTTTCTTTTAAATTCACCAAAAAAGCCACCAAAAACAATGATTGTTACTTGAATATAAACTCAAACTTACAACTCTGCTGCCGGTGGATTCACCTATTTCAACTGACTTCACATTGCCACAATCACCAAATCACATTTGTTACAACCCAACAACTTTTTTTTTTTAATTCACCAAAAAAGCCACTTACATAAAAAACAATGATTGTTACTTGAATATGAACTCTAACTTACAAGTCCACCGCCGGTGGATTCGTCTACTTCTACCGACTTGTAGTCACCACGGACAATGTTGGACTGTTGCGGGCGCGATGGTTCTGTCACTTTAAATTCATATTCCTCATCCGAAGCCGTCATGGCTTTCTGTAAGTCATGTATAGCAATATCATCCTGAACACCCTGAACAAAATATATCAGAGAAAAAGAAATTTATGATGGAAAGTGATAAATAATAAAGGTAACACAATTTAATTATCTCTCTTGAGTTGTGTGGTTCTGAGAAGAACCTATGGGTTAACTCTTGAAGAAAAGAGGAAGTTGAGATGTCATTGAGTTTGCTTGGTTAATAATTCTTGACTGACTGATTGGATCACCCTGATTTGTACGTTCCATTGTCCAACTTAACCCTCCTACAATCAGTGCAATTTTTGAAACAACCCATTCAGGCCACTCCAAGCCATTAGCTGTTGCCAGTGGCCTCCTATGGTTACCCTTCAGTGCACTGTCACACCACTGAAATTGCAGGGTAAAGTGGTAGCCCATTGATACATTGTAGGCATACTAATATGTTCAAACATTTACAGTGACCTTGGGAGGCACACAATTGATTTTGTAAGATTACTTGGAAAGGACAGCAGGCTTGTACATGTATGTACTGAAGGTTGCTCAAGAACAGAATTTTGTGGATCGGAGTGGCCTCCATGTGTAGGAGGGTTTTAATAACCTATTTGACTTGGACTTGACTTGGACTTGATTTGATTTGCACTCTTCATGATTCTATGTATACATGTATGTTCTTGTTTGAAACAGTATGAGCTTGTTCAAAGAAATGTTTCCTAATCTGTGAGGATTAAGAGTACGAGGGGATTAGTTTTAAAAAGCAACTGTGTTATGAACTGGAAGCAAGAATGATCTAAAAAAAGCAACTGACAGATTTCTGATTGTTCCAAATGTTTCTGTGACCAAATATGAATAACTATTGCTCAATGCATGAGATATCAAGGGAAATTTGATAAGATTCACACTTTGTGGATAAATACAACAAACCTGTTTGCACCAGGAATTCCTCTTTTTCAGAAAGTGCCATTTCTCCCAACATTTTAGTTATGTTAAAAATTTACCTCATATTGAAATTTGTAATGCTTTTAGCAATTCCTTAAAAACTCAAAAGTCCCTGAGAAAGATTTCACTTTGAATAAACATATAAAATTTCTTATGAAATATTTGCATACATGTAATGTTATCATGAATATTCATATTTTTGGTAACTGGGTCAGAGGTTACAGGCTGCATCTTTTTCTTGTCTACAAAAGTTTCCTATGATTTGCATAAAATCTCTGCCAAAGTACATGTGCATGTACAGGTATATATCCAAATGGTACTGTCTGTCTGTACATGCTTGCATATGTATGTAATTTCCCATGAATATTCATACTTTTCCTACCTGGGTCAGAGGTCACAGGCTGTATCTTTCCCTTGTCTAAAGCATCATCCTCAGACCTCATTAATATTAATGTTTTTGCAGAATGCTGAACCCTAATTGGTTAACAGCACTACCCAGGCAACCAACTGCATCACACATCAAACATTTATGCGCATGTTTAATTCATATCTTGTGCTATCCTGTTGGTAAGTGTGACTTAATTCTATCATAAACCATGTTCACACATGCTGGCTCCAATGATCATCAGAAGCCCATTGGAAATGCATTGACCACTCTTTTCTTATTTATGCAAGAAATTAAAAAGCTTTGGACTTGTATTTAACATGTGTTGTAAAGACTCTTATTAACAGTCAATTTCTGCCTCAAGAATCATTTTTGAATGTTAAAATCAAGGAATTCATGTTAAATTACACACAAATGTATGGCCAGCTTTTGAACCTGAAGTAGTGAAAAGAATGCATGTACTACCAATGTGTGCACGTATTATGTATCGACTTACGAACAGGATTAATGCCCTTATCTTCTGTTAATAAATTTTATTGCCTTTTTTTATCAATTCAAAGATATCTAATAGTTTAGCAATCATTTCATAGACCAACGCTGATGATAAAGATGACCAGTGCTGTTGATTAAGAGCCTGCATCAGTTTGATATTTTTTAAAAGGAAATTATTCAGGCATGTTTTTTTTTTCAATTTCAAATCAAAATGTGGCGCTCTGAAAGCAAAACATTTGAGCGAGAGAAATGAAAGCAAGTGTGTTGCATCAGCGCTGCAGAACACCTCAAATTTCACTCCATTTTGGTTATATTTAGCAGCAAAATATATCCAAAAGATGTGAGCTTGCAAATCTAGCTTTGTTATTAAGAATGTGAAATCACACAAAACAACAGCTCCCAATATTGTACCTTCCCTTTCACACAGAGTTAACCCTCCTACTACATGTACTACAAGGGTCAAAATCAGTCAAAATGTTGATATACTTGCCAAGGTATATCTAGTGCACTTAAAAGTCAAACACTGTCAAATCTCTCGTGTAAGTACATTTACAGGTCAAAATGAGTCGACTGTTTTTGACTGGTAAAAGCATTGTCTGGTATTGTTCAGGGTGGTCAAAATGACAGTAAAAACCAGTCAAAAATGCCCCTGTGTGCACATTTGGGTCAACAGTCAAAACAGGCAGTTGACTGATTTTGACCTCTATAGCTACTTGCCACTAAAGTGCAGCTTCTGATATAGTAGGAGGGTTACTGGCCTTTTTGTACTGACCCAATGGTATTATGGTTGAAACAACGCATGAATACAGTTCTATAGCGGTGAAAGAAGGCCGATGTGAATGCAGTTTTTCTTTTGAAAATTGCCGGTTATATAACAGCAAAACACGGGCATATCATCTTAAAAATCCCTTTGATAAGTGACATTCTCCTCTATGTATCCAATCAATTGCTTTGTGCCTATTATACAAAAATATGTTGTTGCATGCAGTGAATATCAATAATTGATATTGTGGTTCTACAAGAACTGCTATAAATGTTATCAGAAACAAAGTGTGCCAGTCATGTAATAACCTAGTCCATGACATAGTACTCCGAGAGTGAAAAATAATGGTGCACTCCCATTTAGTGACACTTCACCTCTGTTGACTTGTTTTATTCAAATTGTATTTTTGGTACAAAATGACATGAGTCCATATGCCTGACTATTCCAGTAGTTAGTCAGTTTGACAATATTGTTTGTGTGGGAATAGTTGACCTTTTATAAGTACCAAAAATGACCAATTGGTCAGAGTGTGGAATTGGTTGAGAGAGGATATTTGTTCAGATCCTTGAGTAGCAATCCATTTGAGCCATTCATGATGTTGTATTCCACAGAATGATGTGTTAGGTCTCTAAAAGAACCAATGTATCCTTTATGACTTGCCGCATATGCGAGATGTACAATGTACTTAACACACTACATTTAACACATACTGTGCTGTAAACGCAACTACATAGTGCATGTATTTGTGAGAATCTCTGCTGTTGCCAATTCACATCTAGTCCACGCCTCATCTTGTTTTGGAACTAGTACGTGGCATGGAACACTTATCCAATGATACCCCAAGGCAGGTTAGTCAAACTTGTTAGCACGCTCATTGTGCATAAGTGTATTTGTAGTACAATGCTGTGGACTGGGTTATAGCAGGTTAACACACTTCATGTACGTGTGTACATGTACATAGATGATGTTATAGATCCATGGATATATATTTTGTGTCCATGGATATATACAATATGTCACCCAAAAAAGTGTCACTAACTATTTCTGAAAATATACCAAAACCACGAAATAAATTTTGGAACTTTTTCAATTGCACAGATACTCCTAATCCTTGGCCTAAACACCTGTGAGTTTTATGTAATTTCTCACATAAAGGATTAGGAGTATCTGTGCAATTGAAAAAGTTCCAAAATGTATTTCGGGGTTTTGGTATATTTTCAGAAATAGTTAGAGTGACACTTTTTTTGGGACATACTGTATAAATTGACTTTTCAACAACTTTTCAGTTCCCCACATTCCCTATTGTATCAACAGCATTGTCCTTTTATGTATTTGTTTGTTTTTTGCTGTTTTTTGCTATTATAAAAAATTGTTTTCATTAATTATTATTATTTTAAACCTATATATATGTATCTCTTGTACTGTTATGTGCAACTGGCTTTTTGCCACCTTATCACTATTTAATATTGTAATTTATGACAAAGAACTTGATAAATTTGTTATTATTATGTAATGACCATGCACACACATGTATGTAATTTGACAAATGGGTCACAAAATAAGCTACATAAAGCAATTCATTATTATTATTTTTTTAGTTCAGTTTTTGAAATTCATCAGAAAGAATATATATATACATGTATATAAAATGTTAGATTGTTTTTGCCCTAGAACATTACCCTCCTATATACAGTGCAGTTGCCATAGAATTGTCAGACCTTTCAAAACCTTTCAAGTTTGCTGTACTGAAGGGTTTTGAAAGGTGAGAAAACTGTCTGACAAAGGTTTCGAAAGGTGTAACAACTCTCTGAACAAACTGGTGTTGAAATGTTTCAATACCTTTCAAAGGGTATTGAAAGGTGTGGTTGTTCAGTAGCAACAAATTCTGGAGGGTTTTAAAGGGTTCATAATAATTGATAGCCATTTTGGCCCGTAAGCAGATTTTGAAAGGTTTTGAAAGGTCAAACCATAGGAGGGTTAAACACAAATATTGAGTTAAGTATATAACAAGACATGTTGATGCTCCAACCGAAAATTAAACAATTAAAAAAAATCAAAGTATTTAGACATGTATGAAGAATGGTTTAGAAATTAATGTAGGCATTATGTGATAATTTGGATATGTTAGTATTAGAAGTATACACTATGCAATATGCAATAAGATACAATGTATCTTCCATTATGAACCTAACTAAATGCTAATCTTCCATTTAGCTGAAACTCTAACAGTTTAAATTATTTTATGTTTTTCTTGAATGAGGAAAACAGATTAACCCTAACCCCCTAGGTATTCTGGCTAGGAACCTTCCTGAATCCTCTATAATCCATCAGGTGCACTTTTGGAAATATGCCCTTATCTTCAAAATGCACCATGCATTTTCGTTGATCTTTCATATTCAGCACTTACGGCCTGTACTTCTTGCCAGGTAGTAAGTTTGTCCCATTTGAAGAGGTGAAAGTACCCGTTTCCAACACTGCTGAATTTTTGTCAAAAAAGTGCCCCGTGGATGATTTTGGAGGATATACATGGGCGGATCCAGAACATTTTTTAGGGGGGGGAGGGGCTGAGAATCTAAAACAATTATTTTTCAGTACTACAAAAATTACAATGAAATAATCAAAGGGAGAGAAAAACAAAGCACACTGTGGGAATGGGAGTGCGTTCTCCCCTCCCCTCTCCTCTCCCCCCTCTCTCTCTCTCCCTCTCTCTCTCTCTCTTTCTCTCCTTAAAAAAAAAACGATTTTAGGGGGGGCTACAGCCCCCCTTAGCCCCCCCCCCTCCCCCCCTGGATCCGCCAATGATATAGGGTGGTTACTATTGACCACACAAATAAATGTATAAGTATTAACAGATTTGAAATCAGGTCCACGATGGAAGATACCATTGCTAAAAAAAAAGGGGTGAGAAGCATTAGTATTGCATTTCTGATGTATAACTGGTTAATGAGTTATTAGCATGTATTGTCCGTGCCTTAAATGGTCCGGTCTGAGGTCCCAGTGGGTTACCACTGAATGTGTGTCGCCGATTCCCCTGCTGCATCTTGTTAGTGCTACCATTACCACTGTTAGTGAGGTCAGAGGTCAATCGAGGTTGATAAACTGGGAGAGTTTGCGGCTCGTTAGTGAAGCGGCCGGGCAGGGTCTGGGAACGTGCAGAGCGGATGTGACGAAGGGAGGGGCTCCGTGACTGAGGTGGGGAAGAGGAGGAAGGATACATAACGAGCAAAGCATGGAAGGGAAGGAACAAAACAAATGAAAAAGAAACAATATTAATGATATTAAAAAGCACAGGTATTATAAATACACTGAAGCACAGATATTAACAACAATATTAAAACAACTTTGTATAAATCAATAGAAGCTGTAAGTTTGTGTTGACACCATATGAAAGTTGTCTTACTTATCAAGTTATGTATATGACATAAAACACAATAAAGGGGGCCACTTTCCTACCGTCACGTTAGCAGTTTTTCTAATGGTTGTAATTTTTTTTTAATATCTGAAACCACCCAAAAAGAATTTCAACATTTGAATAGACATGCATGCTTATCCTAAAGATAATTTGAGTTGATTATTACTATTATTTTTTTAATTACCCTAAAATTTCTATCAACAAATGGACGGAAAAGTGCAGTTAACTTTTTCCGTCCAATTTTTATGGAAATTTGAGGGTAAAAAAATAAATAAATAAAATAAATCAACTCAAATTAGTTCTAGTATAAGCCTGCATGTCCATTCACATGTTGAAACACTTTTTGGTCGGTTTCAGGTACTTAAAAATAAATAACAACCATTAGAAAAACTGCTAACGTGACGGATGCAAAGTGGCCCCCTTTATTGTGTTTTATGTCATATGATTCTAATGCAATACAACTCACGAGAGAGATTACTTTCATATGGTGTCACTGCAAAGTGCAAACCTATGCTTTAAATGTCATTTCTCATCGTGCAAAGCCTATGTTTGACTATTAACCCTAACCTCCTACAGGTATTTCCCAGACACCCTGCTGATTGCTGAATGCCAAAAAAATGCAGACAACAAGAAAGTGTGCAGGCTGCTCAATGCAACAAGATCCACCAGCTAGAACAATGGTTCTTTTGTTCTCTGCTGAGGGCAACAAGATGCAATCAACATTTTACATTTGTTGCATCTTGTTGTATTGAGCATGATTAGGGATAAGCTCATGTCATGTTGTTCATAGCAATGTCAGAAGTTCACAACGGTCCACAATTTGCAGATGAAATCCACTTGACATTTCTTATTTTTACACTCAAATTACGCAGAATCAAAAATCATGTCTCAAGAACTTCTGAAAGTTCTTAAATGTCGCAAGAATGTGACCATTTGACAGTTTTTCGACAAATATCAAAATGTGCAAATATATGGGAATACGTGCAACAAATGACACTCTTCTGACAACAAAATGTAAAAGCATACAAAGCAAAGACTTCAAATAGCAAATCAAAATATAATTAAATTTGCCATGGTAACATCAGCTTGAACACTACATGCAATGCTCTATTAAAGCAAAATGTATAAAGAATATGTATGAATTAATGGATAAATAGTTTGGCATTAAAAGGGCAGTATCGTCAAAATCAGAGCAGACTTTAAACAGGGCATGGAATTGGTGTCCTAGTTTAAGATGAACACAGTGTCTGAAAATTACTGGCTCATTTATGCAGCAACGGTAATATGACCTTACTTTTTTTGTTACTGAGTTAATCTAAAACTAGCACTCCGATTCCATGCCCTGTTGATAGTGAGGATTGTCCCTTTAATTAACAGTGGTTTTTATTGCAGCTGTGTACTCTATATATAAAATGTGTTTTATATGAACAGCACATACATGTATATGTATGAGACAGCCATGTGACCGATCTGATTGGTCAATTAGAGATTAAGATTAACGATTGTTGATTGGGCAATCCAAGAATATTTTTATGATAATAACAATAACGTGGATCTTAACCAGTTCGCACCGGGAATAAAAAAGTTTTTCCGAACCCCCGTGGCGGGTTTATTTTTACCGCACAAACACGAACAATGGTGCTCGCCAGAGCGTGACCGGGGAGACCGCGTCTTCCACCGTATGCTTATTGCTCGTTGCCACGTCGACCGGGAATCTATACAAATATTCCCGAGAATCCTGTGGCGTGTTTAGACGCTCTCCGATCCGCTGTCCAAAAAAAAATGTGCGTGTATACACGGCCTCCGACGCGAACTGGTTAAATACCAATAGTACATTACACTAACATCTTAATGTTAGTATTACATTGAAGAAATACTGCTACTACTTGTTAAGTGAACCGTAAAGCATTCCGCCTACAAGACTGCTGTCAATAAAGAGTCTATCATTTAAGAATTCTGCAGACTTTACAGAATGTTCTGGAAAGACAAATGATGTTTAGTATTAAAGCAAAGAAATATAGGGCCAAAACTTTCTAGGTGCACCACAAAGCATTATATTTATAAAAAAAGACTCGTCAATAAATACTGTCTGCTTAGAATTCTGCAGACTCTATAGAATGGTCTGGAAAGGTCAATAATAATGTTAATACACTTTTTTTTAATTCTTTTTTTTTACGCAATTCGCCCCACACAAGGCCAATGGCCACTCCAAGGTGGGGCTACTAAGTCGTTGAGTTGTTACAACGACTCCACACTGAAGAAACCAGCCCCTCGCACCGAAACAAGACAAGTTAATAACCAGCCTCTTCACGGTGCGAATAGGACTGGGAGGGGTAACTAGTCCAGAACAAGGCAGTTATTAAACTGCCTCTGCCCCTACTTAGTATTGAAGCGATTGAAATACTGCCACCACTTGTTAGATGCACCTCAAAGCATTCTACTCAAAAGACTCTTGTCAATAAAGAGTCTGTCATCTAAGAATTCTGCACTCTACAGAATGTTCTGGATAGATACATGTAAATGATTATGTTAGTATATTAACCCCTCCTACTATTGATGCACTTTAGTGGAAAGTTGCTGTTGAGGTCAAAACCAGTCAACTGCCCGTTTTGACTGATGATCCAAATGTGCACACAGGGGCATTTTTGACTGGTTTTTACTGTCAATGTGACTACCCTGAACAATACAAGACAATGCTTTTACCAGTCAAAAACGGTCGACTAATTTTGACCCGTAAATGTACTTACTACATGTAAGGTTTGATAGTGTTTTGACTTTTAAGTGCACTAGATATACCTTGGGAAGTGTATCAACATTTTGACTGATTTTGACCCTTGTAGTAGTAGGAGGGTTAACATTGTAGTATTGAAGTGATTGAAATACTGCCATCAGAGCACCACAAAGCATTCTACACTCACTGGCCAAAAGTATTGCAACATGCTCAAAATAGCACTTTACAGTAACAGGTGAGATGATCATTTAATCTGATTTCATCGATCGTATATTACATAATTTCCGAGCAAGAACAGTAAAAAAGAACACTGACTTCAAAACACAGGCACTTTCAAGAAGTCTTAAGTAGTGTAAATAAAATAAAATAAATTATTGTAACAGTTCTCCAAACTGAACTTTGGTGTGTGTTGCAATACTTATGGCCAGTGAGTGTACTTAATACAAGACTTTTGCCAATAAAGACTTTTCTATGTAAACTCTACAGAATGTTCTTGATAGATCAGTGATTGTTAGTATTTAAGCAAAGAAATACTGCCACCACTTGTTACAGTTATAGTGCACCTCAAAGCATTCTATTGAAAAGACTTTTGTAAAGAAAAGACTTTTTGCTAAGAATTCTACAGACTACAAAATGTTCTTGATAGATCAATCATTTTGTTAGTATTTAAGTGTAGAAAAACTGCCACCACTTGTTAGCTGCACCTCAAAGCATTCTACTCAAAAGACTCTTGTCAATAAAGATTGTCTCCAAACTTTGCAGAATGTCCATTTGTAACAACCAAGGTTGTGTTCTTTCTTATTGTTTAATTGCCGACATTGAGTACTGTTAGTTGTATAATGAAAGAACCCTCTATCTGTTATCTCTGCTTCACACAAAGTAGAAATCAAGTCAAGCAAGGTCTGATAATCAGATAAAATTAAATATGTCTGATAATCGTATCAATTTGAAGATGTTTACTTTTTCATGTTTTACAGGAAATGTTAAATTTATTAAGGACAACCTCTTCATGAACATAAACATGAAAATAAAAATGCTTAGCACTAACAGAAAAGAAAAAATCTTTTTAAAGTACAACCTTTAAAGTACAACCTTTTTGGTAACCTTTAGTAATCATTTACTGACAAGATGCTTTTGTACTGAATTTACAGCCTGCCTTCTATGAATGAGATTATCTGTCGCCACAGCAACCAAATCTATACCTGTGATCCGTCGCTCACTCGTAAGCTTTTTTTCTTAGACTTGTTGAAAGTCGGTTCGGCCTCCGTGTCAGAGAATGCTCCATGATTGGAATCAAACCGGGTGTTCTTGTGTGGGGAACCGGGCATTAGGCGATCCTGGGAATGTTAGTTTACCGTTAAGTGTCAACAGTTTTTAGTTTACTTCAATGGAGTTATTATCCACAGCGGTGACACCAGGGAATGGGCCAAGGTGTTAAAGGATCAAAGCGTTCTCTTCAAATTAGGTCATATGTAAAATAAAACAATCTTGGTGATCGTCCTATCAAACACAAAACTAAGGTTGGGAGGTTCTGTTTCCACCATTACAAGAACAACTCTTACTTAAATCTACTTTTTGAGGACAAAGTTGCAGCTTTGGTGTTTGCCAATCGGGGAAAATTTTCAGTTTTGACCCTTGGTAAATATGGAGGGGGATGTGATAAGATTTTCACATGTTAGTTCTCGTTAGACCAGAACAAAAATTCTCCGGTTTCTGGTCTCCGTGCATATCGCCTCAGACCAACACATCAGCAATTTTAATTTTATTTTTTTGTTGTTGCTTTGAAACAATGTCCAATTGCAGCCAAAATAGCTGGATCGTTTGGAATTCTGCCGTGCTGTGTTTTAAATGACTTTTTTGTATGTCGTATTTCCCTGTGGCAAAAAAAAAAAAAAAAAAAAATAAAAAAAAAAAAAAAACATCACTGCACTGATTTTGAAGCCGACCTATGACCAGAATCCAGTCTTTTTTTGGCCTTATTATTAGAACCAACTATTGGTCAAAGAAGTGGACCAATTAAAAAAAATAAACAAATTTGAAAAACTGAGGTTGGGTATTCATTCAAGTAGGTCAGGTCAAGACGATCACCAAATATTTATTTTTACATGGACTTTTAAGATTAAGCTGTGACCATACATATATACTACTCAAAACAATTTAGGGAACACCGGATTTTTAACATCAAATAGGTTTAAAATGTTCCATGAACCGGGATTTTCATTTGCAACCCCCTCTCTCTCTTTCAGTAGTCATGTCATGAAATGTGTAATCACTACATGCATCCTTTATCATATGTTTCATTGTGCAGTTGTTTCTCATCAATTCTGTGAAACATTGTGTTTATCTGAAATAAATGATCTTGCTTTAACTGAGATTATTCCGGTGTTCCCTAAATTATTTTGAGTAGTACGTATATATTAGAAATCATAATGGCCCCTTCCTATGTACATGTATGTGACTTTCAACTGATGGAGAATTTGTTAACAAATATCAAACAAAAAGTTGAATTTGTTTTAAAAAAATGTGTGATAATCAAAACGAAACCAATCCATGATAAGTAATCAAAGATTTAGTAGACCTTTTCCGTATTAAGTGTTTTAATTCCATCAATTAAAGGAAGGTTAACACTTTTGGTAATATCAAAAGAAATAAAGTTTCACATCAAATGTGTCAAGCTGACATTGGCATTGAACATCCCTTGAAATATGTCTGTCCGAGGTGCCTTAAAATAACTGAACCAATTTCTTGACTGAATGCTCAACATCTTGAGACAAAAAGTCCACATTACAAAATGCTTTTATTTAAAAAAAAAAAGTAAGCATACTCGCAGAAGCAGTTTACCAAAAGTGCAACCTTCCTATAAGGTACTGATCTTTTATTTACAAAAAATTGTTTTAGAAAGTGGCCTTACACTAGGATCCTACTAAAGTCTTTCTCAAAGACCGTTATTCTGTTTGTATTTAAATAGTTTAGACCAAGGCTTGCTAATTAATTGTTGCGTCTGCTGGTTCCAAGGGCCACGCTGACTGGCTTGTTGAAACATGCATATGTGGCCCACGGAGAACATGCTGGAAAACATTGGTCAAGTCAAGGTTTTAACTTAAAACGAAACACTGTATTTTTTAAATCAAATTGTTTCAGCAATAGTTAACACAAGTATTGACATATGATAAACAAAGTATGAATTTCATTGAAATTATTTTTGTAAAAACAGTATGAGAAATTTACACTACCATTGCGGAGAGTTTACGGTCATCATTGTCGGTTGTCAGCCCTTCGTGATCTGGGACTGATCTGGTTCGGCGCATGGGTGATCCCAGGATGACTTCCCCAGTACGACTGATGGTGTGGTCTTAACAAATAAATCAAGAACAATAGAAAGGAGTTTTTTTTTTTACTTGAGTGACTCATGACTCGGGACTCAGATTCGAATCTGACTTGCGTCATATCCTTTCGTGAGATTTGTGACTCGGACTTGAAAGCAAAATGCCTGTTTAATATTAATTATTTTTAAATCCAACTAACTAATAAAATTTGAACAAATTTCCTCAATTTTTTTGGGTCAGCATTGCCACATGTTTTGTGATTATTGTCAAAATATTGACAGGTCCTCTGACAATGTAACTTGTTACAGAAAGGTTAACATTGTTGATGTGCTCTAAATGTAAATGTTTTGTCTTAAATTTGTTTTTAATCAACGCCGCTATACTAATCATATAAGGTCCACACAAAATGTTCACTACAGTGGTCATTTGACATTGACTCTGTGCACAGTGTATCCCTCTAGCAATGAAAATGCACCCAGTGTCTTCACTGAAGGGCACTTTGGTGTCAAGTTGGCAATGCGCGTACAGTTTATGCGCATATGTAACGGTACTAGGAGCATACTTATCCATAAGAGCCATCGATCTCTGCAGATATTTTATGAGTGCGCATATCAACTACAAGTGGAGTGTCGTGGCCGAGCGGTCTAGCTTACTGGACTCAAGTTCTGGTGTTAGCAGCAGAATGTGGGTTCGAATCCCGGCCGTGACACTTGTGTCCTTGAGCAAGACACTTAACCATAATTGCTTCTCTCCACCCAGGGGTTAAATGGGTACCTGTGAGGGCAGAGTTGGTTGATTAGCCCTATATGCGCTGTAATGGCAGCAATTGAGCTGTATACTCCCCAGGGAGCTGAGATGGTTTCAGGAATGATTTATGAGCCTTATGAGCCTTATGAGCAGGGGTAATAATATAATGCGCCTTGAGCACCACTCAGTTGGTGGATATGTGCGCTATACATGTATAAGTCCACACATTATTATTATTATTATTATTAAGTTATGCTAAACAAGCTCCCTCAACAGATCATGCATGGACCAGAGAGTGATTCATGGCTGCTGTGCACTGGTAACACATACAAAAACAATAGGCACGACAGCAGTCAACTCAAAACAAACTAGGTACATCAAACAAAAACCAGCAAGTCTGTGAAAGGCTGTCAGTAAATGTTACTTCTAATGCCTTTATCCAAGTTTTCTTCATTTTGTTAACAAAAAATTGGAGACTTCCATTTGTGTGGCTTAGATGTTCAGTTAGAATTTTAAAAAGTCATTTACGAGTAATTGCAATAAAAACAAAATGGAACCAGGTAATGACCGTTTCGGTCGGGTATATGGGTACTTGGCTACCCGACACAACCTTAAACATCATTCAATTTTGTCATTTCCTGTGAAATAAAAAATGAAATGAAAAGAAAAACCAAATCTTACACTTGGGGTCTTTAGATCCATTGTGTTTTCTTCCATATCCTCCAAATGTGTTCCTCTTATCATGTCTGCTGCCCTCAACTTGCAAGTTGGAATGGGTTGGTCCATTTCGTGCTATAGGGGAGGGGGTGACAAACACAATTCACTGAATCAATATAAAAATCATAGTTACTAGAAGACACATGTTTCTTGATTAAATAAAAGGTAAGATATATAATTGTTACATGTAGCTCACAGAAAACAAAATGACCAAACCATCTGAAGAGATATCTTTTAAATATTTCCTTCAACCAAAACACAGTGACTTTACAGTGACCGGCATCTTTGAATGGACTTACAGATTATGTGTGCCTTACTTTTAATATTATTATTATTATTGTCAAACTTATTTGTTGCAAAGTTGTTGATGGTAGCAATATTCCCTAGAAATAATTGGTTTGTTTGAGGTGCTGTCCTTTTTAAAGCAGGACGTCAACGGAATATATTACAGTGTTTTGATGCTGTTAGGCTTACAAGAAGTGTGTAATGATTACTTCTATATGATTAAAATTCAAATAAAGTAATTTCTTAATGTAAAAAAAAATTCATTTTGATCAGCATTTCACTATCTAGAAAAGTCGTGTTTCGCAAAAAGCCCGAACTCATGAATAATTCATATCGTAGTTGTGACGTACAATCAAGGACTGGCATTCGCTGCTTATGCCCACATGTCATGAGTGTTCCCCAGCAAAGTGCATTAAAAGCGGCGTGTACGAAAGCGAGGACTCGGCCGACGAACTCCCAGTCGTACTCACTTGCCTTCTCTCGATATTTGACGCTTTCAAAGTTGGAACAGAGCCTTGCTTCAAACGATATTTGGTATCCAAACCAAAACTTTCTTTCACTTGACTGGAAGAATCTCTACAGTCGCCCGTAAAATGGGCTGTACAAATCAATCGACCATTTTGTCAACGTGAAATCCTTTAGTGTATTGTTCACGAACTTCACCCACTCCTTGGAAGCCGTCGGATTCATGAAATCGGAAAAACTAACCTCTGGATTCTTGGTGGCACTTCTTGTACATCCACCAACAGCACATGTGCTAGGCATTATGCCGTCTTACACAAAATCGTCAAAACGGGAAAAAATCATGTGTATACGCTTGAGCAAGTAAAATCCCCATTGCCAAACACAAAGACAAAAACGGCTTCCTATATTTATGCCCCAGATAGTACGTCACACTTACGCTGGTTTACGTGGCCGCTGGTATTTCACCGTTCATTTCGTATTGTATTTCTATGGGCCTTTGCTGGGAACCATGAAAGCGCGCAGCCAACGGCGAAAAAACCACCGCTCAGAAATCTAAGAAGGGGGCTATTTTTTACAATCAAAATTAAACAAAATAACGGGGAAAAAAACCATCGTACTGATAATGAAATAATAACTAAACACAACATAAACAAGACTCAGGAGACGATTTAGTGTACGAGCTCTCGTTGAAGTCCATCTTTAAGAAATGTGAAATTATTGCCAACATTATTTTTTTCTGAAAGAGTACACTCTCTTTAAAATTTGACCTTTTTCTCGTAATAGAGTAAGCATACTCCTAAAAGCAAATTGGCCAATATTTCCAGTGTTACTTCTTCCCAGAAAGAAACTAACATTTTAACGTTGGTGCACTTATTCTGAAACTCTAACCATTTACAGGCATTACACAGACAACCAGCTGAATGCAACACAATGCAACAACAGAAAGGTATGCAGGCTGCTCAATGCAACAAGATCCACCAGCTAGAACAATGGTTCTTTCGTTCTCTGCTGAGGGCTAGAACAATGGTTCTTTTGTTCACTGCTGAGGGCAACAAGATAAAACAACTTTATTTGTTGCATCTTGTTGCACTGAGCATGGTTAGATTTAAAATAAAGTCTAGTTTAAAGATTATATATTTGCCACTGTAAAATATTCATGTGAATTTGCAAAATGTTGAAAGCATTTGAATATTCAACCCTACCTCTATCTCGAGATGATGAATCACCCCTCGGACGATTCATGGAAGGGCTCAAGTAGTACTGATTCTCCCTATCTGAAGATGGTTCCATTTGTCTTGGAAGGGGTTGCTGGTAGCGAGGTTGAGGGTGGAGTATTTGAGGGGAGGCATGATAAGTTGATTGGTTTGTGGATGAGATGGCCGATTCTTGAACCGGAGATTGCTGTACTTGTTGCTCCTTGATTTGCTACAATAATTTAAACAAAATAAAACGAGGATCAAATTTTAAAGTAAAAACTTACTAGTTGAAAGATGGTATCAATCTTCCCTAGAAATAATTTTGTCTGAGGTGTTGTCATTGTTTAGAAAAGTGACATGATTGCCAATAAGTTTATGAGTTTTTCATAAATTCCATATTAGAATGAATACAAACAATCTCAATGCATTTTCACTATTTTGTGAGTGCGGTAAGGTGTACATCGGTGAAACAGGACGCAACCTCCCCATCAGATTGAAGGAACACCGAGCACGCGGCCGCAGAGGAGATTTCGAGAAGTCCGCCATCGTCAAGCACTCGCACATCAAGGACCACCAAATCGACTGGCAGGCAGCCCAACTCATCACACCCATCGACACATGGCATTTCCCTATGCTATCATTGTATATTGTTTGTATTAATGTTTTTTTCTTTGTTTCCGCGCCTTGAGCGCCCAGCAGGGTGGATATGTGCGCGCTAAAAATCTTTATTATTATTATTATTATTACCCCAGACGCATCAGAGAGGCCATCGAGATCGTCAAACACTTACTCTCTTTGAATCAAGATATACATTGAAGAGAAGGTACGACATTGGTAATGTTGGCAAAACTGCTTCTATGAATATGCTTACTCTCTTTGAATCAAGATATACGTTGAAGGGAAGGTACGACATTGGTAATGTTGGCAAAACTGCTTCTATGAGTATGCTTACTCTCTTTGAATCAAGATATACATTGAAGGGAAGGTACAACATTGGTAATGTTGGCCAAACTGCTTCTATGAGTATGCTTACTCTCTTTGAATCAAGATATGCATTGAAGGGAAGGTACAACATTGGTAATGTTTGCAATACTGTTTCTATGAGTGTGCTTACTCTCTTTGAATCAAGATATACATTAGAGGGAAGGTACAACATTGGTAATGTTGGCAAAACTGCTTCTATGGATATGCTTACTCTCTTTGAATCAAGATATACGTTGAAGGGAAGGTACGACATTGGTAATGTTGGCAAAACTGCTTCTATGAGTATGCTTACTCTCTTTGAATCAAGATATACATTGAAGGGAAGGTACAACATTGGTAATGTTGGCCAAACTGCTTCTATGAGTATGCTTACTCTCTTTGAATCAAGATATGCATTGAAGGGAAGGTACAACATTGGTAATGTTTGTAATACTGTTTCTATGAGTGTGCTTACTCTCTTTGAATCAAGATATACATTGAAGGGAAGGTACAACATGGGTAATGTTGGCCAAACTGCTTCTATGAGTATGCTTACTCTCTTTGAATCAAGATATACATTGAAGGGAAGGTACAACATGGGTAACGTTGGCCAAACTGCTTCTATGAGTATGCTTACTCTCTTTGAATCAAGATATACATTGACACATTGGTAATGTTGGCAAATCTGCTTCTATAGTATGCTTACTCTCTTGAATCAAAATATGCATCATCATTGGTAATGCAAAACTGCTTCAAGTATGCTTACCTAATCAAGATATACGTTGAAGGGAAGGTACGACATTGGTAATGTTGGCAAAACTGCTTCTATGAGTATGCTTACTCTCTTTGAATCAAGATATACATTGAAGGTTGGCAAAACTGCTTCTATGAGTATGCTTACTCTCTTTGAATCAAGATATACATTGAAAGGAAATTAAGACATTGGTAATGTTGGCCAAACTGCTTCTATGAGTATGCTTACTCTATTTGAATCAAGATATACATTGAGATTCCACATGGTGTCACCGCAATTAGTCTTACTTATCATCCTCACCATGCAAAGCTACAAGTTTTACCTAATGTATATCTTGATTCAAAGAGAGTAAGCATACTCATAGAAGCAGTTTTGCCAACATTACCAATGTCCCTTCAACGTATATCTTGATTCAAAGAGAGTAAGCATACTCATAGAAGCAGTTTTGCCAACATTACCAATGATGTTCATGTACATGTACGTGTACCTTCGCTTTAAAGAATTTGTTTATGAAGATGATGATCATTCATTATTTCGACAAAAATAATATTTCTCTAGTGCAGTGTCTTTGAGAAAAAAAAGCAAATCTTACCAAAGATTACGTAGAATCTGAGTTATGTTGATTTGTCATATTTTTGGACAGTGATGGTGATGATAATGACACCATCACAATAAAATAATCACACAGATCAGGCAGATTACGATTACAACAATCAATATTTACATAATCACTCTTCTCTTTCTTGAGATTTCAATAAAATTCTTAAGAAATTCTTGGAAATTTCAAACAAGATCAAACAAACCTTGACTTTGTTGAAGCTGTCTCCCCTCCTACGGATTGGTGGAGCCAGTTTAGAGCTGCCGTCATTGGCTGTTGCCATGGCAGCAGCTGGTGAGTTGATGTCATGTGACATCATGGTGTCCAGGTCAGTGACCGTGTACTCCCTCGGAGTACGCAGAGACTGCTCGTGTCTGCGACGAGGAATCTTCTCAGGGGAAACTGTTTGGGCAAACAAGATGATTGAAACTCAGTAAAAGAAATACCATTTTAGTAGATGAAAAAGAACCAAGAGAGTTAATTTGTTTTGGGTCATCCAAAATTGTCAAAATGTGTCAAGGTTCTACAGAGTACTACTTTTTAAGACCCTTCCTCCCCCCCCCCCCCCCTTCCAGAGTTGTGGTACAATTTTTTGTACACATAATCCTACTTCTTATGACAAAGTACTTGACTACAACTACTCAATTGTACAATATTGTGTACTCGTACTCATACTTGTATGAAAAAATACTTGACTACAAGTCTACTACCTTCTGGGGGTCCAGTCCTAAGATTCTGCATTTGATTAGCGAGGAGGTGTCGCTGTTTATCCAGACTGTCCATAAGTGATTGAACTCTTGTGACTTCATTCTCCATCTGAAGTCTCTCCTTGGTATTACTACCATCCTGAAAAAACAACCACAAACAAAAATGAATGAGAAAGCCCTTACCCAGACCCTAACCACAACCCCCATCCTAAAAAAACAACCACGAACAATTATAATAATATCTTCATTCGCACAAACTCATGGCACAATGCAAAATCACAATAAAAACACTTATAATATTATATGTACACAATCATTGTATGAATTTAAAAAAAATCATTATTAATCAGACAAACCCAATACCCTTACCTCTACTCCTGATATCTATACTACATGTAACTGGTTGGTTGCTCAATGCTGACTGGTCTATAAAGTGTGAAGTCACCGGCTGCAATTTTGAACCCCCCCCCCCCCCACTGAATAAATAATAATAATAATGTGGAATTATATAGCGCACGTATCCACCAAACTGCTGCTCAAGGCGCATTATATTATTGCCCCTGCTCATAAGGCTTATAAATCACTCCTGAAACTATCTCAGCTCCCTGGGGAGTACACAGCTCAATTGCTGCCATTACAGCGCATATAGGGCTAATCAAACACAACAACCAACTCTGCCCTCACAGGTACCCACTTACTCTTGGGTAGAGAGAAGCAATTATGGTAAAGTGTCTTGCTCAAGGTCACAAGTACCACGGTCGCGGTCGGGATTCGAATCCACATTCTGACGACTCGGCCATCAGAACACAAATCCGATGCACTAAACCACTCGGTAATGGCACTCCATGGACTAGCGGTTTAATATGGTAACAAAAGTTAAATGGCCTATGAGAAACAATTTTTTTTTTAAATTTTGATAATATTATGCACAACTTTGTTGACATCACTTTTCAACCTTTTTGGTCAATGATTACTGAGTGTCTGCGGAAAAAACCTCCACAAGCGACTCAGGTAGCAATCGAGCCCACACCCTCCTGCTTACTACTGCAGAAGTTTTTTCCTGCAGACACTCAGAAAGCACCGAGTATACAGTGCTACATACGTCACTGTATGGCAAAAGCCAAATCAATTAGAATAGAGTGGGTTGTTGTAGTGATGTGATGATATGATAGAGCAGCAAATAGACAGATATACAAACAGCCCGACAGACAGACAGATTGAATGACAAGATCGACTTACTGGGCTCTTGATACCCCTGTGATGACGACCTTCTAATTTAGATCTTAGTAGAGTCACTTCATATTCAATCTTTCCATTTTCAGCAGCAACTTCTTCCAATTCCTTCAAATAAAAAAATCTTCAATATTAGTTTTTAATTAAAGTAATAATAATATTGGAGTCTTATATAAATGTAGTATGAATGTGATACTCTAAGCACTTTACATTATTACCTCCTGGTCATTGGGCCAATATCAATCCTGGGGTGTATATAACTCTGTGCTGCCGTACTCAGCACTATAGTGGCTATAATCAAACAACATCCATCTCTATCCTCACAGGTAACCCATTTTTACTCCTGGGTGAAGAGATGCAAGTACGGTAAAGTGTCTTGCTCAAGTACACATGTACCACAATTTCGGCCAGGATTCGAACCCACATTCCTGCGACCCAGCCATCAGAATGTACGTCTAATGCGCTAGACGGCTCGGCAATGGCGCTTCTCAACACAAATGTTTTGTTGGGTTGAAGGGATTGACAAACGAGACATACACTATGGAATTGACCTCAAGTTTAATACCTTTGTCCCCACGGCAAGTTGAGTACGGACTCTGACAAGATCTCTCTCCAGCCGTCGTTGTTGATCTTCCATGCTAGCATAAGCTTCAGGATTGTCCCAGTGTTTGTCCATCTGCCGACCCAGACGATCCAGGGACATATCGATCTTATCTTTGTCTTCTTTAAGGAGGGAGACATGGGCGGACAACTCCTGTAGTTTCTTATCCAGACTGTAGAGATGACTCAGCTTCTCCTATACAATATGAGATGGATGTGAGGTATTAGAATTACCTTTGATAATTGTTGGCAAAACTGCTTCTAAAAGTATCCTTACTTTAACTAATAGAGTAGGTTTGCGGTAACACTATGTAATAATCTCTCTGGAGTTGTACAGTTCTCATAAGACCTCAACGTTAACTCAATGTTTTGGTCAGTGTGGTCTGACTGTTTTCAGGAGAATGGTCAGAGAAGACGATCAAAGCACACTGACCAAAACGACAACTCAACTCACAGGTTCTTCTCAGAACCACACAACTCAAGAGATGTTATTACATGGTGTAACCGCAAACCTACTCTATTAATTTTCACTTTCCACCATGCCAAAGTCTTATTTTATATTCTTACTCTCGTTAAATCAAGATACACATTGAATGGAAAGTACAACATTGGTAATGTTGACAAAACTGATTCTATGATGAGTATGCCTACTCTCTTTGAATCAAGATATACATTGAATGAAAGGTACAGCGCGCATTGGTAAAGCTGGGAAAAACTGATTCTAAGAGTGTACTTACTCTTTGAATGAAGATATTAAACATCCAACCTGTATAGTTTCAGCTTATTACGTTGGGTCGTTATCAAGAAAATAATGAAATTTGCATTCAGTGTTTTCATATTCATTCTAATATTGAATTTGGCAAATTGTTGTACATTTTTTTTACTTAAAATGATACCACCTCAGACGGAAATATTTTAAGGGATGTTTGATACCATCGTCAACTTTACACCAAGTACGTTTCATGTAAAACCATGACCAATTTTTTGTTTAGTACCAATAGTGTATAGAGGCTTTAACCCTCCTACTACTACAAGGGTCAATATCAGTCAAAATGTTGATATACTTGCCAAGGTATATCTAGTGCACTTAACCCTCCTACTACTACAAGGGTCAATATCAGTCAAAATGTTGATATACTTGCCAAGGTATATCTAGTGCACTTAACCCTCCTACTACTACAAGGGTCAATATCAGTCAAAATGTTGATATACTTGCCAAGGTATATCTAGTGCACTTAACCCTCCTACTACTACAAGGGTCAATATCAGTCAAAATGTTGATATACTTGCCAAGGTATATCTAGTGCACTTAAAAGTCAAACACTGTCAAACCTTACATGTAGTAAGTACATTTACAGGTCAAAATGAGTCGACTGTTTTTGACTGGTAAAAGCATTGTCTGGTATTGTTCAGGGTTGTCAAAATGACAGCAAAAACCAGTCAAAAATGCCCCTGTGTGCACATTTGGGTAAACAGTCAAAACAGGCAGTTGACTGGTTTTGACCACTATAACAACTTCCCACTAAAGTGCAGCTATAGTAGGAGGGTTAATATACATGTAGGTGGCTGGGTGGCTTTCAATTCCTTAGACATTTAGGAATACTGCAGGAATTAATGAAAGGAAATTGATGACAAATAAAGTGAGAGCATTAACAAATACATTTACAACGAAAAACACATCTATTCCGATTATCTGCACAGGATAACATAAAATAAATTAGAAGTTCAAACCTATGGGGATTTGCTTATAAAGGGAAAGTACAACATCGATACTTAGAAACAAACGTTTATTTTGACACTCTTGTTTTGGTATAACTTCAAAATAACCTGTGAAAAAATGACTGGAAAAAACGACTGAACTTTTAAAAAGGTTTTTGGTTTTATTTTTTGTCCAGATGGCAACTTTTTAAAATTGGACATGACAATACTTTTTTTGTAGGGTTAAGATGAAAGCACTTTAGATGGAATAATTTCTTAAGATAATTCTTGAGAAATTTTTTCAACCAGTAAGCTTTAGATAGTTATCTGTTAATCTAGTTATTACCAATTTTGTATCTTCCCTTCAATGATTTGTACTACATGCATGACTGTACAGATTTGTTTTATTACAGCGACATACTTTTTTGGTACATTATTTCCTAGGGGCAAAAACAAGACAGATTTGTGGCACTATATTGCTCCAGAAACAGCAATATGGGGAAATTCATTTTTGGGATTTTCACTGTTTTTGGCAAAGTTAAATGACTTCTAAATATGGAAATTCATGCCTTGCTGGAAATGCATTAACGGAAGAGTTCTTCATGAAACAATCAGAAATACACGATAAGTTGGATAAATTTGAAATGGCAAATGTTTCGACAAAAGAAAATACACGCACAGACATGTTTTACAAAGTGGAAACATACATGTACATGTATTAAAAGCCAAATAAAAAATTGTGGTTTTGGAAAAAAAGACAGTGGCAAAAAGTATGGGGCACCATTCATCAATAAATTATGTAGCACATATTTAACAATGTTTTACCAAGGTTTAGCTTAATTATCCCTAACCTTCCCAAATCCTCCAAAATCCTCTTTGCTAATTAAGTGAAGGATTTTGAAGGATTGAGATTACATGCTACATGCTCTTTGCTAAAGTGAAGGATATTTTAAATACATGTAAATAATTATTTTATCAAATAACTGACTAGGTATATACAAATACAAATTAATAATTAAATAATTAATTGATAATCAGCTTTTTATACTTTTTTCCCACTGTACACGTATTTTTTTCAAAACCACAATTCTGATTTGGTTTGTTAAAACCATTTTTGATTGTCCAGATCTGGAAATCTCCTGACAGAATTTCCATGACTTTCTCGAGTATTCCCATGACAACAATGATTCTAATATTGATTTTGGGAAAATAGGGCATATTCTCGGGCTTATTTTATGAATTATGCCAAAATGGTATGCTGAAATTGTGTGAATTTTAGTGCTGCAACGATTACTCAGTTAACCGAATGTTTATACGATTACTCGGTTAATGTTTATGGTTCTGTTATCCAAAAACTGCATTTAGAAAATTGATGTTACTTTTTTTGTGCAATAACTCCATAAAAATCTGTCAACAACTCTTCAATCAATCACAATTACATGTACCAGATATAGTGAATAACATAAATTTAATAAAAACTAATTCTTTTTTCCTACCTTTATTTTTCTACCATCTTTGAATTTATGTTTGTAAAATTTGCTCGGTTAAACGATTAACAGAATATTTTATGTTCGGTTACTCGGTTCCAAAATTATTTGTTAACTTGCAGCAATTTGGGCACCAAGGAAACGCCCAATTGGGGGGAATACAGGGAAGGGACATTATAATTAAGCACTGATGCAGGAAATGGATCGACGGATGTACACATGTAACATCAATTTTACCTTCTCTTGAATGGAGAGTACTATCTGATAGGATGGTAAAATATGGAATAAAATAACATAAATCGAAGTATACTGATCAAAACATCAAGTTATGTCATCACCAGTTCTTCTCAGAAACCAACAATTATTACTCCTAAAAGATCGTTACATTGTACATTGGGGCTACTGCAAAGCTTACTCCAACATGAAATACATGTATGGTCAAATAACATGGAGTTTGTAGAATGATGAACATGGAATTCGATTTGATTATTGTCCACCACCGATGTACATGTATGTATGAATCGCTGAATACTCGGTGCTTTCCAAGTGTGCACAGGCGACTTGTGCTGGATTGCGAACTTATACAGTATGACCTCCTACTTAGAATCCTTCCTGTACATATTAGAACCAGGTATTGTGATATGTATCGATTCCTGAAACCATCTCAGCTCCCTGGGGAGTATACAGCTCAATTATTACTGATTCCTATGAGACGTATGGCCATCTGAGAGAGTATTTCCATACATAGGTCCAATTGATGTCAATCAGACCACATACAATCGTTTAGTGATCATCAGAAATCCCCCGGCACATATTTGAGTAAAAAAGCAGCTGTATCCTTTGGTAAGTTGGCGCTCTATAAATCCAGTTATTATTGTTATTATTATTATTATTATTATTGTTAATATTAATTGATGCTTTATGTCACGCTGAATTCATACAATTATTAGTTTGTGTTTCGTGACCAAATACAATGATTTGAAATGTTCTACATGTATTTCAACAAAAATTACTCAATACTTAAATTTTGAAAGTAAGCCTGATACGTACTTATTAACGGGAAAGTGAAAGTTCACACTTTTTGGAAATGATGGAAAAGTTTTTGCTCTGAATACATATGTAGAAATGTTACACAGCCAAGCGGTGCACTTTTCTTTGAAGTTATGAGGAGGTGATCACCAAAATGGCTGTTGCAATCATGCGGTTTATCTATGACATACAAGTTGCATGAGGTCTATTCACTCTGTGCATGAACTGTTGAGGGCACATGTCATTACATCACTGTAGATCAAGAAGGTGGCAATAGTGCAATATTCTGCAGTTGATGTGCATACTCACCGAATCTCGCAAGCCATCATTGGCTGGTAGATGGACACAAGCATATAGTAACTTAACCCTCCTACTACAATCAGTGAAATTTTTGAAACAACCCATTAAGGCCACTCCAAGCCATTGCTATGGTAGGCAGTGGCTCCTCATAGCTATACTGCATAGTAACATAATGCCTCATACATGTATGTCTGTTGGTTTTGGTTTGTGATTGACATATTGCAGGGCATATTACTTTGTTCCAGACTCAGTGGCTGGTGGTAGGTTACTATGGAGAGTCTGTGTTTACAAAATAACTGCTGAAAATCCCAATGGATGATGGAGGCTTGGTATGGTTTATTGGTCTCAGTGGCTGATGGTGATTTATTATTGGGAGTTTGTTAAAAGTATAACCTGCTGAAAATAAGGTCAACTGTGGTATACATGTGTCTTTATATGCATATATGTACATTGGAGATTACTTCAAAGGGGCAGTGTGGCTTATATGCACAAACAATAATAATAATATTAATAATAATAATGTGTAGACTTATATAGCGCACGTATCCACCAACTGAGTGGTGCTCAAGGCGCATTATATTATTATCCCTGCTCATGAGGCTCATAAGGCTCATAAGGCTCATAAGGCTCATAAATCATTCCTGAAACCATCTCGGCTCCCTGGGGAGTATACAGCTCAATTGCTGCCATTACAGCGCATATAGGGCTAATCAACCAACTCTGCCCTCACAGGTACCCATTTAACCCCTGGGTGGAGAGAAGCAATTATGGTTAAGTGTCTTGCTCAAGGACACAAGTGTCATGGCTGGGATTCGAACCCACATTCTGCGGCTAACACCAGAACTTGAGTCCGGTAAGCTAGACCGCTCGGCCACGACACATTGGACATTTAGTGGTTTACAGTGGCCTCTATGTGTAGGAGGGATAAAGAAACTGGATGCAATTTTACCGTTAGAGGGACACAATGGGGCGCAGATTCACGCAAATTTTGATATACATGTACCAATTTATGATATTTAGAGTGGATATAGAAAAATAATAATGTAAATGAGTGTCCCCTGACCTCTAGTAGTCTGTCTTCAGCCGTCTGTATCTGCTGCAGTTCTCCTTTCAAGTCTCGATTCAGTTTCTCCTCTTCAAGACGTCGAGAGAATTCAATCAATTTCTTGGGTTGGATGTGGTCCAAATCCTTCTGTACCTTGTCCTTGAAAACACAATCAAATTGTTGGAAATATTAGATGCTACACAACTAGATACATGTCTTTTTCGCTATTTTAATAGCATTTTTTCAGAAATAGTTTTTTTTCCATCAGAACATTGCTAATTTAGTTGAGGAATGTAAAACAAAAGTTTTAGAATGACATATTTCTCAAAATAATCATGAGAAGCATAGTTTTACAGTAAATATGTACTGAAATTAATTGATGGTGGGTCCCCCTTCATAAATTCATTTTGGCACTGTTTTACTGTAAAAGCAATATTCTGACAATTAATTTTTTGAAATATTTCATTTCAAAGTATTTGTTTTCCTTTCTAAAAAGTAATTATCAATGTTTTAATAGTTTTATATATTTCTTGAAAACTAGAGGGCTGAAATGAACGTACATGAAGGTTTTAAAATACCACTGTTTTACCTTCCTTTAATAAATGAACTTAATTCTGACAAATATTTTGTGAAATAAATGATTCTGAAGTATTTATTTCCCTTCTTCAAGGAAAAAAGTAAAAAATTTCGGTTCAAAAGGATACTGCAAGTAAAATAATGATGAGTTAACCCACAGGTTCTTCTCTGACCCACACAGCTCAAGAGAGATTGTCACATGGTGTTACCACAAACCTACTCTATCAGTTATCACTTTCCACCATGCAAACCTGAAGTCTTATTTAAAATAATGAAAAAAAATGAACAAACAAACAAACAAAAACTAACAGGTGATAAGTAAAGAATGTTTGCGGTGACACCATGTGAACTTCTCTCTTTTGAGTAGTAAATAGTTCTGAAAAAAAACCAAAAAAAAACAGGTTGGTTACAACTCGACGTTTTGATGAATACACATATGCTCTGATCGTCTTCAAGAGAATGAAGACGATCAGAGCATACTGATCAAAACACTGAGTTGTAAATAATCAAACAGTTTTTATTTATCCCTTTGACCATGAAAAGCTACAAGTCTTACAAACAGGTGATACATCTTTACAGTGTACCTTATAGAATTCCAATGCTATCATGTGGTTATCTCCTCCGTACAAGCTTCCCATACGGACTAGATTGTCAACCAGGTGGACAAGCGGACCGCTGATCTCCAGTTCTCTCTGCACTTTATCTCTCTCATGCTCAAGCTCCTCATAGAATTGTTTCTCCTCGCTGAGATTGGGATTGGATCGACGATGCAGGGAGTCGCCATGCCTACGGGGTTAATGAGATGGAACGCGAGGTCAGACTTCATGAAAATTGACCGTGGTAAATTACTCCAAAGTTGATGAAGACTAGAAGAACAGAAGTTTGAATCATGTTCATTTATATAATAATAATAATAATAATGTGGACTTGTATGGTGCACGTATCCACCAAACTGGTGCTCAAGGCGCATTACATTATTACCCCTGCTCATCAGGCACATAAATCATTCCTGAAACCATCTCAGCTCCCTGGGGAGTATACAGCTCAATTGCTGTCGTTTTGGGCATATAGGGCTAATCAAACACAACAACGAACTCTGCCCTCACAGGTACCCATTTACTCCTGGGTGGAGAGAAGCAATTATGATAAAGTGTCTTGATCAAGGACACAAGCACCACGGTCGCGGTCGGGATTCAAACCTGCATTCTGACGACTCAGCCATCAGAACACAAATCCGATACAATAAACCGCTCGGCCATGGCATTTTTATACATGTAGAATGAACAAAACAATAATCCCTAACATTAATCACTTGGTAAATGGGAGGTAATATAATACCAATATAATATTGGTAATATTGACAGAACTGCTTCCATTAAATGGAAGCATAGTATGTTTACTCTCTTTGAATCAAGATATACATTAAACATCTAACATGTGAACATTTCAGCTTGACTGTGTCATTAACATGAAAATAGGAAAGGATGCGTCAACATTTGGGTCTAATGTGCAATTTAGGAAAAAGTACTCTGTCCTTAACCAGTTCGCTTCGGAGGCCGTGTATACACGAAAATTTTTTTTGTACAGCGGATCGGAGAGCGTCTAAACACGCATTCCGATTTTTGTGTGTGTTACCGGGAGACTTGTCAACACGCCACACGTGGCGTGCCGTCGTGGCGGCTGACTTGTATACACGCAATCGTTTCTCGGAGTCCATGGGGTCACGGTTCGGTGGCCCCGGACAAAATGCACTGCAAACACTGAACGAGTTCACTCTTTTTGTTGATTTTTGCGTAATCCTTTTATCCAAGACCTGTTCCTTTGACGTACCAGCCAAGAATTTGTAAAGACGGATTTATATCCATTGTTTACAAGGCCTTCGATCTCTCTCCGGGTATGCCGTCTTTTCGACCGGGCGCTGGTCGCTAATAGGCCGTTGCATCGGAACTTGCCAACGGTCTAATTGTGCTGAACAAACACAACCGTAATTAAGAAACTAGCCATTTAATTCTCGAAATGTCAATGAGTAAAGGTGTTTATTTGGGTGTCCGAACTTAGTTTCATTGACAAAAATTTTTATATATTAATGGCTAGAAATTTTTCCAGATTTTTCACTGAAAATAAACCCGCACGGGGGACCGGAAAAAAAATTAATATTCCCGACGTCAACTGGTTAATTCAGACTAGAAGTTAATTAAATTTTATTTAAAATTTCAGCACATAACAAAATGATTTCTAGCAGGGCAGATTAGTAACAGGGCAGCTTGACTCCAGCTATCAAATTATACATTTTTAACTTATCTTAAGAACAAAATGTGAAAATCTCATATGGCAGAATAGAAGGATAGATGGAATAATGTATGAACAGTTGTGTAAATATATAACACAAGTTTTTTTATATAGTGCAAAATCTATCGAGATGTGTTACTCTTAGAAGCATTTAACATTATTTCCCCTGGTCGTTGGGTCAATATCAATCCTTAAACTTTCTCAGCTCCCTGGGGAATATTCGCTCAGTGCACATCGTAGCCCTCTAGCAGTGAATTTGCACCCAGTGTCTTGATAACAGCCACTTTTGCGTCGTGTGAGCGTTGTGTGTACACTTTATGTGCGTTTGTTATGGTACTACACGCGTGTGTACTTCTGCCAGCCAATGATCGCTAGAGATATTCCGCGCGTACGCACTTCAACTGCAAAATATGCCATAGTGGTCTAACAACATGTGCCCTCAACAGCTCATGCACGGTGCGAATACAGCCTTGAGCTACCAAAGCGCTATAGTGGTCTAACAACATGTGCCCTCAACAGCTCATGCACGGTGCGAATACAGCCTTGAGCTACCAAAGCGCTATAGTGGTCTAACAACATGTGCCCTCAACAGCTCATGCACGGTGCGAATACAGCCTTGAGCTACCAAAGCGCTATAGTGGTCTAACAACATGTGCCCTCAACAGCTCATGCACGGTGCGAATACAGCCTTGAGCTACCAAAGCGCTATAGTGGTCTAACAACATGTGCCCTCAATACATGTAGCTCATGCACGGTGCGAATACAGCCTTGAGCTACCAAAGCGCTATAGTGGTCTAACAACATGTGCCCTCAATAGCTCATGCACGGTGCGAATACAGCCTTGAGCTACCAAAGCGCTATAGTGGTCTAACAACATGTGCCCTCAATAGCTCATGCACGGTGCGAATACAGCCTTGAGCTACCAAAGCGCTATAGTGGTCTAACAACATGTGCCCTCAATAGCTCATGCACGGTGCGAATACAGCCTTGAGCTACCAAAAGCGCTATAGTGGTCTAACAACATGTGCCCTCAATAGCTCATGCACGGTGCGAATACAGCCTTGAGCTACCAAAGCGCTATAGTGGTCTAACAACATGTGCCCTCAATAGCTCATGCACGGTGCGAATACAGCCTTGAGCTACCAAAGCGCTTTGGAAACTTATTCAAAACACTATATCAACCTCTACCCTCACAGGTACCAATGATACTCCTGGGTTAAGAGAATCAATGCACACAAGTAAGCTCTCGGCCAGCATTTGAACCCACATTCTGACAACTCGGCCATCAGAACATAAAGTCTGATAATAATAAGAATACAGAATTTATATAGCGCCGAAATTCATGAAATGACAAGCTCTAATTGCGCTTTACAAAAAAAACAAAAAAAAGTGTATATACAAAAGGCATTATTCAAAAATATACATACATGTGTACATATTTATAATTTAAAAAAAAAAAAAAAATTTTTTTTTTTTTTTTTTAAACAAAAAAAAACAGAACATTTACATCTACAATTTAAAAGTATTCAAATACAATGGAAATGTGTACAAAATCAACAATAAAGACCATGCATAAAAACATATATATATACATAATAAAACACCAATGTACAAACACAATGCGCTAGACCACTCGTCCATGTACACTACAGACCGACAAGCAGCGGGACAGACAACCAAACAGACAGATCTAGACAAACAGCTTACCGAGCTCTTATTCTGCTTGGGCTCCCAGGTGGGGCTATAGGATCAATCAACAATGCGAGCTCTTGATCTATCATATCCAGCCATCGCTCCAAATTAGATTGATCTCTACGTAGCTGAATCAACAGCAAGACCAACTCTTCATGCTGTAAGAAGAACCAAAACCATCAATGTCAAAAGATACAACATTGTTACATATTTGGTAATGTACTGTAACCAATTGCCTTTGAGTCTGTGGGTCCTAGTTTCCACTTGCTGCCAAACACAAGCAGAGGAAACAGGAGACTTGTTTTTTATGAGAAAAATATATTTCCTGAGGACGATCAGAGCACACTGATCGAAACGTTGAGTTGTACCTCCAGTTCTTTTCAGAACTAATTACTACTCAATAGAGAATTTCACATGGTGTCACCGTAATTAGTCTTACTTATCCTCCTCACCATGCAAAGCTACAAGTCTTAAAAATATATTTATTTATTCCATACTCGGACCGGACCGAAACTCCTTTTGAAAACTAACAACACAACACTTTTCTTCACAAAACAATTCAATAACACATCAGCATTTCTTGGCGTTTTCCCGCCGGCGCGAACCCAACAACAATGCAGTCAGTCTAATTATGGTTTCTACTTCTAGACTTGGACAAAGGTCCAATTGAAGCAAGTACAGAGTCCTCAATAGTTTGGTGAACCCCACTGGTGGATCTCAACCACCGGTTGTAGAACCGTCCGTTACAGTACGTTCATTTCAACCCTCTCGTTTTCAAGAAATAGATGTATATCATAAATCTAATTTGTGAATATTTAATGACAACACATATGATGAGGTGCTCATGTTTTGGAGAAAAACAATGAAAATCTGTTACATGATTTTTCTGTGTTACACAAAGTTGCCCTCCGACTGACTTACCGACTTTCCGAGGAGATCTCCGGCAGCGATACTAAGACGGAGGCGGATACCGGTCGATAGCAGGAGGTACGGCTGTGTCTTCATCTGCCACTTACGAAAACGACTTGTTGGCTCCCTCGGCTGAAATGGGAAAAAATGTCCAGATGAATTGTCGTTTTTGCAAATTCTGAATGTTTTTTTTTTTTTTTTGGGGGGGGGGGGGGAGGAGATTTTAAACATGTACATGTTTAACCAGCAATTTCAAGAAATTTTTGTTTTCATTGGACCATAGATGATTTGTTTTTAGAAAGGAAAAACAAATACACTGAAATGAGATACAAAATACATCTAGTTGTCAGAAGCTTGGATTAACATTATTAAAGGACCAACATTACATGTATGATGGAACTCACTAGAAATTTGTTTTGGTACATATTAACTGGAAAACCATGCTTCTCACAATTATTTACAGAAATTGGTAATTTTAAAGCATCCATTTTCCATTCCTAAAGTAAAATAGCAATGTTCTGATGAAAAAGAGCATGTCCGGAAATTGCCGTTAAAATGGCAAAAGAAAATGGGTCGATACACCTTTAAACATTTATATTAACACATCTGTAGATGCATATTTGTTTATTTGTTTTCATTATTTTGTTTCATCTTGTAACTGGTTTACCAGGGGCAGGGGGAATTTTCTCCCTGCATCTGCCCTGATTTTATCCCCCAATTTGCCATTCAAAGACTGTCCAAAACTGGTTCACATTTATGTACATCAATATTTGTTTTGGTTTTATTAGCCATTTTCTGTTCCTCCACACCACCCCCTAGTCCACTGTTACTCACCCCTTTACTGGGTCCACTTCCCTCAGTAAGTGGAGCCAACATGTCCCCTCCATTGTACTCATTTCTCTCCAATGTGTTCCTGTCGGAGCGACGATTTAGACCAGCATTTCTGGGTCTGCTTGGAGCAATGTCTGGCTCTGATGTCCCTCCTATGATTTTGACAATATATATTACATTCATATTTTGAAGAAAAAAATCTTTAGATGCTTGGAACGCAAATCATTGATCCAGTTAGGCCGTGGTCCCAATCCTCCCTCAGCAATGCTGAAGACCCAGTCATGTGGAGTGTCGTGGCCGAGCGGTCTAGCTTACCGGACTCAAGTTCTGGTGTTAGCAGCAGAAATGTGGGTTCGAATCCCGGCCGTGACACTTGTGCCCTTGAGCAAGACACTTAACCATAATTGCTTCTCTCCACCCAGGGGTTAAATGGGTACCTGTGAGGGCAGAGTTGGTTGATTAGCCCTATATGCGCTGTAATAGCAGCAATTGAGCTGTATACTCCCCAGGGAGCCGAGATGGTTTCAAGAATGATTTATGAGCTTTATGAGCCTTATGAGCCTTATGAGCAGGGGTAATAATATAATGCGCCTTGAGCACCACTTAGTTGGTGGATACGTGCGCTATATAAGTCCACACATTATTATTATTATTATTATTATTATTATTATTATGCTACCTGTATAAAACCCAATATTTCACAGACGTAGTAATGAATCACGGCCATGGGGATTTCTTTGGCCTAACCTACCGCACCTTGTTTGCTGACCTTTTGAAGAAAAATTAGTTCAAGGCTACCACCCCCACAAATTCTCACACCCATCCCCGCCCCCAGCGATTTTAAAGGTGTCAATAAAATCAAAACATTTCAGCCCTTCTTCAAATTGGCTTCCATACCACCCAATGATAATGCCTTCATTACTGAAAGCATTATCATGCCTGATCGGAACATTTCTGTTTTACTAGGGGTAAAAAAGGAAAACAAAACACCATAAAATGAAATATTTTTCTAAACAATTGTGAGAAGCATGATTTAACTATGAGTATGTCCAGAAATGAATCTGAATGAGATCAATTCATTTAGACACATTATAATGGTTCAATCAAGCTTCAAACAACTATTTTGTTAAATATCTCATGTAAATATATTTGTTGACCTTTCAAAAAGTCAATGTTCAGCTGAAAACAAAAATATTCTGAAATTGTAGGTACTGAAAAATACAAGCGATACATCTTAAAACTCACTTGACATGCCATTTTAGACAGTTCAGAAAGAACAAGTAGCATTTGATTTTCTCTGTCAAACATACCAGTTTCTTCCTCAGTAATAGGTGATGTTAACCTCCTAGGGTGATCATAATGGGACGCCCTCTGTTGATCAGGATATTGATTTGGAGATGGTGAGGCAAACGTCGCATTGGATGGTGTAGACCGTTGTATGACAGCTTCTACTGGCTGTGGTATATACTCTGACTGAGGTAGACGCTCTGTGCTGCGTTGCACCGGGGTATGTCCGTCACTGTGTCAAGAAAATGCCATGAAAAGAAGGAATTCAATTCAGGAGTGTACAAATTCTTTGCAATAAAAATATCATGAATACTGTAAAACTGGTAATTTTCACGCAACATTTATTTTTGCGCTTTTCGCGTAACGATTAGACAGCGCGAATTTAAACACACGCGAATTTATTACCCGCCCGGTGGATTGGTAAGTTACTAATATTTTCTTTGTTTACCTATACCCCCAGCCCCGTAATGAAGACGTACTTACATACATGTACATACATGTATATAAGCATTGTGCATAGTGCCGGTGCACGACTTCGGCATTATAATTAGGTCACCTTTTGAAGTGGTAAATACGTGTCAACCACATCGTGTGCATTGTACTACAAGTCAAATATTTACAGTGCGCGAAAGCAACAACCCGCAAATGTGTCGGTAGGGTGGCTGAGCGCGAAAAATTACTCGCGCGTAAATTACCAGTTTTACAGTAGTCGCTTTGTGAAATTAACCTATTAGATCGCCCTCATTCATTTTTTTTTTTTTATAGTGTGTACACGGACTCACCAGCACCAATGATCCGTGGCTCATTGAGTGACAACTAGACATAGTTTTGTTGTATTCCCTAGCACCTTTGTGTAGGTACAGGGTGCCAGGAAAGCGAGTTACAGCTTAGCGTGGTGAGGTAAATGCAATACGTGTACACTAATATGCGCTGCATGCACACTAAGTCAATGCAATACGTGTACACTAATATGCGCTGCATGCACACTAAGTCAAAAATCAGCTGCTGCACTGCAAATTTTTTTTTTCAACCTACGGGAAATGTGATTTTTGGGCGGCGATTTTTTATTTATTATTTTTTTAAATGGCCATTAAAAAATGGCCTAAGTACCCTATAAAAATAGTAAATGTTGAAGTTGTTTTAACCCCTCCCAACCTCTAGCACCTTGGAAAGGAGTAACACAAATTTGGTGTCGCACAAGACTTCAAGTCAGGATGGGCCTGTTTACACATACTTTGTGTTGAATTGTGATCAAAAGCTTCATAGCTTATATAATACAACATTTGTCATGTTAACAATCCTATTGACTCATAATATTTTCACAGGGTCAAAGGACTGCTGTTCGATAAAAGAAAAGTTGAGGTCCGAGTACCCACCTGTCCATCTGTTTGTCCTTGGCTATATAATAGGACTCTGGTTTATTGGTCGGCCATTCTGCCACGTTCCTCTGATAGACCATGGGACTGTTGATGTCTGATCGCTGCTCAGGGGTCATAATGTTATGGGTAGGCTGTACCAATGGGCTCTGGAGGGTGGATCGTTGTTCTGGACTCAGGCCATGTGATTGCTGAAAAAGAACAAACACTGGAGGGTCAACAACAAAACCAAGGAATAATCGTTTCTTGATTGAATCAGCTGTTGGCAAGTCCTATAGCACTTGCATACTGGTGTCCTGCAAGGCACGGCATTTCACATAGTATCCCAATGCGTTATACATTATTATTATTACCCCTGCTCACTGAGCCAATATTATTCCTGTAAATCTTTCTCAGCTCCCTGAGGAATATTCGCTCTGTGCACATCGTAGCCATCTAGAGTTGAAAATGCACCCAGGGTCTTGATGATAGGACATCTTTCACTATGGACAATGTAGGGACCTTTCTAATGTGGACAATTTTCACTTCAGACAATGTAGGAACCTGTCTAATGTGGACACTTTTCACTTACTGGATGTCCACAATATAATACAACACAAGCATACATGTATGTCAACAAGTTGTAGCAGTTGAGTACATCAACATCCTATCTACATGTACTTCAATATTTGTTGAGTGTACACCTGCAACATTTTGGAAAGATACAACATTCTTGCTCTAAAAAGTTTTCGGGTTTGTCACTTTATTGCGATGATACGACAAAGGAAAGAAGAGGATCGGCTTACCATCTCCCCGTTCTTGGGAAACTTTAAATGCAAATCCTCAGGTGGTCGCCTTGCTTTAGGAGCGTCATACTCCTTCCTTCCATCCTCACGTGGTCCACCCCTCCTAGGTTCAATCCTCTGAGGGTCACTTCTCCTTCTGGGGTCACCCCTGGGGTCACTCATCATTGGGTCACTCCTTCTAGGGTCACTCCTTCTTGGGTCACTTCTTGGGTCACTCCTTCTTGCATCTCCTCTTCTGGGGTCACCTCTCGGTTCTCTTTTTGGATCGCCCCTGGAGTCACCTCTATGGTCAATTCGTCTTTGGTCACCCCTTGGGTCACTTACAGGGTCATCTCTAGGGTCACGCCTTGTCGGATAACCTCTAGGGTCACTTCTTCTTTGATCACGTCGTGGGTCGCCTCTTGGGTCATTTCTTCTGGGGTGACCACTAGGGTCACTACGCCTGAGGCTTCCAGTTTCAGGATCTCTTGTCATGTCCTCTTGTCTTGGGTCTCTGCCTCCTTGAGGATCTCTGGGATGAGGAGCTCTCCCTTCAGTGGATCCTGGAGTAGATCCTGTTGGAGTTGACGATTTAGAGATGTCCGAGTTGGATATGTCTTGTGCCTGAAGATGCCGCTGCGCATAATCCCGTCGGCGAGCATCTGAACTTTGATAATTAGGAGGAAGGGTTGCTGTTTGATGTGGTCCTCTTGGCGATGAATCCCTCGTTGACTGTTGAGGGGGTCTCTGCTGACGATCTAACGATCGGGTAGCTTGCACATCACGGGGATCACGTCTACGGTCGCCCCGCTCCTGGCTTCTGATGGAATCAGACCAGGCATCATAATCACGAGGTCGATTATCTCGTTTGTCATGGTCAGGTCTCTGACCACCTCCCCATAAAGGATGGGTTGTAGGATTACCCGAGGGGCTTGGTAGTGAGTCGGTAGTAGAGGAATCATAATGACCTCTGTTGCCAGGAAGTGGAGATGAGCCATCGTCTAAGCAAACAACAACAACAATTAAAGTGGAAAATTCAAAGTTATACATTTTTATTTGTACAAACATTTATGATAAAACAAACCACATCCGATACTTTTGTCAAGTTTCTTAAAATACCTTATGCCACACCGTGGAGCATGAGACCCACAACCGATGACATGTACAACAATCACTGTTCTTTTTAAAAGGTGGTGAAAAACAGCAATGAAAAATCCAAGTTTGCCCAATTGGAAATATATTTTAGAGAAGCAAAACACAAAGATGACTGTTTCATACATGCATACTGTATGTATACTGTATACTGTAACTGTAACTGACACATTTAATGAGGATTGCATGATTGTACTATCTACCCTATTCATAGTCTGTTTTTGTATTTCTCTTCTACATGTTGTATCGCTGTGCGTTTTTGACGGATACTGGCGCATTACAAATATTCATTATTATTATTATTAATTTGTAAGCATGCACCTCACACACTGATTAGCTCATTCTATTCTCCAAGCATAATCTGAGATGTATCAGTCTACAAGAAGATTTCTTAACCCTAACTCCCTAGACAACAAAGCCAGTTGGAGGATTTTGAAGGATTTTTATTGTTTTAATACAATGCCTAGGGAGTTAGGGTTAAAGCTGACCTGTGTCTCTTCGCTCCCTGGACTTGGACCTGGGTCTGGGAAGAGTGTTATAAGACTCTGGGTATTGACCAGGCGAATGAAGGGCCGACTTCCCCCGACCCATGGATCGGGTCCGATGTCGACCAGCATCATCACGACTTGACAAAGAGCCACTCTCCCGATCCCAACTACGGCGCTGCTCCCCACTACGTATGTCACCATGTTTGTCACCATGTCTGTCCTGAGATGTCTGACTGGATTCGGAATCTCTGCAAAGGTCAAAATGTATGGAACTATTATAAACCAGAATTTTTCTCTGAAACTTTCATGTGTTGTGTACAATGTATGAAATTGGATAAAGTGCATGGATCAGACAGCTTGCTTTGCTTCAGGCGATTCACCGCCCGTGTTTGGGCCGATTTGACGGTAACGAATAGATTGAAATGTTGAATTGCTATTTTTCTGGGATTAAGGAAATTATAAGCTTTCATTTGAGATATTAAACGAACAAATCCATCAAGAATTAGTAAATTAAAAACTCAAATTATTAAAATGATGGGTCACTGTTTTAATCCTTAGCTTGTACGAGGGTGTGTGCAGTCTTCCGATTGGCCAGTGCAGCTGTCAATCAGAATCAAGTGCGTTTTAACCCTTCTATGACTGCAAGGTTCAAAATCAATCAAAATGTTGATACAGTTGCCATGGTATATGACATAAAACACAATAAAGGGGGCCACTTTGCATCCGTCAAGTTAGCAGTTTTTCCAATGGTTGTTATTTATTTTTAAGTACCTGAAACCGACCAAAAAGTCTTTCAACATGTGAATGGACATGCAGGCTTATACTAGAACTAATTTGAGTTGATTTATTTTATTATTTTATTTTATTATTATTTTTTTTAACCCTCAAATTTCCTAAAAAATTGGACGGAAAAAAGTTACCTCACTTTTCCGTCCATTTGTTGATGGAAATTTTAGGGTAATTAAAAAAATAATAGTAATAATCAACTCAAATTATCTTTAGGATAAGCATGCATGTCTATTCAAATGTTGAAATTCTTTTTGGGTGGTTTCAGATATTTAAAAAAAAATTACAACCATTAGAAAACTGCTAACGTGACGGTAGGAAAGTGGCCCCCTTTATTGTGTTTTATGTCATATCGAGTGCACTTATAAGTTGAACACTGTGAAACCTTACACTATACGTGTACGTGTAGTACATGTAAGTACATTTACAGATTAAAATGAGTCGACCGTTTTTGACTGGTAAAAGCATTGTCTGGTATTGTTCAGGGTGGTCAAAATGACAGTCAAAAAACAGTCAAAAATGCCCCCTGTGTGCACATTTGGATCAACAGTCAAAACAGGCAGTTGACTGATTTTGACCTCTTTTCATGTAGCTACTTGCCACTAAAGTGCAGCTATAGTAGGAAGGTTAAGTATCGCTTTTATACAGTTTCCGAGATCCGAATTTCATAAAACAAATTTTGTTTGTTTAATAAAAATATTATTCTTCTATTTTTGGGGTCTCTTGAGCCAATCTTTAATCTTTGGAATGACCTGTTTTAAATAAATTTTCTCTCTGCAGGGCTCGCACCAACAAAACTTTTCGGACATCCACAATGGACTTGTTGCAGGCCCGAGACAGGCTCAAATGTTTGTGATAAAGAGGCAAAACAAAATCAAAAATAAGATCGCTGCCAAAAGCATTTTAACCCATAAAGTATGCACACTTTTTTATCTGTAAATGTTGTACCTTTTCATTGAACACTGTTTGTTCAGAGTATAAAAACTTTACTTAACCCTCCTACTACTACTACTACTACTACTACAAGGGTCAAAATCAGTCAAAATGTTGATATACATGCCAAGGTACATGTATATCTAGTGCACTTAAAAGTCAAACACTGTCAAACCTCACATGTAGTCAGTACATTTACAGGTCAATGTGAGTTGACCGTTTTTTGACTGGTAAAAGCATTGTCTGGTATTGTTCAGGGTGGTCAAAATGACAGTAAAAACCAGTCAAAAATGCCCCCTGTGTGCACATTTGGGTCAACAGTCAAAACAGGCAGTTGACTGGTTTTGACCTGTATAGCAACTTCTCACTGAAGTGCAGCAATAGTAGGAGGGTTAATTGTCAAAAGCAGTTTCTGAAAAGCCTACCTTGCCCTGCCTCTTTCATGATGTTGTTCCTTTCGTCCGTTATCTTCAGGAGGAGCCAACCTTGATGTTTGTCTCTGATAACTGCTTCTTTGTCTTTCATCATAGCCAGCCTTCTCAACTGGTGCTGATGAACTCACCAATCTTTCCTCTACAGCTACTATTTGCCTGTCCTGATCACTCTCGGAGAGCGAGTTATATCCGTCCTGTCGGTCATCATCTTGATTACCAGTGTGTGACGGGTACCGGTTACTCATGTCGTCACCTTTGGCAGGATCATTCAAGCGTTGACCGCCACGCTGGGGATGGTTTCTAGCATTGCGAGAATCCAGTGAGTTGTATCTCTCCCTCTCTCTATGGTCGCGTTCACCGTTTTCATCAGGGCGGAAACGCTTTCTGTTGTCATAGTTATCATTCAGGTCGGCTTGTCGGACTTGATCTATTCCATACGCTTCTCTGTCAGACATCTCCTTATCCGATACTTCTACTTCCTTCTGTTGTTCGTCACGTTCACTATCCGACCTTGACCGGGGGTCATCGTCATAGTAACGATCACGTAGATCCTGTTTTCCTTCTTCTGGTGAGGAGTAGCCATCAATATCCTCATCTGGAGGGTAGTCGTATATCGCTGGTGGATTATTCTCTATATCACGCCCTCGCCTGATCTCATCAGGATGCCTTCCCTGATTCTGATTATACCGCTCTCTGGCTTCCCAGTAGCCCTCAGGGGCATCGCTGTAATCCTCCTTCCCGTTGTGATGGCGCCTATCGAGCCCTTCCGGTTCCTGTGGCAATTGACCGTTGGGATCAAATCCATTTGCCTCTCGTTGTCGTGTGTGGTCTTCATTGTAATCTTCAGGCAGGTTGTTCTCAAGGCCCTTGGAGCTCTTGAACAACCAATCATCATCGTCTCTCGGATGGCTTCCATTATTTTGTGATCGTGAACGGTAATTCCTAAATCCTGCATCATCCTCATCATTCTGAGGTCTCTCCTGATGGCTATATCACACAATACAAAAAAAATCATTAACATGTATAATGTAATTTGTTTTTTAATTACTTGGACTACAGAATTATTTCAGCCGAAGTCCCCATGCAAAAATCTGTTTGAAAAGAACCAGTCTAATTGGACACAAGTCTCATTTTGATTCCTACAGACTTATTAGCTCAGTGCACATCGTAGCCCTCTAGTGGTGAATTTGCACACAGTGCCTTGATGATAGCCACTTTTGTGTCGTGTGAGCGTTGTGCGTACACTTTATGTGCGTATGTTATGTGCGTATGTTATGGTACTAAGCGTGCGTGTACACACATCAACTGCAAAATATGCTAAACACAACGCACTATCGCTTCCCTTTCGCCCACAGTGACCTAACAACATGTGCTCTCAACAGCTCATGCACGGTGTTTCAGTTCTAATTGAAATTTCTTGCCCACCAATCCAAAATCCCCACCAAACGAATTTAAAAAAATTTAAAATCAGTTAGAAAAGCACAAGCGTATTTTGGAGACAAGTCTACCATACACTTTTAAAAAACAAAATGGCGGCTGATTAAATCCTGATGGATTACTTACCCATCCTTCTGTAGTTTTGCAGCAAGATTTAAAGCACGCATCCATTGACTCATTTCAATTTGAGTGTCAGATGCAAAGTAGTAGGTTCTCATATTGTCATGCTCACACTGAAAGAACAAAAAATACATTTAAAAGGCTTAGGATTGTTGTTACCAACAAAAATGAAGACAACCCTCTGGGTATGTAACAAATTACAGGGAATAATCTCTAAAATATAATGTTCATAATGTGGACAGATATTTGTGACAAATTTTTCATAAAAATATTATATATATCGCATTCTAATTTCCTAAATCCCAGAATATGTCTTGGTTTTGGCCGATGACAATCCAAAAGGAGTTGATGATGTACAAGTTGTGTGTAATTTAATTATTATTTTACCACTTTCCTGTCGATCTAAAAAAAAAAAAAAAAAATTTAGACAGACCCACATACAGTTTATAGATCCACCACTGACATACTGTACATACATGTAGATACACTGTATGTATAGTATACAGATATAACATGGTTTGAGGGCGGACAGTCGATATTAGCTCCCTGAGGTATTGGAAGTTGACAAACTAGTTCCCGAGGCGAAGCCGAGGGAACTAGTTTGTCAACTTCCAATACCGAGGGGAGCTAATATCGACTGTCCACCCGAAATAAACCATGTTGTTTTACTATACCATGTATACCTCATACATATTCAGTTGCCATTACAATAATAAGGAGCATCATTGAGCTCGGGAAAACGCGAATTGACATTTACGTGTGCCGCCATCTTTTCATGTGTATGTAGCTAGGGCGATGTTCGCGCGTGCGTACTACACCCGTGCGACTGTTCCCCGATTGCTTCGTAAAGCATGCGTAGTAGACTGACGCATATGCGACAGTCTACTATGCATGCGTATTTACCCTGTGCGTGAATACTCGCAGGCGCTTGGTAAACAGCCAAAATAGCATCTGGCACGTGATGGTGAATGGACCAGTGAGAATTCGGCTCTCGATCATGAATATGTATGAGGTATAGTAATATCGACTGTCTACCTGAAATAAACCATGTTATATTTGTTTTACTATACCTCATACATATTCAGTTGCCATTACAATAATAAGGAGCTCGGGAAAACGCAAATTGACATTACGTGTGCCGCCATCTTTTCATGTGTATGTAGCTAGGGCAATGTTCGCGCGTGCGTACTACACCCGTGCGACTGTTCCCCGATTGCAGAAGCGCATGCGTAGTAGACTGACGCATATACATGTACGACAGTCTACTACGCATGCGTATTTACCCTGTGCGTGAATACTCGCGGGCGCTTGGTAAACAGCCAAAATAGCATCTGGCACGTGATGGTGAATGGACCAGTGAGAATTCGGCTCTCGATCATGAATATGTATGAGGTATCGTAATACAGTTTACATGATACAATGTACTTACAGTGTATAATGAACATCTTTCAACAACAAAATTCCTACATGTACATGTATACAATCATAATAATAATGAATAAATTATATTGTAAATCCATGTAGCTGTAAATACCAGTAACTTCCACATACATGTACACTGTACATGTATTCTACATAATCACCAAAATAGCATGAAAACCAATATGTCATACCGTCCTTACAAAATGAAATTACGTGAACAATTGATCTATTCTTAGACATTCAACAACAAATTAAAAACTGCAAATTTTCAATTTCTGGACTGTAATTATGAACTCAAACATCCAAGGAATAATTTGGAGTGAAATGAAGTTACCTTGAAGGCAAATTTGCGCGTGATCTTGTCCTGAGGACCCACAGGGCCGACGGCGTAACTCGGAATCAAAATGGAGCCAGCTTCAGACTTGGATTTGTCAGACCCTGGATAGGAAAGATCAATAAATATGTGTTGACTGTGTGGGTTTTACAATTTGCATGTATGAATATCACATGAGCTGCTATTTTTTTTTAATTTAAAGGGATGGTACACAATATAGCATCCAAATGTTATTCTTTGCAAAGCAGGGTATACATTTACATTTAGCAAACAGGACACCCAAAAGACACACATATTGTAGGTATTGCTATGGAAACACTATGGAAAGATATAACATTAGTAGCCTTAACCCTCCTACTACTACAAGGGTCAAAATCAGTCAAAATGTTGATATACTTGCCAAGGCATATCTAGTGCACTTAAAAGTCTTAACACTGTCAAACCTTATATGTAATAAGTACATTTACAGGTCAAAATGAGTCAACCGTTTTTGACTGGTAAAAGCATTGTCTGGTATTGTTCAGGGTGGTCAAAATGACAGTCAAAAACAGTCAAAAATGCCCCTGTGTGCACATTTGGGTCAACAGTCAAAACAGGCAGTTGACTGATTTTGACCTCTATAGCAACTTCCCACTAAAGTGCAGCAATAGTAGGAGGGTTAAAAGTGACATCACCTCAGATAAAATTATTTCCAGGGATGATTTAATACTGTCATCACCTTTACATTTGAGTAAGCTTTACATTTACATTTTACATAAAGGGAAAGTATACATGTACATGTATATGTATGTACATGTATAACATCAGTATTCTCAAAAAATAAATTATGTTGATCACTGTTTTACATACATGTACATGTATGTACATAAAGGTTACTTGGTATAATGTACTGTATTCATCCTTAGAAGTTATTTCCAACTGAAGTGCTTTCATCTAATGCTATGGTCCCACAGGAGTATTTCGATCTTTCTGTCGAAATATATTTCGATTCCTTTTTTTTTTGTTATTTTTAATAATTTCGTCAAAATCTCGTATAAATATCGACAAAATATGTTTTCCGTGAGGAAATTTTAATTTTTGTATTTTCTCGACAATTTCGATTCATTTTCGATTTTATTTCGACGACTTTCGACTGTTTAGATCATTTCGACTGGCATTTCGACAAAATTCGACTATTTAGACTGTTTAGATTGATGTCGATTTTTTTCCTAATAATTTTCGATTGTTTTAAAAAATGTGGACAAATGTTCCGATTTATTTCGACTGTAACGATTGTTTAGACTATTTAGAGAGTTCAGATTTATTTCGACTGGTTTTCGAACTGTTAGACTGTTAAGACTATTTCGATTTCATTTTCGATAGTTTCGATAAAATGTCGACAAAATTTCGATAAATTTGATCGAAACTTTATCGAAAAAAATTGGTCAGGTTTAATAATTTTCGATTAATGATTTTTTTTTTTGGACAAATCTCTACAAATCTCGACAAATATCGACAGTTTCGATTTTTTTTTAGACTCTTTAGACTATTTCGACTTTTCTCGAGAAAATTTTGTAAAAAAACTAAAATCTTGGCGAAACACGATCTAGAGAGTCGAAATCTCTGTGGGACCATAGCATTAGAGAAAAGAGGCATTGCTATGTCAACAAATTGATACTTTATCAACTTATGATGGCTAATGGATGTGTTACCGTTCAGAAGGCCTATGAAACATTATGCACAACTCAGCTTACATAATAATAATAATAAAGATATGTAGCGCGCACATATCCACCCTGCCGGGCGCTCAAGGTGCGGAAAATTAGGGAGAGCGCGAACGCAGTCCCCACTATCAGAAATTGTACTCCCGAGTTCCCCACATTTGGGGGAATCGCAATGGCCAGGCCTCGCCTTGCGAGAACCGCCTTGGTGATCACGGTATCTCCTGACAACACTTTTCTTCCTTGTTTGCTGATTTGTGGGTGTTTTGATAATGTAACTCTTGTGGCACTGTTTGGTACAGTGTATTTACATGTATGCTTAATAGGGGTGGACGATATCACGATAACATCGTAACAATACGATATTAAAAAAAATATTGGCTAAATCGGTTATGTTTTTGAAGATATTGAAATATTGCCATATTGGCGATATTCCGAAAATATAGCTGATATCAAATTTATATCGCTCTTTTTAGTTTAAAAATATCGCCAGAGTGATTGTACGGTGATATCAAACAAAGTTATGGTACTGTGAAGAAAAAAAAACAATTCAAAATCACAACGCAGCAGCGCTCATGTTCCCACTACTTGCGATCGTGGTCTTTAATTCGTTACCTACACAACTTCCCTGTAGAAATGTAAAAGTAGTTCATATATATATATATATATATATATACATATTAATCGGTGTCCAATGTCGCTAATGTTCAATACATACATTTTTTCATGTATATAAACATGAAATGATAATATCGTATATCGTCGATATCATGCCGTCGATAATCAATATCGTCAACCCTAATGCTTAACCCATATCCGCCTAACCATGTAAACACACAAAAGACTGTATGTGCCTAAGCTCCCGCACAGAGATACATTGTTTTTGCACACAATCAGAAAGATTCCTTATTTAGAGAATATTACAATCACTGACACAGACACATTATATACTGATGGAAAGAGGAGAACATGCACTTTATTATGATGTCAGACTTGTCTAATTTCATATCTATAATCATGAAATACAGTCATCGGAAAAACATAGTAAATTTGAATTGGACAAAAACACGGTACGGAAAATCACGTAGGTCGGCGTTTGTAGCGTTTTACATATCTACGGGTTATCACGTACATGTAGATCGGCGGATATGGGTTAATGAAAATTTGTGCGCAATTTTAAAGAAAGCCACCAACAAACACTAAGCTGGGATACGACGCATAGGGACCAGACTTACAGGTACACTGTACTTGTTTTGTTTTGTCATAAAGGATTTGTATCATGTACCTTTGTAGTAGAAGAGACAAAAGTCTGCCAGCACACACCATCGTTTCCTCCACACCTTTAAGGCACCACTATCCTGCTTATATAACCACCCTTCCATTGTCACCGTGGCGTCCCGACGCCGCTTCAGCGAGGGCGTGGAATCCTTCGATACCACCTTCTTCCTGAAGCTGGGGCGGTCCGCTGAGGACGGAGTCGTGGGTGTGGTTGGAGAGGTAGGGGATGTAGGGTGTGATGATGAGTTTGCGAGACGGGGCTGGGGAGAATCTGCAGGGAAGGTGTTGGATTGGGGGATCTGTAGGGGGGCCAGATTGGGGCGTTGGTAGGGGGTTGAGTCGTGGGATCTGGATGGATGCAAAAATCAAGGGGAAAAGAAACTATTACTTACATATTTGAAATATTTTGGCAAAATTCCAGTACTACATGTATACACGTTCATGTATACTGTACATGTACCATGTAGCAGCAGACCAATCCTTTCAAGAACACATCTTAAGGAATATGTTGCACACAGAGATGGGAGAGGTACTGTACACCTATGTAATTGCCCATTGATTTATGTAGTGACCAATTTATGTAGTGACTCTGGCACATGTGCACTTGATCCAAGCCAAATTTACAAGACATGTACATGTACATGTACTTGTGCTCGCTTCTCTCAACCCAGGAGTAAAATTGGGTACCTGTCACTGCAGCATTGAGTAGGGCAGCACAGAGTTGTATACACTCCTGGGAGCTGAGAAAGTGTTACTGTTAGGATTGATACTGACCCAATAACCTAGAGTGATAATGTAAAGTCCTTAGAGTATCACACTGTGATAAATTTCACATTGTATACATAAATATACATGCACATGTAAGACTCCAATAGACCTTACATATACACCCATCACAACTTCTAAGTTCCCCCTAATATTTTTTAGAATATCTCAACAAGTATTGCATGAATTTTAAAAATTCAAAAAGCAAATGACAGAATGACATGTTCTACACAGCTCGTAATGAAATGGTTGAAATTCAATCATGCATGCACAATTGACAGTGATTTGAATGAAAATTCAGCTGAAAAAAAAGTTGCAGTACAAAGCATTGCTTCAATGGCATGTTACACATGTAGTTTTCTGTAAGAACTCATGCATCAATAACAATGGTATTGATGGCTGTTTCATAATAAGAAAAGAATATTCAAAGAGCAACATGCATGTCCATTGTTTTAGAAGGGTAGAGCAAGAGTTTAATATGGAATTGGTCCTCCATTATTCTCCATAACTGAGTTCTTACAGAAAACTCTCAATCCTTAAGGTCGAGTCCCGCCATGTTCACCCTTATAGCAATACAAACAAACTGGGTTAAGCTACATGTACCTGCATAAAAACCAAGCACTTGACATACATAATTATGTACATGTAGTTACTTTTACTTGTCAGGCTACATGTACACGTAGATCAGTGACAGTTGGAATGGTGTATTACACTGTATGTGAATGGACAAGTTGAAAGACTGATAAATCTGCTGCTGTAGTCACAGAAGTCCTCTATGGGTCCACAAACATCTTACATCTGGTATTAATAAACAAGGATCCCTCAAAAGCATACTTAAGCACTGTAGCTCGGAAGCCTGAGGAAACCTGCAAGAAACAGGGGTGCTTAATTGCTATGTGAACCAGAAACACCGGGGTAAACCCCTACACGACTCATCCACGATAACTGTTCTGAATAATACTTTTAATAACCTACATACTTTATGTACATTATTACACAGGTCTATGGCTCAACATCCCATCTGAAGGACAAAGCTTACATGTACACATATACAATGTATGTATGGTTAAGTGTCTTGCTCAAGGACACAAGCGTTATAACCGGCCAGACCAAGATTCAAACCCACATTTTAACACTACCAGAACTTGAGTCCTGATGCTACCAGAACTTGAGTCCAGTGCACTAGACCTCTCGGCCACGACACACTTTGAGTTACTTGTATACATGTATCTGTCTGGCATGTACATGTAGAAGGGTTAACCATTCTTAAATTGTCCCGCTGCTAGCAGGTGAGCGGGTGTAATTGTCCGCTCCTATATCTTACCTGTCTATGAGGAAGAACTCATTATCTGCTTCTGCACGCTGTGTAATTGGATGATGAAACGTTGTGTCTCCAGTTTGGTGACTGTAAAGTCAAGAAAATAACAAAAGAAACCTTTTTATTACAACCTGTGACCAAAATGTACGCAAATGTATTAGCTTTCCACGTCTGTGCATGCACATACATGTACAATGTATTCAGGTCAAAGAATTTTCAATAATAATAATGTGTGGACTTCTATACATGTAGCGCACTTATCCACCAACTGAGTGGTGCTCAAGGCGCATATTATTACCCCTGCTCATAAGGCTCATAAATCATTCCTGAAACCATCTCAGCTCCCTGGGGAGTATACAGCTCAATTGCTGCCATTACAGCGCATATAGGGCTAATCAACCAACTCTGCCCTCACAGGTACCCATTTAACCCCTGGGTGGAGAGAAGCAATTATGGTTAAGTGTCTTGCTCAAGGACACAAGTGTCACGGCCGGGATTCGAACCCACATTCTGCTGCTAACACCAGAACTTGAGTCCGGTAAGCTAGACCGCTCGGCCACGACACTCCTATAAACCAAAGGTAAAATGACCATGTATACACATGTACATGTACAGTATGTTGTACATGTATATCAGGAATGAAATTGGCCCTGTGACTGGACCAGAATGTTAAGTATCATTACAATGTATACATGTATGTGAAATGCTCTAAACTGCACATCAGAAGTGTGTCAGCCTGCTGTGTAATCCACACACTGCACCAAGGAATTGTACTCCAAAAGCGTGCACACACAACAAGCATACATGTAGTTATGAGTTCTGCTACACTGCCCGGCATGCCGTAAGGCATCATGGGATAGGCGCTTGAAGCACGAAGCGAGTTCCGAGAACTACATGTACATGTAGACACAATATCTTAAACTAGACGCGGGCAAACCATCTGTGGAGCGAACAATGGGCAAATGCAATCAACACTATAGGTGCGTACATGAGATACAGACAACATTGCTTCTTTTTCAGACCTTGTGCATCAGTCTGTTGACACTATGAACAACTTCACCCTGAAAATGCCCTGAAAATCTATTTTGCCGTGAAATAACAGTTCACCATAATTTCACGGCAATTTCATGGTGTCTCTTCCTCTCAGATATTGGCAATAATGTTCACGGTGATTTCACAGTAAATTCACAGCACTCTCGAGAATTACTGAGCTGCCCCAAAACTGCCACGAGAAGTTTATGGCGTTTTCACGGTAAAGGAATCCCAAGAGTATTTCATGCTATCAGGTACGCTATTTCACGGTGTCGTGTCATTGTGAAATTGCTGTGAACTATTTATTTCACGGTAAAACGGATTTTCAGGGCATTTTCAGGGTTAAGTTATTCATAGTGTTGAACAATACAATTTATGTCATGAATTATCCAAATCCATTGTTCTTGCCAGAGATTTTTCTAATTATTGTATTTTAATTTTTTGAGAAAATTTTGCCATTTTTCAAACTCGATTTGGAAATCAAGTTTGAAAAATGGCAAAATCTGTCCTCCCCCCAAATTTTTTTTTTTTAAATAAAATACCGGTACATACATTATACACATGTACGTACATGTGTGTTCAGTCAATTTAAGTATCTTTATTGATCTGACAGTCCACTCAGTAGGAACTCTCATTCTGCAGGAACTGTGTATTTCTATAGATCACTATAAATGATATTGACATATTGTTAGCAATCACTCAGCCCTATCATATGTCTTGAGCACTATGCTTTATTCCATAGTTAATACATTTGAAAGGTCTCAAGACACAACACTGCTGTAATTCTTCAAGTGCACTTAATGCAATACACAGAACAAAGATGGAAGATGCAGTGTGATCTATTGTATGAATGTACATGACATGAATACACATGAATTGCACATCTTTATAATGAGATTGTTATAAAGGCTATTTTGTTCATATAGTTGCACACACACAAATAATAATAATAATAATAATAATAATGTGTGGACTTATATAGCGCACGTATCCACCAACTAAGTGGTGCTCAAGGCGCATTATATTATTACCCCTGGCTCATAAGGCTCATAAATCATTCCTGAAACCACCTCAGCTCCCTGGGGAGTATACAGCTCAATTGCTGCCATGACAGCGCATATAGTGCTAATCAACCAACTCTGCCCTCACAGGTACCCATTTAACCCCTGGGTGGAGAGAAGCAATTATGGTTAAGTGTCTTGCTCAAGGACACAAGTGTCATGGCCGGGATTCGAACCCACATTCTGCTGCTAACACCAGAACTTGAGTCCGGTAAGCTAGACCGCTCGGCCACGACACTCCACAATGAAAACTAGAGCTCAAGTGTTTGTTAGAACAAACACACGGTGTTCGTGTCAACTTCCGGTTCAATCAAATTATCATCGATGATGTCAATCATAATTTACAAAGGTGTATCATCTTTTATTATAACAATATCAATTTCATATTCAAAAGACCTATCAATTTTGCTTTAGAATGTTGAATTTGAACTTCCTGTTTAGACCGGAAGTAAGGTCAGATGAGGTGATTTGAAGGTCATTATGACTTCGTCAAGATCATGAAAAAATAACGTTAGTACCTGCTTTGGTTCAATTTCCGAGATTGGAAAATAATCCCTTTTGTAAAACTGCCACTAGGGGGCGCTCAGAACGTTGATGACATCATCAAACATATTTTTTGAAAAGATAACATGTCACAAGTCACTTTATTCACAGAAGTCACTTTATTCACAGAAGGCACTCCCAAATACCATATCATGTTGGCTGCAGACTCTATAAAAGTGCTTCAGAATAGTTTTTTTTACTTAAACTTCTGGTTTCGACCAGAAGGAGAGGTCAGATTGGGTCATGTCTGTGTACGAAATGTCACATAATTCACGATCTGTAAGATGATGCAAAGATTGTGAAAATATCTTTTGTGGTTCATGAGATATGATTTTTTGAAATATTAAAATTGGATTTTAGTGTATTTCGATATCTGATGACGTCACCACGACGTCACAACTTTACCTAACTATGTCATAAATTTATTGACAACTACATGTTATGGTCTAAGTATGTGTCGAGTTTGAAGGCCCTGTGAACTTTGGAACTATGTTTTTTATGTTTGTTTTTAAGTCCCATCGAGAAGAAGGAGAATAGTTTTTTCACTTAAACTTCTGGTTTCGACCAGAAGGAGAGGTCAGATTGGGTCATGTCTGTGTACGAAATGTCACATAATTCACGATCACATAATTCACGAAGAAGGAGAAAAAAAATAATAAATAAAAAAAAACAATTTCAAGGTGTGTTCGCACTGTCGCACCACTACCTAAAAAGTCAACAAACAAAAATGTTCATCAAACCGGTGTTTATCTCCGGTTTCATTGGCATGAAATGACTATCATCATTTCGACCGCAGTCGACGATCATTATCATCATGGGTGCAGACAACAGCATAACTAGACTTACAAACTCTGCGGTCCTCCATTAGGGATGCCAGTTCTGAAGTGTTTTCTAATCCAGTGTCCTCAAGGAGAACCTGCACATATGTCTTGTGTCGTGTACCTGATGATCCATGTTTGGGTTCCCAGAGAAGAAGTCTATTTGCTGCTTCTTCTTGATGGCGATAGAAATGGCCGGCAGCACTCAATCTGCGTTCTCTCACTTTATGGGTGACTTTAGGAATATCTTCGTACAGCACATTGTTTGGTACCTTGTCCCTCCAACTTATGTTCAGAGCAGCTCTCAGCAATCTGGTGTAACAACCGTCCAGACTTTTCTCAAGTTGCTTTGTCAAGGTCCATGATTCTGAACCATAGAGAAGTACTGGCTCAACCAATGTTTGAAAGGTGTTTATCTTCATTTGTCGTGGGAGTTCCGATTTCCAGATCTGCTGAAGTTTGTTGATGGATTTCCAGGCTTGCCCCTTCCTGACATGTATGTCCTGACATGTTGATGCAATCCAAGCACCCAGGTACTTGAAGTCTTGAACTTGTTGTAGTTTACTGCCATTCATGGTACACACTAGTACATTGGATGTCTGGTTGAAGGTCATGTACTGGGTTTTCTTGGAGTTGATATGTAGCCCAATTTTTGCTGCCTGAGTTTCCAAAGCCAAGAGAAGTTCCTGTGCTTGCTCCACTGTATCAGAGAGCAAGGCTAGGTCATCAGCAAAACCAAGGTCTGTAATGGTCTGCTTTCCAATTCGTCTTGACTGTCTTGGTTTGATGGTGAAGCCAAGTTCTTGAGCCCTGTCCTCTGGTATGGCTTTTCGGAGACAGTAGTCCAAAACTGTGATAAACAGGAAAGGAGCTAGTGTGTCACCTTGTAACACACCTGCTTGAATTTCAAAGACTTCTGTTTCTCCATCGGGTGAAATGACTAAGAATATTTTTATGCCACCTGAATGGTACATGCCAGTCTATCACAGGTTATTACTAGCTACATGTACTGTCCATACCCGTTTATACTCCTGAGTTGAGAGAAGCAATTGTGGTAAAGTGTCTCACTGAAGGACACAAGCACCACTGTTGCTGCCTGGGATTCAAACCGATATTCTGACTCAGAACAGTCCTATGCACTAAACCGCTCAGCCATGGCACCCCAAACAATGAGTTGTACATGTATGCTCATCAGATACAACTTATTGTTCTACATAATAGACCAATCCATTAAACCCTGCCCACCATAGTACTGCTAGCACACATGGACGTTGGTACAACACGTGAGTCATGCGCACACACACATCCCAAACACTACATATGGTACATGTAATGGTAGCTTGTTTATGTTTGTCATTGGGGTGATACAGCTATTTTAACATGTCCGACTGTCTGAATATTACATGTGTACAATGTATCAGGGGTTAATGGATCGGTCTATTGGGGAATAACAATTGACTTTTCTTAAAAGCGAAAGCACATCACAGTCTTACAGAAATATTCCAAAAGATGTTTGATACCACCAATCTGAATCATCTTTACACCAAGTATAATGCACAAGAAAACTGTCATCTGTTAAGTTTAACTAAATTTACACCAGTTGACATTTATACTAATAATAATAATAATAATGTGTGGACTTATACAGCGCACGTATCCACCAACTAAGTGGTGCTCAAGGCGCATTATATTATTACCCCTGCTCATAAGCCTCATAAATCATTCCTGAAACCATCTCAGCTCCCTGGGGAATATACAGCTCAATTGCTGCCATTACAGCGCATATAGGGCTAATCAACCAACTCTGCCCTCACAGGTACCCATTTAACCCCTGGGTGGAGAGAAGCAATTATGGTTAAGTGTCTTGCTCAAGGACACAAGTGTCATGGCCGGGATTCGAACCCACATTCTGCTGCTAACACCAGAACTTGAGTCCGGTAAGCTAGACCGCTCGGCCACGACACTCCACAATACTGGGACAATTTGACAGCAAAAAATTGATTTAAATGTTGAATTGCATATTTTTTTTTTTTTTTGGGGGGGGAGGGGTTAAGGAAGTTATAAGCTTTCATTTCAGACATTAAATAAAATCTCAATTTAATAAAAGGCGGGACCTCACGTTTTAATCCTCAGGTTGCACTTGACCAAACAATTTATGGACAGTCTTCCAATATTGACCAGCACAGGTGTCAGTCAGAGAATCAAGCGTGTTTGAATTACTGCTGTTATTTACATTATTACATGTATTATTCAAAATTTGCTCGCTTTATTAATTCTATTTTGTGGGTCATCTTCGCCAAACACGGAAGATATATATGTACAGTGTAGATGTCTTTAACTACAATTTATAGCTTCATATTTTATGTTTGCAACTCTGACTTGAAACTGCAGCTTCAATGGAAAAGTTGACAGAATAGTTATAAAATAAATGTACAACTCGTCACAAGTACCATGGAGTGACACTCAACTCTTTTAGCAAAGAGCATGTAGCAGGATGTGGGTTCGAATCCCGGCCGTGACACTTGTGTCCTTGAGCAAGACACTTAACCATAATTGCTTCTCTCCACCCAGGGGTTAAATGGGTACCTGTGAGGGCAGAGTTGGTTGATTAGCCCTATATGCGCTGTAATGGCAGCAATTGAGCTGTATACTCCCCAGGGAGCTGAGATGGTTTCAGGAATGATTTATGAGCCTTATGAGCCTTATGAGCAGGGGTAATAATATAAAATGCGCCTTGAGCACCACTCAGTTGGTGGATACGTGCGCTATATAAGTCCACACATTATTATTATTATTATGTACAACCTCAATCCTTCAAAATCCGTCACTTTAGCAAAGAGGATTTTTGAGGATTTGGGAAGGGTAGGGTTAATATAGTCAAAATGTGTAATAAAAAAATTTGTTGATTTTTTTACATGAAGTGTCACTCTGTGGTACCAGTGACAAATTGTACATGTCCCAAATATCACAGACATACTGTGCACGTAATGAATACTTGAACCCAACTAGTGGCTACATTTAATAATTGTTGCCTGGCGTGATGGGGTCCATGGCGTTTTGTACACCCGAGGGGGCTGATGGCACCCGAGGTGAAGCCGAGGGTGCCATCAGCCCCCTCGGGTGTACAAAACCCATGGACCCCCATCACGCCAGGCAACAATTATTTTGTTATACCATGGTATTAGATTACGTTACCGAAGAAATCTTCCAGTAAACTGTCTAAGTCTGTAACTGGAAGTGTCTGGAAGTTGCTGTCATCTCGTCCCGTTTCGTTGCAGTATTCGCGAACTATTCATACTGCATACGACGATCGAAGCGAACAAATTCACACACAGCAGACAAGTTGTTTAGCTGGTCCCTACAGTGCATCAAATTGAAATATAGCGTGTTCTGCGGAGTACCAGCAATATAACAACCTCGGTCACTGTTTTCACTTCTTGCAATCAAAAGTAGCACTTGTGAAAGATATATGGAGATGATACCCCCGGGGACGATCAGGGTGATGTACCACTCTTGAGAGGTGAACATCACTTTTTGAGTGACGTCAGAGGGTAACATCACTTTTTGAGTGACGTCACGAGGGTAACATGAAGATTTGTGATTTGTCATGTGACAGGCTTTCGACCAATGAAATGACACAATCTAAGACCATGATATAACAATGTACAATGTACACTACATATACAGTACATGTATGTACACAGCTGCTTGTAATGTTAACAAAACACAGTACATAAATTAGAATGCAGCCAGACATTAACAGTACAAATAAATTTAAGAATGTTTAAAGTTAAGTTACAACATTGATATTTGGGTGCATACATGTAGTTCATTTGAACACTTGAGTTTTCAAGTTAAAATACAATACACAACTAATCTGTGAAAGTTTCATCAAAATGCATGTTTACATTTTTAGAAAACGATAAAAAACTATACTAGTGTTAAAATAGTAGGGCTGTGCCAGGTATCCGGATACCTGACCGAAAAGGTTATTACCCGGTTCCATTTTTCAGTTCCAATTACCCGTAAACGACTTTTTAAAATTCGGACTTAACATTTGAGCGGTGCGAACAGAAATCTGTCACTCTTGAACAATGTAATGTTTACACTTTTACAGACAATTATCTTTAAATTCAAGAGATTACACTCCAATAAAGAAAAGATCGATTTAAGTATGGTATCCTCTGTATTATAAAAGTAAATTTTTGTTACCATTTACAGTACATGTATTTGTACACCACCGGAGGCATGTTTTCAACAAAAAAGAAAACGGGTATCCGGGTATCCGAAGTTTCCTGATTTCGGGTATCAGGTTCCAAAACTATCCGAAAACGCACAGCCCTATAAAAGAGTGTATATTTTTTATGTTTTACAAAAAGTTGCAAGACGGCTACATTTTGTAAATATTGCATTACAAAATGGTCCCTTTTTGTCTCTAGAGATGAAAGCACTTTCATTCATTCATTCATTTTATTTCCACATCAATGCAAACAATAAGTAACAGAAGTACATTCTTGAAATAAGTTAACATACGTGTAAAAGTAAATAAGACTAAACAAAGATGTGGAGGGGGTTTGCAAGAAGCAAAGCTTGTCGGGTGCAAACCCCCTCATATATATTATTTGTGCTCTAAGTTACATTTTTTTTCGTAAATCTAGATTTAAAGCATAAATAATAAAAACAAACATTTTTGGTTACAGAAATGAGTACAAATATCAATGAACGAAAGACAATGAACAAAGAAACCTAAGCAAGCAAACAAACATCCCAAAAAAAACACAAACAAACAAACGCAAATAATGCACAGACACAATAATGCACAGACACAATAATGAACAGACACAAGGATTTCTCAGGATGATTGATACTTGATACCAAGTAAGTTTTAGATAATAATTTGTAAATTTAACCCTCCTATGTACAGTGCAGTTGCCATAGAATTGTCAGACCTTTCAAAACCTTTCAAGTTTGCTGTACTGAAGGGTTTTGAAAGGTGAGAAAACTGTCTGACAAAAGGGACCTACATGTATGAAAGGTTTCGAAAGGTGTAACAACTCTCTGAACAAACTGGTGTTGAAATGTTTCAATACCTTTCAAAGAGTATTGAAAGGTGTGGTTGTTCAGTAGCAACAAATTCTGGAGGGTTTTAAAGGGTTCATAATACTTGATAGCCATTTTGGCCCGTAAGCAGATTTTGAAAGATTTTGAAACGTCAAACCATAGGAGGGTTAATGATCTGGAAATTACAAATGTTGTACAAATGTACCTTCCCTTTAAATGTACGTACATGTACATGTACATCTGATTCTGAATATCACATATTTAACCCTAACCACCCCATATCCTGCAAAATCCTCCCAAGGGGTACTTCTTTTGGAAAAATTCAGCACTGTTGGAAAATGGTACTTTCACCTCTTCAAAATGGGACAAAATTACTACCTGGCAAGAAGTACAGGCCACAAGTGCTGAATATGAAAGATCAACGAAAATGCATGGTGCATTTTGAAGATCAGGGCATGTTTCCAAAAGTGCACTGGAGGATTTTGGAAGATTCAGGAAGGTTCCTAGACAGAATACCTAGGGGGTTAGGGTTAATCTCTTTAAACAAAGTGGGAAGTCTATTACCTTACAGAGATTCCTTCATAATCATACAGAACATGGTGAACTCGACATTTGATACACAGACATGACCCTATTGACCCTTTCTTCCAGTCCAAACTGAAAGTTCATGTTTAAAAAGCTGTTTATAAATTGACGCAAATCTGAAAGCGTATTCAAAAAAAGCATTCTGGGCGTATGTTTAAATGTTCTAAAGATGTGTACAACCATGTTTTACTGGCAATTTCCAGATTAGTTTGTTTTCATTGGAACATTAATAATTTTCATTTTAGAAGGGAAAACAAATATACTACTCAAAACAATTTAGGGAACACCGGATTTTTAACATCAAATAGGTTTGAAATGTTCCATGAACCGGGATTTTCATTTGCAACCCCCTCTCTCTCTTTCAGTAGTCATGTCATGAAATGTGTAATCACTACATGTATCCTTTATCATCTGTTTCATTGTGCAGTTGTTTCTCATCAATTCTGTGAAACATTGTGTTTATCTTAAATAAATGATCTTGCTTTAACTGAGATTATGCCAGTGTTCCCTAAATTGTTTTGAGTAGTATATTTTTTTTTAAATTGGTTGTCAGAATCTTGGTTTTACAGTAAAACAGTGCCAAAATTGTTCACACTTTTTTTGAGAAATATTTCTTTTCCCTTCTTCAAGTAAAATACAAATGTAGCACTGTCCTGATAAAAAAAAGAAAAGTAGCTAAAAACATGGCAGATACAGATCTTTAAATAGTATGCTTATCCTTGACACAGCAGGCACCAGTACTTTATAAATATAATGTGTAACTGTTACAAAAACAAACTTCAAACTTTGCCCAGTAAAGCACTTGGTAACTTGAAAAAGTCAACAACACATTATCGAAAATCATTTGTGTACACTTTGTACAAAGTGTCGAGAACTGCCTTGCGATAAGGGCAGAAATTTAGTCAACTTTTATGTACAAACTCACAATGATGTTACATCCTATCCCACTATCACAAATGTGCTCATGAATATGTAAATTTCATGAGCACAGAATAGAAAGCAAAACGTGCTAGACACCCACAAATTGGCAATGATAAAAAGGTTAGTACATATCATACATGTAATGTATCAATGTTTTCGAGTTATTCATTCCTACTGCATACACAATGTACATCTATCTACGTATAAAAAATAAAAATCCTGTCTTTTTTGGAGGGATTTGTTATTTTTTTTTGGCCAACAGGGCGATACAAAGCTTGGGCGATAACACGATAATATCGAATATCGCGATACATGTTTTATTCGATTACAATGTCGACAAATTGTGATTCAAAAAATATATATCGTGATTAAATAAAATTGCCAGAAATCAGAAATTCCATAGAAACAAAATTAGGATTAGTGAGAAACAAAAGCGAACTACTTCATAAGTACAAACACGCTATGTAAACGTATACATACGATTTATTGTGATACTTGTAAAGGGGTACATACCTGTGGTTATCGGCGCTAAAGCAATCATGCATGAATGAAAAAAATAATCGTGATACTATCAAAAAACGTGATATATGTTTGCCGATATATCGTGGATGAAAAACCAATTTTATCGTTTCATATAAAAAAAGAATATTAAACTGAGGCAACACGCGGGTCTGAGGCAACACGTGGGTCTGAGGCAACACGCGTGGAGATCAGAAACCAGAGACTTTTTTTTGGCCTTACCAAAATGCTAAAAATTCAAGAATTTCTTGCAGTAAGAAGATGTTATATGTACTGTATCTTATTTAACCCTCCTACTGTTTGACCATTTGAAACCATTCAAAATTTCCACTTACCAAAATGCCCATTGGTTTTGTACACACATGGTGATACCATTTGAACAGTGTTGGTAACAAGCTTTACTACCATTCAAATCCATTCAAATGCAGAGGGTCCATTGATTCACCATTTAAAAGTATCCAAACAAGGTTTTGTATTAGCTGTATTACCATTTGGAAAGATCCAAACAAGGTTTTGTATTAGCTGACCTACCATTCAAAACCATTTGGGGGAATCAATACTGTACAGTTATTTCACCATTCAAAACCACAACAGCGAATGGTTTCAAATGGTGCATCAACTTGTATGAAAAAGGTACAGAAGTAGGAGGGTTAAAGAGATATATGACATAAAACACAATAAAGGGGGCCACTTTCCTACCGTCACGTTAGCAGTTTTTCTAATGGTTGTAATTTTTTTTTAAATATCTGAAACCACCCAAAAAGAATTTCAACATTTGAATAGACATGCATGCTTATCCTAAAGATAATTTGAGTTGATTATTACTATTATTTTTTTAATTACCCTAAAATTTCCATCAACAAATGGACGGAAAAGTGAGGTAACTTTTTCCGTTCAATATTTATGGAAATTTGAGGGTAAAAAAATAAATAAAAAAATTTAAAAATAAAATATATCAACTCAAATTAGTTTTAGTATAAGCCTGCATGTCTATTCACATGTTGAAACACTTTTTGGTCGGTTTCAGGTACTTAAAAATAAATAACAACCATTGGAAAAACTGCTAACGTGACGGATGCAAAGTGGCCCCCTTTATTGTGTTTTATGTCATATATGCTACGTGTATGTATAAAACAAATTTACACAAAATGACTTAACACCCAATGCAAGAATTACATGTACATAGATTTATTTCAATGACAGCACACCGAGACACAAATATTTCAGGGGATGCTTGAAACAACATCAACTTCACACCTATAGTGAGTTTTATGTACAACTATGATAATTTACATTTTGTTTTAATATTTAGTGGCCACATGTCCACAAAACTCTACTTGAAAGAAGCTTCAAGTATCCATAGAAAACAAGCTATTATGACTCACATACATTGTACATGTAATGATAACATGGAGGAATGAAGGATTAAACGGACAATATCATCACGATCAAATGGCCATGGAATCGTAGTGCTAGTTTAAGATTAACTCAATGACTGAAAATAATACCCCACATGATCAGGTCATATTACTGTTGCTGCTGCATAAATAAGCTAGTAATTTTCCATCACTGTGTTCATCTACATGTAACACCAGGACACCGATTCCATGCCCTGTTGAAAGTCTGCTCTGATCGTAATGATACTTTCCCTTTAAAAGTGTGTTCATCTTACACTAGGCATGGATTCCATGCCCTGTTGAAGGTCTGCTCTGATCGTAATGATACTGTCTATTTAAAAGTGTGTACTTACATCTCTGCAGTCAAGAAATACGTGAACATCTTTCGATGTACACGTAAATCTCCACTTAAAAAAATAGCTTTCGTTATGTTCGTCAATGACTCACAGAACCAAAAAAAACATACGGTAACAATTGAAAAGATAACAAAACTTCGCCATTACAAGTTTCAGCTGCAGTCCAGAAATGTCCGAGTAAACCTTCAATCATTGCATCAAGACAACAATTGTGTGTACGAGCAAACTTACAACTTACCCAAATGTTTCACTGTGTATAATGTTCCATTATACGTTGTATATCCGCGGAAAAGCCAGCCACTGACTGCTCAAAAAAAATCAAACCATGGAGGAACTACATGTGAAAATGCAGTCACAAAACATCTGAATGTCATTTGGTGTATATGTACGCCGACACACAAATGTATGCATATTGACTAGACCGTTATTTATCAAGTGTGAAAACTCACAACTTCCCAAATATCGTCCACATCAACAGAAAACAAACTATCGACAACTCCCAGAATGAGAACACAGAGGAAGGAAGGATCCAGTCTGTGTTCACCCAGCTGCGGTCTCAAGCTACATGGCATGTTCAATGTTGGCCCGCTGTTTACACAGTACAATGAACAACAAGATTGCGTGTTTGCTTTCAACCAATCATGGCCCCATTCTTCAGTGTTCTATATTTGTTACAGACATCTTCCTGGGGAGTCCATACAAGGAATCTCTGTGGGGCTATCCAACCATGGCAAAAAAAGGCCAACTGCCGTTTGACATTTATGGCATTTCACATTTAAGGGCCTACCACTGCTACTATAGAATTAAAAACAAGTCCGACTGTTAGATATATATAATTATTTCTCAATGATCATTGTCAACCATACTATCCCAATTGGGATATTCAAGAAATCCTGTGCCGACAATGAAACTTCTGTAAATAATAATAATAAAGTGTGGACTTATATAGCGCACGTATCCACCAACTGAGTGGTGCTCAAGGCGCATTATATTATTACCCCTGCTCATAAGGCTCATAAATCATTCCTGAAACCATCTCAGCTCCCTGGGGAGTATACAGCTCAATTGCTGCCATTACAGCGCATATAGGGCTAATCAACCAACTCTGCCCTCACAGGTACCCATTTAACCCCTGGGTGGAGAGAAGCAATTATGGTAAAGTGTCTTGCTCAAGGACACAAGCAGCACGGTCACGGCTGGGATTCGAACCCACATTCTGACGACTCAGCCATCAGAACACAAATCCGATGCACTAAACCGCTCGACCATGGCACTCCATGGTATACTATTACTACATGTATTAGGCAACGCAAGGCAAGGCAGACAACTACAGCAAGCATTGAGACCTGATCTTACAAAGTCAATATGCAGGACATGCTTCAAGTTTGCTGCAGGCAGATATGAATAGACTTGATCCAGTTCAATCAGCTGAACTCTCTTTCGCCAATTACCCAATTATTTTGGATGACACACGAAGGGCAGCCTACTGGCAGTTAATGTCAGTGTCATTTTGATAAACTTACATGTACACAAATGTGTCCAACTGTTATATGTATAATGTCACACATTATGGACAAAAAGAGTCTGATGTTTTAATCAGGGCTGTGGCTAGGGCTAGACAACACTGATAGATCAGGAGGGAGAATGAAAACACAATACTCGGGTTACTTGAGTAATGGTTTGCTTTAAACACTTTTCTAAATTCTATATTTGAATGAATACACAAATCTGTTTACTATTTTCTCACAAATGATACAACATAATGTAATACAGTTGGTGGATACGTGCGCTATATAAATCTATACATTATTATTATTATTATTATGTATCTTAAGACTTTCACATGTTGGTTGTGTATTGTGTGGATGCAAAGAGAGTAAGGCCGTTTTTGTAATTACTTAGATTACGGATTTTTTTCTCTCCTGAAGTTGGGCGGGTAACAGAGAGAAAAACATCACCACCAATTGAAGGTGCTCTCCTATGAGAGCGCCCTCAATTGAAGGTGCTCTCCTATGAGAGCGCCCTCAACGCACTGTCTGCACAGAAAGTGAAAATAGAGCTGCTGCACTGCAAACATTTCATTATTTTTTTAATTTTATTTTTCTTTAAACTTAGGAAATTGTGATTTTTGGGCGGCGATTTAAAAAAAATTCAAAGAATCTGAAATTTTGGGTGGCAGGTCTGTAAGGCCCCCAAAAAAGTCTCTTGTTTCTGGTCATCGGTTGGCTTCAAAATCGATGCGGTAATTTGTAAGAAACACCCAAAATATTTCATTTAAAATTAAACCAGCAAAAGATAACAATCTAGGTAAACAGAAACTTTTAAGTGGTTTGTCAGGGAACCAGTCATCTGGGTGGCTGATGGTGCTCCAATGTGCTGTGTCAATGTGACCATGATGGTTCCTCAATGCGCCGTATTGAGCCCTCTGGATTACCAGTGTAATGAATGTAGATTATGATCAATGTTTAAGCATTAATGCAAACATTCCTGAGTGTTGACCAAGCTTTACATCTCTTGGGGGTATGACTGACTGAGATCTGTGGCTGGATTTGATGTTGTCCATGGGCGCACCCATGACTTTATTCTCAGCGAAGGCTCCAACAGGCCTGGAATTTCACTCTTGTTGGGGCAAGCCAATTTTCCTGAGTAAATGGCACTTCTATTAAAATATATCAGAATGTCTAATGGGAACATTTTTAAGGGGCACCGAGCAAAAGAGAAAGGCTGTTGCTTCCGTGACAGTCCAGTCCTGCCCACATACTCATCACTTACATGTATGAATAACGAAATATATGTATGTAAAACATGTATGTAAAAAATTTAAGATGCTAAATTGACTTATTTTGTTAATGTTTTTTAACCCTAACTCCCTAGCCTTAATTACCAGGTACCTTCCTCAATCCTTCATAATCCTCCGAAATGTGTTTGTGCATAAAACTCACTGCCTCAATCCTTCATAATCCTCCAACTTGAGTTTATGCATGAAGCTCACTGCCTCAATCCTTCATAATCCTCCACTATCAAATGCACGACCCTCCTCAATCCTCTATAATCCTCCAATTGGTGATTTTCGAACGTGCCTCATTCCTCCAAAATCCTCCAAATCCTCCGGAGGATACAAGATTATGTTTCTGTCAATCCTTCACAATCCTCCATAATCCTCCATAATCCTCCACATTCATCCAAAGTAAATTTCCATTATGCCCTCAATCCTCCACAATCCTCCAGGATCTCTTTGAACCACGCTTCCTCAATCCTCCACAATCCTCCACTATCAAATGCAGGACCCTCCTCAATCCTCTATAATCCTCCAATTGGTGATTTTCGAACGTGCCTCATTCCTCCAAAATCCTCCAAATCCTCCGGAGGATACAAGATTATGTTTCTGTCAATCCTTCACAATCCTCCATAATCCTCCATAATCCTCCACATTCATCCAAAGTAAATTTCCATTATGCCATCAATCCTCCACAATCCTCCAGGATCTCTTTGAACCATGCTTCCTCAATCCTCCACAATCCTCCACTATCAAATGCAGGACCCTCCTCAATCCTCCATAATCCTCCAATTGGTGATTTTCGAACGTGCCTCATTCCTCCAAAATCCTCCAAATCCTCCGGAGGATTATAGAGGATTTAGGAGGGTTAGGGTTAATACATACTTTTGGGGTTAAAACATACAAACATAAACATTGTAAGGGCATTGTGAGAAGGAGTGGGTGAACTCAAACCCTCCAAGTCCCCTCCCCCACATGTAGGTGTGTGTACGTACTGTAGTGCATCTGTTAGTGCATCTGTTAGTGCATCTGTGTACATTTGTACTTGTTTCATATTTCATACTTACATACCATGCGTATAAAATTAAGATTTGCCACTTAAACAGCTAAATTCTGGGCTAGCTCTGTAATACCCTTCTACACATGAACGCCACTCCGATCCACAAAATTCTGTTCTTGAGCAACCTTCAGTACATACATGTACATGTACTAGCCTGCTGTCCTTTCCAAGTAATCTTACAAAATCAACTGTGTGCCACCCAAGGCCACTGTAAATGTTTGAACATATTAGTATGGCCTGCAATGTATCAATGGGAGACCACTTTACCCTGCAATCTCAGTGGTGTGACAGTGCACAGAAGGGTAAACCATAGGAGGCCACTGGCAACAGCTAATGGCTTGGAGTGGCCTGAATGGGTTGTTTCAAAAATTGCACTGATTGTAGGAGGGTTAAGCAGGAGATGGTGCCCATGCTGTAAGCAAAGAATTTAGTAAATAGCAACACCATGAAACTGGGTCCTGTTCTATGTATACGTGTACAGTATACACATGATCTGTCTCCATGGTAGGACTCATCAACTAAATGCCATTAAACATGATGCGAACTCACACCCCGGGAGTATCTGGTGATCATTATTCTGAAATAGAAGGACAATTCTGTTCCTTATGTTACACCTATTAATTCATAAGTAAAGGTCATTCCAATACCTGCCTTCCTGTATAAACTGCAGTTGTCACCTTGTAAACACAATGAAAGTGCATTGCTTCTGTCTACAGCCAAAGGAAAATCAATCAAATTTTTGCCATACAGTACATTCCCAAAAATTGTGTCCATCAGGTTTATGGTTAAAAGACACACATTTGGTAAAATGTCAGTCATGTTGAGATTCATGTACTACATATGTACATGACCAACCTGTGAAACCAGAAAATATTGTTTGTATTCATTGGGAAATTTACATACATAATGAGCATACGCATGGATTTCTCCAGATTCCAGAAGACAATTATTTGAAGAAAAAAATAATAATTTATGAATTGTACTAAAATAATAGTACCACAAATAGAAAATAGTTCAAGGGATGTTAGTTTATTATACAGCTATCTGGAAAACTATATGCAGAGGGTTTTGAAATGAACGTACATTGTACATATATATGTATACATGTGTATGCATGTACATGCATGTACGTGATTGTATCAAACATCCCTTGAAATCTTTGTCTGAAAAGCTAACATTTTAAAAAATAGTTGAGTACAAAATACATGTATGTAACATTTTCCAATAATTCATGAAATTTATATGTTTGTAATTATATATAAATTCCGGTTACACTCAAGAACTCAAGTTCTGGTGTTAGCAGCAGAATGTGGGTTCGAATCCCGGCCGTGACACTTGTGTCCTTGAGCAAGACACTTAACCATAATTGCTTCTCTCCACCCAGGGGTTAAATGGGTACCTGTGAGGGCAGAGTTGGTTGATTAGCCCTACATGTATATGCGCTGTAATGGCAGCAATTAAGCTGTATACTCCCCAGGGAGCTGAGATGGTTTCAGGAATGATTTATGAGCCTTATGAGCAGGGGTAATAATATGCACCTTGAGCACCACTCAGTTGGTGGATACATGCGCTATATAAGTCCACACATTATTATTATTATTACATGTAAATTGAATACAAAATTGAAACTTTCATACATGTAGGTTAGTTTATACATGTACATGTACACCTTGAAAACTATAGGGTTGAAATTAATGCTACCAAATACCAATGTTGAACATGTACGTGTACTGTACGCACCTTCTCTTATATATTTTTTTAAATTAAAAAAAAAAAACATTATTTAAGAATTAAGAGTCTGCACCCAACCTCAAATGCTGACTGACAATCTCATTAAAACCCTAACTGGCCCTTTCAGGTATTTCACAGACACCCTGCTGAATGCAACACAATCCAACAACAGAAAAGTGTGTAGGCTGCTCAATGCAATAAGATCCACCAGCTAGAACAATGGTTCTTTTGTTCTCTGCTGAGGGCATCAAGATATGCAAAACAACTTTTGACATAGTACATTTGTTGCATCTTGTTGCACTGAGCAGGGTTAGGGTTATTGATGAAAATGATTGCATTAGGATAATAAACATCCATTGAAATATGCCGATGTATGAGACAATCTCCCTTAACCAGTTCGCGTCGGAGGCCGTGTATACACGCAATTTTTTTTTGCACCACGGATCGGAGAGCGTCTAAACACGCCATAGGAAACTCCGGAATATTTGTATGCATGCTCGGTTGACGTGGCAACGAGCCGAGTGTTACAGTGACATGCTCGGCAGACGTGGCCACGCGCTGTGGAAGCTTCCATGATTAACGTGTTTGTGTGGGAAAAAGAAACCCTCACAGGGGCCCAGAAAAACATTTTTATTCCCGACGCGAACTGGTTAATGTCAGTAGCTATCAGGTCAAGTAGGCTTAACCTTAATGCTAAGTCAACTCAAATATAGGGGGTTTTTGAGTGCAATGAAATCCAAGTTAAACAGACCCCGCGGCAAATTCAATTAAACTTCATCTGTACTACATGTACCTTGGAATTGGAATTTAAGGATAAATCATGGTTATGGGGGAACCTTCCTTATTAAGCATATACACAATGTGCAAATCTGAGGGATACCCTGGAAACCTAAAACTAACTGGGACAACAATGACGGTTGCCTATTTGGCAACCTTATTTTTTGTCAAATCAAATCAAATCAAATTATGAACATGAAGGATATATAATCAAGAGAAGTTGATGTAGCCAGTTTGACTTTAAAGGGACAGTACCGTCACGATCTGAGCAGACTTTCAAAAGGGCATGGATTTGGTGTCCTGGTTTAAGACGAACACAGTTACTACAATTTACTGGCTCATTTATGCAGCAGCAACGGTAATATGAGCTTATCATGTGGGGTATTATTTTCAGTCACTGAGTTAATCTAAAACTAGTATTCCGATTCATGCCCTGTTGTAAGCTTGTCCGATTCATGCCCTGTTGTAAGCTTGTCCGATTCATGCCCTGTTGTAAGCTTGTCCGATTCATGCCCTGTTGTAAGCTTGTCCGATTCATGCCCTGTTGTAAGCTTGTCCGATTCATGCCCTGTTGTAAGCTTGTCCGATTCATGCCCTGTTGTAAGCTTGTCCGATTCATGCCCTGTTGTAAGCTTGTCCGATTCATGCCCTGTTGTAAGCTTGTCCGATTCATGCCCTGTTGTAAGCTTGTCCGATTCATGCCCTGTTGTAAGCTTGTCCGATTCATGCCCTGTTGTAAGCTTGTCCGATTCATGCCCTGTTGTAAGCTTGTCCGATTCATGCCCTGTTGTAGCTTGTCCGATTCATGCCCTGTTGTAAGCTTGTCCGATTCATGCCCTGTTGTAAGCTTGTCCGATTCATGCCCTGTTGTAAGCTTGTCCGATTCATGCCCTGTTGTAAGCTTGTCCGATTCATGCCCTGTTGTAAGCTTGTCCGATTCATGCCCCTGTTGTAAGCTTGTCCGATTCATGCCCTGTTGTAAGCTTGTCCGATAATATTGAATATCGCGATACCTTTTTTTTGTTCAATTACGATATCGAGACCCGAGATATCGGCAAATCGCGATTAAAAAAGTATATGGTTAAAAAACAAATCGCACTTGTGAGTCAAGTCAGAAATTCCATGGAAACAAACTTAGGCCAGTCTTTTCAGCTTTCGTAAGTGAGAAGCAAACTACACTTCAGTGGTTAGTGGTTAGGAGCTGCCATACATGTAGGGGTCCAGACCCAGAATTCTGTTGTTTCTCTTAACCCACTCAAAGAAATCTATTCAGACAGATTAAGTATTGGCAATTGAATGAGTTATTGGATCGGCACTTGTAGAGGGGATACATGTACATGTACATACCTATGGTTCTCATCGCTAAAGCAATCAAACGTGAATGAAACAAAATAATTGCAATACTATTTACTACAAAAATTGCGATTATGTTTGATGATATATCGTTTGATGATATACCCTGTTGATCATTACGATATTGTCCCTTGAATGATGATTACACATTTACAGTGGATATTATATATCTCTGGTAATGAAATCATGAATTTCTGAAAATATCACTGCAGCTCATAAACCTGTTGAGTTTTCCATGTAGATGTGGGAGGAATACCCCAGACAAATATACTAGGGAAAACCCACGTAAGGACCATAAAAACCACATCGTTGTCTTGGGCACAAGTGGATTTCAAAACCCACAAAGGTGAAAAGGTGAGGAAAATAATCCTTCACCAACCTCACCTGGGATTTTCAAGAAATAAACTAAGAGTCATTGAATACCAACAATCTACTGTAAATGCAGTTTCACTATTTTTGCCGTTAACGACACAATGGAATAAGCTTAGTTTAACATGTATATGTCTTGATTCTTATGTAAAATTTTTTTTTTTTTTTTTTTACCAGTTGATGTCGGGAATATTTATTTTTTTCCAGTCCCCAGTGCGGGTTTATTTTCAGTGAAAAATCTGAAAAAATTTCTATCCATTAATAATTTTTTTTGTCAATGAAACTAAGTTCGGACACCCAAATAAACACCTTTACTCATTGACATTTCGAGAATTAAATGGCTAGTTTCTTAATTACGATTGTGTTTGTTCAGCACAATTAGACCGTTGGCAAGCCCCTATGCAGCGGCCTATTAGCGACCAGCGCCCGGTCGAAAAGACGGCATACCCGGAGAGAGATCGAAGGCCTGGTAAACAATGGATATAAATCCGTCTTTACAAATTCTTGGCTGGTATGTCAAAGGAACAGGTCTTGGATAAAGGGATTACACAAAAATCAACAAAAAGAATGAACTCGTTCAGTGTTTGCAGTGCATTTTGTCCGGGGCCACCGAACCGTGACCCCATGGACTCCGAGAAACGATTGCGTGTATACAAGTCAGCCGCCACGACGGCATGCCATGTGTGGCGTGTTGACAAGTCTCCCGGTAACACACACAAAAATCGGAATGCGTGTTTAGACGCTCTCCGATCCGCTGTACAAAAAAAATTGCGTGTATACACGGCCTCCGAAGCGAACTGGTTAAAAACCTTCATGTTCGGTTTCCCAGTTAACCGAAATTCAGTACCCGAAGGCCACACAAACTAGCTAGTTGGCAAATGTGTACACATTTTCAATCAAAACGCATTCAATAAACTTCCCACAATGATTGTTTAATAACTAATGCAGCAAAAACAGAAAGTCTAAAACACCAAAATGGATGGCAATTTTTTATTTTTTCTATTTATTTATATTTTATTTCTAATATCAATGGTTTTGGTTAGCCGGTTAGCTAATTTCTAAACAGATCTACATGTAGTGTATTTTCTGCTGGTTAACCAGTTAACCGTCTCAATAAGGCCCAATTCAAAATTTCAGAATTGTCCAAGAACTCTTTTAAAGACACGCATATACCCAAGGAGTAATGTACAACATGCACACAGAGCTCGAGTTCAATCTTCACAGTAACTTATAAAAAGGTACACTGTCCATTGATAATGACACTGAGTGTACTGACAGTAGATGTAGGTCATGCTTGTTGCTAGGCAGTGCTAGGCAGTGTCAATCATGTGTCAATTTCTCCCACAATGCCAGGATAGAGAATAGACGCAAGATTAATCACAGCACACTGTCTGGTATAATGCATGCTTGGTTACTATAGTACATACATACATGTACAATTACTGGCAATGGATTGGTTTTTGTTACATTACATAGAGAAGGGTATACTATACATGTATGTAGTGTGTATGCATATTTTCAGTAAACTGTGCATTTAAATGCGCACTGAATACTGTTGGTATGCTTTATACAAAATTTGAACGTACATGTACATGTACTACAATGTGTGAGATATTTCATGACATTTCAAATGGGAATCTTGGAAACCATCATTTAAAGCTGTTAATGTACAGTACATGTATGTAACTGCAGATCTAAATTTACAATTACATGTCGTCGTGTCAGTGTAAAAACGTCGTATCTCCGAGTTACGACGTTTTTGCGCAAAACCAGTTTGTGTCAGTGCAAAAAGGTCGTATGTAACAAGTTCCCGGATGAATGCACAAAAGCAATGGCTGAGATACGAAGTTGTTGCACAAACATTTTTTAATGTATGTAAATTGATGCAGATTGACGACGCGCTGTACATACGACCTTATTGCATTGTGAACATACAACGTTTTTGCAATGACACGACGATGTATACACTATTGGTAATCTCAAAAAACATTCAAAATGATCACAGTTTTACAATTTACCAACTTGGTGTAAAGTTGATAATGGTATCAAACAGCCCTTTGAACATTTCTGTCACATGTGCTACATTGTCTTCAAGTAAAATTAGTGAAATAATTTTGAAATAATTAACAAATTATGAGAGTTTGCTGGTTATTCCAAGATAATGTTTGTATCCGCCCACATGCGCTCTTCATTCTCGTAGCATATCCCTTTACAATCCCAAGTGCATCAAAAACCTACCCCCTGGTTTTGCTTGACTTTAGTGGATTCAGTACTATACATGTATGTTTACATACATGTAGCCCAGTGAATAGAGCATGATGATACCATACATGTATCAAATCCATCAAACTCCACCTGGCTGCTTTTGTTGGATTCTAGACTGTACACATATTAGCCAAGTCGTGGATAACATGTACTTTGCATTTGCCATTGTACCAATTCCATCAAAGTCCAATAACTGGGTGACGGTTTAGTGCATGTCGATTGATTCTAGATGAACAAGAAGGTTCAATGAGTTTCCTAGAGCCAAAATGATTAGGGGTACGAGAAACCAAATTTTTTTCTGTGTTCCGCTCACAGTTGCAGGATAAATAATATTTTAAAGAGGATACATGTATAAAAGGAAGTTGGATTGGAAGCTTTCCAGAGTGGAAGTACAGTAAGGTTTGTAAGGTTTGTAGTAGGCGTAAGGTTTGTGGTAGCACCATGTGTCAGAGCTGCCAACTCTTCCGGATTCTGCGGAAGACTTCCGTATTTGACGGTAATTTACTTACTTAAAATATATGCAAGGAGGCCTCTCCTTTTGGTGCCAAAAAGCCTAAAACCCCTGGACCCCACCCGCAAGGGCTCGCTCGCTCAGCTCGCTCGCTGCGTTTGCTTCGATTGAGTCTTTCTGATTAGAAAATTAAATCTTCCTCATTTTCAAAAATCATATGTTGGCAGCTCTGATGTGTGTAAACAATCTGTTATTAGGTGTTGTAACAACTGTTGATTCTGAGAACAAAGAGAGATAAATAAACGTTTTGATGCGTATGCTCAGATTGTCTTTGACAGTTTTCTCCTGAAACGTGTTTTTCCTGAAGATCATCATAGTACTGAAAGAAGCATCATAATTTACATGTACACTTACCACTGGTTCTTCTCAGAACCAACAATGTATTACAACTCCTGATAGAATGTTATGTACATTACATGGTGCCTAGACTGCAAACCTTACTCCTACTGATATAAAGACACTCAAGGAAAGCTTTGACTACTATTCCCTTAACATTTTTAACGGCATTTTTTAAAGGAAATCAATACTACGTGCTCAGCACATAAATCTTTTAGCAATTTTTTCTACTGAATATGTATGACTATATACTGATTACATGTCCACCAGGAGCTCCATGCAGAAACCACTCTGACCAGTGGCGTAAATCTGTCAAAAAGTGTGGGGGGGGGGGGGGGGGTGTGATATTAAAAAACCAAATTTCCCCTTTTTTGGCTCGTGTTTTCAAATTATTCACTTTTTAACTTTTTTTTTACTGCTTGAAAAATTTTCAAGATCCTATGGACCATTTCCCCCCCCCCCCCCCCTTTCTGGGATTTACGCCCATGACTCCGTCACTTGAGAGGGATTCCAATTCACCTACAAATTGGGTATGGATCGGGGTGTCGTGCCCATGTATGTACTGTTGACTTGACAATATTTTAAAATGCCAAGCCCTGGATAAGCAAGCACTTGATATTTTCAGAGTTCATGACTGTATAGCTGTGATTTAACTGCCATCATGCATGAAAGCTAGTCTCATTTCCTATAAAAGAAATTTAAAAAAAAACACTTGCAGCACATGCTAGAGTTAGAACACATCTCATGTGTTGCCTGGTAACCTTCATCAACACCTGTAACCAAGCACCTTGGAGGTCAAGTAAGGAATAACAGTGTACATGTAGGTATAAAGATCAACAGAGTGTAGGACATAGATAGGCTGAGCCAGTCCATGATTTGTTCACGAGGGATCTGTGAGTAAACACACTGCATGGTGGCAAATTGATAAAGGCCCCTATGGGCAAATATGATTTTTTTATAAATTGGCTTTTGGGGCTATTGACTTTGAAGAATCAGTCTAAGTTCCTTACTTCCTGTTTTATATTTTGTCATGCCAAGTGTTTGGTCCTTACACCAACGCAATGTATGAAGCACTGTATACTCAGTGCTTTCCATGTTTCTGTGAAAAAAAAAATCACAGATGACATGTGCTGGATTCGAACCTATGACCTCCTGCTTAAAATCCTACCTATGTATAGCAGCAGGTACCGTGATATGTAGATTGATAGAACTCTTGCATTTGGTTGATAAACAATTGAGTTGATTTGGCCCTTACACTGATGTAATGTACATGTATGAAGCACTGTATAGTCAGTGCTTTCCGAGTGTCTGTGAAAAAAATCCACTGGCGGGATTCGAACCCAAGACCTCCTGCTTACTAGTGCAGTTGTCTAAGTAATCTCTCAACCACCTACAGTGTACCTTGCCCAATGACAATTGGGTGGCTAGAATCCTACATGTATAGCGGGTATAGGTGTACATTTACAGTCTAGATTAACCCTAACTCCCTAGGCCCATTTGCTTACACATAACCTGAATCCTTCCTAACTCCCTAGGCCCATTTGCTTACACATAACCTGAATCCTTCCTAACTCCCTAGGCCCATTTGCTTACACATAACCTGAATCCTTCCTAACTCCCTAGGCCCATTTGCTTACACATAACCTGAATCCTTCCTAACTCCCTAGGCCCATTTGCTTACACATAACCTGAATCCTTCCTAACTGCCTAGGCCCATTTGCTTACACATAACCTGAATCCTTCCTAACTCCCTAGGCCCATTTGCTTACACATAACATGAATCCTTCCTAACTCCCTAGGCCCATTTGCTTACACATAACCTGAATCCTTCCTAACTCCCTAGGCCCATTTGCTTACACATAACCTGAATCCTTCCTAACTCCCTAGGCCCATTTGCTTACACATAACATGAATCCTTCCTAACTCCCTAGGCCCATTTGCTTACACATAACATGAATCCTTCCTAACTCCCTAGGCCCATTTGCTTACACATAACCTGAATCCTTCCTAACTCCCTAGGCCCATTTGCTTACACATAACCTGAATCCTTCCTAACTCCCTAGGCCCATTTGCTTACACATAACCTGAATCCTTCCTAACTCCCCAGGCCCATTTGCTTACACATAACCTGAATCCTTCCTAACTCCCTAGGCCCATTTGCTTACACATAACATGAATCCTTCCTAACTCCCTAGGCCCATTTGCTTACACTTACCCCTTCCTAACTCCCTAGGCCCATTTGCTTACATAGCACCTGAATCCTTCCTAACTCCCTAGGCCCATTTGCTTACACATAACATGAATCCTTCCTAACTCCCTAGGCCCATTTGCTTACACATAACCTGAATCCTTCCTAACTCCCTAGGCCCATACACATAACCTGAATCCTTCCTAACTCCCTAGGCCCATTTGCTTACACATAACTGAATACTTCCTAACTCCATAGGCCCATTTGCTTACACATAACATGAATCCTTCCTAACTCCCTAGGCCCATTTGCTTACACATAACCTGAATCCTTCCTAACTCCCTAGGCCCATTTGCTTACACATAACCTGAATCCTTCCTAACTCCCTAGGCTCATTTGCTTACACATAACCTGAATCCTTCCTAACTCCCTAGGCCCATTTGCTTACACATAACCTGAATCCTTCCTAACTCCATAGGCCCATTTGCTTACACATAACCTGAATCCTTCCTAACTCCCTAGGCTCATTTGCTTACACATAACCTGAATCCTTCCTAACTCCATAGGCCCATTTGCTTACACATAACATGAATCCTTCCTAACTCCCTAGGCCCATTTGCTTACACATAACATGAATCCTTCCTAACTCCCTAGGCCCATTTGCTTACACATAACCTGAATCCTTCCTAACTCCCTAGGCCCATTTGCTTACACATAACATGAATCCTTCCCAACTCCCTAGGCCCATTTGCTTACACATAACCTGAATCCTTCCTAACTCCCTAGGCCCATTTGCTTACACATAACATGAATCCTTCCCAACTCCCTAGGCCCATTTGCTTACACATAACCTGAATCCTTCCTAACTCCCTAGGCTCATTTGCTTACACATAACCTGAATCCTTCCTAACTCCATAGGCCCATTTGCTTACACATAACCTGAATCCTTCCTAACTCCCTAGGCCCATTTGCTTACACATAACCTGAATCCTTCCCAACTCCCTAGGCCCATTTGCTTACACGTAACATGAATCCTCCAAAATCCTTCAGTAGTAAAGCAAGCACATGACATGTATGCACACATGTGTTTCTAATCTGTGATACATGTACATGTACATGACCAGGGACCCTCCCTGCATGCATGTTCATGTATGTAATGTACATGTACATGTATGAAGCACTGAAACTCAGGCGTGATTCAAACTCACAACCTCCTGCTTACTAGTACAGACGTTTTAATTTCTCAACCATCGAGCTTGCCTCGGGTGATAAGGCTAACAAAATAATGTCTCCGGTTTGTGGTCTCCGCGCGTCGCCTCAGACCTGCGCGTCGCCTCAGACCTGCGCGTCGCCTCAGACCTGCGCGTCGCCTCAGACCTGCGTGTCGCCTCGGACCTGCGCGTCGCATCAGACCCACATGTCAGCATTTTTAAATTTCTTATTTTTTTTGCCATGAAAGCCAAAATTGCTGGATCAATTGGAATTCTGCTGTGCTGTGCTTTAAATTTTCACTTAAGCCCTTTTCACACTACAGAGCCAATTCCCGGGAAAAAAATTCCCGGGAAATTCCCGGGAGTTTTTAACCCCACCAACACCCCAGCGACCGTTCACACTGTAACCTATCTGGTCGCTCCCGGGAACATTATTTCCCGGGAATATGCACGGTCGTTTCACACTCGCGATCAAATCCCGGAAAATCTTAATCGGCCCACACGGAAGTTGAAAATGTTGTGGGCGGAAGTCCAATCCCAGAATGCCACACGCTCAAGCACCCGCCGGCGCGGTGACGGCCGGGTTGTTGTGACTGTTTTCCAGGCATCGCGTCATGACCAAAATGGCTCCTTCAAACGTGTCATCACATCATTTTCGCATGCTATTATTATTCCAATATTTGATATTATACCAATATCTGGTACCTAACCATGCGGACATTATAAATACACGTAAATGATACGGATGCTTAACATGGCCTTGTCCGATACAATTCTTTTATTCAATTCTAAAACCATTTATTTGGTCACATTCTATAAAACTAAATATATCGTGTTATTTACAGATGTACAATGTAGACATTTATATTTTAAGAAGGAAAGTTTCAAACGTACTGAAATACAACACTGGATATTAACGCGCGAACTATTTGGCGCGCCATTTGTGACCTCGCTGACCTTTCAAGACATACGTCCCAACATCCGCGACGCGAAGTGGGGTAAGTTAAACCCGCTTTCGTTTCACACTAGTTGCTATTTCCCGGGAAAAACACTATTCCCGGGAAAAACTCGCTTACCCCTACTCCCGAGCAGGGGTAATTATTTCCCGGGAATAAGCTACTTCCCGGGAATTTCCTGGGGTTAACTTTTGAAATGTGAACACATTTCCCGGGAAATACGTCTAGTGTGAAAGGGGCTATAGGGGTATGAACATTTGCCCTAATTGAAAGGCCTCTCTTAGCCACCATACATGTACTTTGTACACAGGAAATTTGGTCCCGTGTATACAATGTATTACATCTTTCCCTGTTGGCAAAAAAATAAAATAAAAAATCACCGCACCAATTTTGAAGGCCGACCAATGACCAGAAACCAGAGACTAAACAATTGATCGATTCTGCCCTTACAATGACGTACACGTAATGTATGAAGCACTCTATACTCAGTGTTTCCATGTGTCTGTGAACATGCTACATGTATACGGTGACGCTAGTTTTTTTTAACCCAAAAATCTAATTAAATCCAAAATTGTTACCATACTTACAAGTTTTACTATATGTATACTGATGCTATCTGATGTTTGAGTATCTCCTATAAACCATGTGACTTGTTAACACTTTGCATGACCTTTAGACTACCAGGATGATTTACTGCCTGACAAAAGTGTGTGCATTTGTATGCAGAGTTTGTACAAGTTAATGATGGTATTCAAGTTAAAGGCCACTCTAATTTTATTTATCCGTTTTATGGATTTTGGCGACGAAAATTTCCCGAAAATGAAAAACAAAAAAAATCACCATCCCAATTTTCAATTTTTTTTATTTTTTCCCGGCAACAGATTTTCAGAAAGTATTATGAAAAAAAAACCATAAATTGCACTTTTTCAGAAAATATTTTCTGAGATTGTGATCTTGCTGGTGCGGTGATTTTAACAGCCTGTTTTACAGGTCTTCAGTTGGAGCGATCGCTACAATAATGCGAGGAAAATTTTGTACCGACAAAATAAATAACTGCTGGTAGACCCATCATGAGTGGAAGGGTGAGGATAATTGTTCATCTCTTTGTTAATTGATTTCAGAAGAGAGACAGAAAAGAGGCCCTCGCAGGCCATACACCGAGTAGTCAATTAAAGATATGTTATCTCCTTCAAGCAAACACGAATGCAAAGAAAATTGTTATGTCAAAACCTGAGATTCGCAGCTAATGATTCACAGAAATTTAACACATTTCTTCTTGCAGGAATCATTTGCCACAAACTGATGACACAAAAAAAACACTTTGATTTGCCAGGCGCCCTAAGTTCACAGCCTTGTTCCTACAGTAATTAGCCCAAAAACATGACATCATGTGGTAGGTTTGCGAAAAATGCCAGATACTATGTTTCCCAGTCTCTACATGTACCCTGTCTCCATCTCAAGTCAACGATGATTGATATTACTCAGTGCCAACTCATTACACTTGGGTGATGTACATGTATACTCAGAATGAAATACAGTGCAGTCCTGACCGATGTGACATCCTTACTGCCGCCTCATAAAGAATTTATTTGGTTAACAATCCTCGCTGTATTTTTACAGCGGACCATATGCTGTGGCAAATGAGAAGGGGTTGAGTTACATGTACAGACCGGGCAACTTCAAATGGCAATTATCGCCAGCTACTTCTGTGCATTTTATAAGTTCTGTTTATTATTGTTGTTATAATGACATGCTTCAGAATGTTCTGAAGGAGAGGTTTCCCATGTCAGAATTTTTGTCAAACGTCCACAACAAAAGGTATGCAGTTGTCTCTATTCCTTAAAGATATATCAGACGTGTTTGGGCCGATTTGACGGTAAAAAATAGATTGAAATGTTGAATTGCTGTTTTTCTGGGGTTTTATAAGCTTTCATTTGAGACATTGAATGAAATAATCCGTCAATGATTAGTACCACTAAATTCAAAACTCAAATTAATTAAATGTTGGCCCACTGTTTTAACCCTAACCCCTTGGGTATTTTTACTAGAAAGTATCCTGAATCCACCAAAATCCACCAATTTTGTCACACACAAAATGCTGGTGTCCTGAATCCATCAGAATCCGCCAGTGTAGATATTGGACATATCCTGAATCCGCCAAAATCCACCACTAAATATTTGGTGGATTTTGGCGGATTCAGGATACCATGCTCACATGAAAATTTGTATAGTATGTTGCTGCATAGAATCCATCAAAATCTAACATATACAGTACATGTAACTATAATCCATCAACCAACATGACCAAGCAGTTAAAAACTATTGAAATCCTGAATCCATCAAAATCCGCCACATGCTCAATGTGGAGGTATCCTGAATCCGCCAAAATCTTCCAATACAGGGGGATGGATTTTGATGGATTCAGGGTGGTTAGGGTTTATCCTCAGCTTCCATGTCACGACACAATTTATTGTACGTAACGGGCTGAGGGCGTGGGCAGTCTTTTGAATGGCAAGAGCGGATGTCAATCAGAATCAAGCACATTTTAAATATCACTTTTATTTACAGTTTCTGACATCCAAATTTCATAAGTTTTTATTTTTTTTGTTTCCTAACGATATTATCTTTCAAACATTTTTTTTGTTGGTCTCTTGAGACAAACATGGGCGAAAACAGCACAATTTCTCTGAAAGAAAATAAAAGAAAAAAAACAGCAGCAGATTCTATATACGTGTACAGTACAATACATCATAATTTTTACTGAAATTAATATTGAATTTATAAAAGATTTAGCTATTTGCACACTGCTTACAAACCAAAAAGACACAGCTGTAATATAAATGCTTGCAAAATAAACACTTTCAGTGTAAAATACATACAGTATGCACCATGTTTTTGATGGGGCAAAATTGTTTATTTCGAACTCTCGTTGCTGTCTGCGACCTGGCACTCGAACTTCACGTATGTGTCTGGAATGCGCGTGAAGTTCGTGCGCCGGGTTGTAAACAGCAATGAGTGTTCGAAATAAACAATTTGGCCCTGTCAAAAACATGGCGCATATGTGTAATACCATGACAGGGTTTGGTACCGAAGGTTACTTTAAAAAAAAATAAGGTAAGTGAAGACTGTTTGCGGTGACACCATGTAGAAATTCCCTTTTCAGAACTATACTACTCAAAACAATTTAGGGAACACCGGATTTTTAACATCAAATAGGTTTGAAATGTTCCATGAACCGGGATTTTCATTTGCAATCCCCTCTCTCTTTCAGTAGTCATGTCATGAAATGTGTAATCACTACATGCATCCTTTATCATCTGTTTCATTGTGCAGTTGTTTCTCATCAATTCTGTGAAACATTGTGTTTACATGTATCTGAAATAAATGATCTTGCTTTAACTGAGATTATTCCGGTGTTCCCTAAATTGTTTTGAGTAGTATATTTACTATTCAAATGAGAATTCTAAATGGTGTCACCACAAACAGTCTTTACTTATCCTTTTCAACATGGAGTGTCGTGGGCGAGCGGTCTAGCGCACCGAACTCAAGTTCTGGTGTTGCCAGCAGCAGGGTGTGGGTTTGAGCCCCGGTCATGACACTTGTGTCCTTGAGCAAGGTACTTAACCGTAATTGCTTCGTCCTTCGGATGGGACGTAAAGCCGTAGGTCCCGTGTGTTGTGTAATGCACGTAAAAAAGAATGCGCCTTGAGCATCACTTAGTTGGTGGATACGTGCGCTATATAAGTCCACACATTATTATTATTATTATTATTATTATGTAAAGCTACATGTGTATAAGTCTTTAAGTACATGAACATATAAGTCTAGAATTAGTAATTCAATCAATCTTCTCTAGAAATAAGTTTGTCGGAGGTGTTGTAATTTTTGGAGAAAAGTGAACCTACACTGCAATTGCCAGTAAGTTTATTGAAAGGGTACTCTTTCCTAAAGTTTACATCACAACATATCTGCCGGTACATATTGCAAGAAGTTGGAAATTACATACATACACGTAAGTGTACATGTGTATACATACACAAAATCTGATTTTTGAAAAGTGCCATCTTTCGCATGTCTGCATTTGTGACAGGCCTGGAATTTAATTCTTGTAGGGACAAGGCCACTTCTAACTGTCTAAGAATGTCTATGGGAATATTTTTAACCAGTTCGCTTCGGAGGCCGTGTATACACGCAATTTTGTTTTGTACAGCGGATCGGAGAGCGTCTAAACACGCATTCCGATTTTTGTGTGTGTTACCGGGAGACTTGTCAACACGCCACACGTGGCGTGCCGTCATGGCGGCTGACTTGTATACACGCAATCGTTTCTCGGAGTCCATGGGGTCACGGTTCGGTGGCCCCGGACAAAATGCACTGCAAACACTGAACGAGTTCACTCTTTTTATTGATTTTTGCCTAATCCCTTTATCCAAGACCTGTTCCTTTGACGTACAAGCCAAGAATTTGTAAAGACGGATTTAATCCATTGTTTACGAGGCCTTCGATCTCTCTCCAGGTATGCCGTCTTTTCGACCGGGCGCTGGTCGCTAATAGGCCGTTGCTTCGGAGCTTGCCAACGGTCTAATTGTGCTGAACAAACACAACCGTAATTAAAAAACTAGCCATTTAATTCTCGAAATGTCAATGAGTAAAGGTGTTTATTTGGGTGTCCGAACTTAGTTTCATTGACAAAAAAAATTATTAATGGCTAGAAATTTTTTCAGATTTTTCACTGAAAATAAACCCACACGGGGGACCGGAAAAAAATAAATATTCCCGACGTCAACTGGTTAAAGAGGTACCAAGGCCAAAACCAGGGCAATGGAGGCTGGCCATGACCTCTGTGGAACGGCCTTGGACCTATGTGTACATTATGTACCAAGTACCAAGGTGAACAATTATATAATATTGAAATGCATGGGATGTACACTATACACTGTACATGTAGTGCTTAAGTCAAGCAGAGAATGTGTCAACACAACTATTACAATGGTTTCAAAAGATTCCTTTGACTGACCACATTCCAGCACAAGGTTATTCTGTGAGAGAATTTCAATCTTATTTTTACTGTCCGCTACATACAGCCTGTAAAACTGTACAGTGTACACTTGTGTATGCATGTATACAAAAACTGTACTGTTTTCCTTCCTCCATGGCCTAAAGTTACACATTTTATGTGTGCTAGGGACAAGTGTACTAAGTCTACTTACACAATTTCACTTGTGTCACATAACAAAATGCTATGTACACAAAATCCACAATAAGTGCCAAAATTCAATTATTAAAAAAAAAGTATTCCATGTTCACACAAAAACTTTCTGCCAAAACATTTTGCTAAGCAAAATTTTAAAAAATAAATAAGTACTCCCTGTGTACAAGACGTGGTCGGCCCAAGCAAGGCATTTTGAAAGACCTTTCATAGTGAGAGTGAGACTGTTTTGATTGGTCATATAGAATATTCTGCACCGATTTGGAGTACTCATACTCAAACAATTTTCTGTTCTCGTTAAAAAAAAAATGCTTGCAGCGCAGCAGTTTACATTTACCTTTCTGTGTCGCGCCATAACTCGCTTCCCTGCAAATTTTCATATGATACAATAATACAAACGTGTTAAGTAAGACTAATTGCGGTGACACCATGTGGAATCTCAATTGAGTAGTAATTAGATTCCACATGGTGTCACCGCAATTAGTCTTACTTATCATCCTCACCATGCAAAGCTACAAGTTTTACCTAAACGTGTTGTTGCCACTCAATGAGGCTGGAATCATCGGTGCCATGAGTACAACATAATGTGGGTTCGAATCACGGCCGTGACACTTGTGTCCTTGAGCAAGACACTTAATCATAATTGCTTCTCTCCACCCAGGGGTTAAAATGGGTACCTGTGAAGGCAGAGTTGGTTTGCTCTATATGCGCTAGAAATGGCAGCAATTGAGCTGTATACTCCCCAGGGAGCTGAGATGGTTTCAGGAATGATTTATGAGCCTTATGAGCCTTATGAGCAGGGATAATAATATAATGCGCCTTGAGCACCACTTAGTTGGTGGATACGTGCGCTATATAAATCCACACATTATTATTATTATTATTATGTACATGTACATCTACAGACTAAAATCAACGATTGAGGCAGCCTGAAGATCTGACATCATACTTTGAGGCTTGTAAATTAAGCCAGATACCAGCCGTGCAGCCGCCATGTTTTTTCCCCAGAGATTCAACTCTGACCTTTGCATGCGATGGTGGGCGCACGTCCACGCGCAATATCTCCAGCAATATACATGATGGTTGACAGAAGTACACGCGAGCGAAATAGAGTTACATTCGCACACGAGCCTCGAAGCCTGACATAAGATCTTTAGCACAACTGATTTTATCCAATGAAATCCCTCGAATGGTACGGCCAGAGCCTGTCTCTATCTTTGATAGGATAAAGACAGGGGACCAGTCTATGATTGAGGGCGCTGTTAAGAGAGCACCCTCAGTTGGTGGTACATGTATTAATTTTTTGTTCCCCCTGTTACTTGCACAAATTTGGGAGAAAAAAAATCTGTAATCCAAGTAATAAATAAAATGGTCCGAGTGTTACATGTACATGTCATAGTGTGGCATGAAGTACATGTATGTGTATGTGTACACGTAAACATGTGGTTAACCTCACAACAATTGTACCCATAAATGCTACATGTATAAATGCATGGTACAGTACATTATGTATGCAACACAATGATAGGTAAAATTTGTAGCTTTGCATGGTGAGGATAAGTAAGACTAATTGCGGTGACACCATGTGAAATTCTCAATTGTGAAATTCTCCTGATGACGATCAGAGCATACTGATCAAAACGTCGAGTTGTACCTCCACTAATTATTACTCAATTGAGAATTTCACATGGTGTCACCGCAATTAGTCTTACTTAACACAATGATAGAGGGCTTTGCCTGTGTATCATTGGAGAGTACAAAACCCATCAAACCACAAACAACAATTGCTTGGTTACCATGGTATTAGATTTTGAGAAAGAACAGTTACATACAATATATACGTATAAATGTGAACAAAAAATCAAATATTTATGGAAAGAGCCCTAGAATGGAAATTGTAGTCAGTGCATAAAGTGCGTGCCATGCAACACCTGCTCCCATATGGCACCAAGACTTCTTCTAGTGTGCGTATGTACATATGTAAATTGTATGTAAATATCATCTGTGATATTTGAATAACTTACGAGGCTAACGAAAGGATTCAATATTTGATGGAGATACATGTACATCAACATTGAGAGGTGGGGGACAGGGTGGGGGGACAGGGTGGGGGAACAGGGTGAGGACAGGGTGAGGACAGGGTGAGGACAGGGTGGGGAGAGGTGGGAGACAGGGTGAGGACAGGGTGGGGACAGGGTGAGGACAGGGTGAGGACAGGGTGAGGACAGGGTGAGGACAGGGTGAGGACAGGGTGAGGACAGGGTGGGGACAGGGTGGGGACAGGGTGGGGACAGGGTGGGGACAGGGTGGGGACAGGGTGGGGACAGGGTGGGGACAGGGTGGGGACAGGGTGAGGACAGGGTGGGGACAGGGTGGGGACAGGGTGGGGACAGGGTGGGAGAGGTTGGGACAGGGTGGGGAGAGGAGGGGACAGGGTGGGGACAGGGTGGGGACAGGGTGGGGACAGGTGGGGGACAGGGTGGGGACAGGGTGGGGAGAGGTGGGGGACAGGGTGGGGACAGGGTGGGGACAGGGTGGGGACAGGGTGGGGACAGGGTGGGGACAGGGTGGGGAGAGGATGGGAGACAGGGTGAGGAGAGGTGGGAGACAGGGTAGGGAGAGGTGGGAGACAGGGTGGGGGGTACATGTACTAGGCGCACATAAACATGTACATAATAAGTGTGTACAATGCAGTATGCCACGCAACCTGCTTTCCACCAATGAAATTCCAAACCATGATTTAAAAAGAACATTGGTGGTATGCCTCTGGAACCAGTGTTTCCCCTGGCTGATGATAAGCATGCAGCACTCGTGTTAAATGTTTTGTTAGCGGCTGTAAGAAAAAACGACCCATTCAGAATCCAGAAAGAAAGAATGAAAAAGTTTGGAATATTTACACAAAATACAAAAATGTTTTCAATTATTATTTACTGTACACTGTACAGTATGTACGAGGTGATCAATCAAATCACCAGGGTGGGCCACAGTCCAGGCCACTGCACTGGAAACACCGACGAGACCCGTTCTCAACCAATGAAATCCCAATACACTGTATCTAACACCGTGGTATTATTTATAAAGTAAATTAGGTAGGATTTGAAGCTTTGCATGGTGGAAGTACAGTAGGAGTAAGATTAGCGCTAGCACCATACAATCTATTATGAGTTGGTTCTGAGAAAAATTGTTGGTTATGAAAAAAAACGGTGGTGAGATAACTTGATGTTAGGGGTGACAATATTGAATTTTTTTTATAGTCGATAATCATCGGCCATGAAATCGTCGATATACGATATTATCGTCTCAAGAAACAGATTTTTTACATACATGGCAAAAATGTATGTAGCCGCATTAAATGACATTGGACACCAAAATATGAACTACTTTTACATGCAAGTACTACAGAGTAGTTGAATAGATAATAGTGCTGAAAATGGTCATGAAATTTGGAGCTGTTTCATAACATAACAACTGCCTTATTTTAATTTAGAAGGGTGATATTTATTTGATATCGGCTATATTTTTGGAATATCGTCAATATGGCAATATTTTGAAATCTTCAAAAACTTCACAGATTTTTTTTGAAAATGACAGTAAAAACCAGTCAAAAATGCCCTTGTGTGCACATTTGGGACAACAGTCAAAACGGGCATTTGACTGGTTTTGACCACTATAGTTACTTGCTACTAAAATTTAGCTAAATTAACCCTCCTACAATCAGTGAAATTTTTAAACAACCCATTCAGGCCACGGTAGGCAGTGGCTCCTCATAGCTATATACTGCATAGTAACATAATGCCTCATGTCTGTTGGTTTTAGTGGTTTGTGACTGACATATTGCAGGGCATATTACTTTGTTCCAGACTCAGTGGCTGGTGGTAGGTTACTATGGAGAGTCTGTGTTTACAGAATAACTGCTGAAAATCCCAATGGATGATGGAGGCTTGGTATGGTTTATTGGTCTCAGTGGCTGATGGTGATTTATTATTGGGAGTTTGTTAAAAGTATAACCTGCTGAAAATAAGGTCAACTGTGGTATACATGTGTCTTTGTATGCATATATGTACATTGGAGATTACTTCAAAGGGGCAGTGTGGCTTATATGCACAAACAATGTGTGTACAACACATTGGACATTTAGTGGTTTACAGTGGCCTCTACATGTATGTGTAGGAGGGTTAAGAGGGTTAATTGTTGGTTCTAAGAACCCAGTGGTGAAAGTACATGTAAATTGTTTTATAAGCACTGTGTTCTATCATGGAAACCTATAAACATGACGGTCCCTCCCACTGACTGGTTCAATCCTAAACATTTCAACTGCTTCCAAAAACCCATTGACAGGGATATGACATGTATACACACATATCCAAATAATCCAGTGGCCCTTAGACAACCTTCTTGGTGTTATTTCTAAACAGTTTGGCAAGGGTGCCCCACACTTCATTGAATGTAACAATAGAAGAAGCTTACAAAAGAACCAAACAACCTGACATTTCACTTTGTCAAAATGACAATGGAGTGCCCTGAGAGAGAGAGATTGAGTGTTGCATTGTTAATCAAATAGATGTGTATGTAGGTGAAGTTAAATATGTACATGTACAGTACATGTACTGTACATGTACATAGGTTCATGGCCAACAAGAAACAACGTATTACAAGTGGTTGAAAGTGGTTTAAAAGTAAGGTATTTTCAAAAATAACCGTATTGGTATTTTCAAAAATAACTGAATGATTGAGCTGAAATAATAAACTTACTCAGTGTCAAGCTTATAGTCCATGAGCCAGCCAATTCTTTGGTACCATCTGGAGGGACTAATTCATTTTAAATGCTTTCTTGTTGGAAAAAACATGAAAATTCCAAAACAATGATACATGTAGTTTCGCTGAAACGGTAGCTTACATGTACACGTAGTACTTGTTTTTAAGCAATTTTTACTGTTCTAGACCAAAACATTCCTGAACTGTATGCTTTTTTTTTTTTTTTTTTTTTTTCAATTCTGGTTTATTTAAAAAACACCAAACAAAAAGTCCGAGGACTAAAAATATTTGGTTTACAGTAAAAATTTACAGTACCTAAGAAGAACATCTAGAAAGGTAAATAATTTATTAAAAACATTTCCATAGAAAACATTACAAATTAGATTAATGTATGAGATGCGGTGATACCATGTAGAAATTCTCTTTTAAATACATGTAGTTCTGAAAAGAACCGGTTGGATACAACTACATATGTACTAAAATGTACTACATAGCTACTTTTAAACATCTCTAGAAGTTCATGATCTCTTGAAATCTTTTCTGTATGAGATGCTGTCATTTTAGTAACACCAAATTTATAAGTAATTTGATTTAAGCATCTATTTAATAATAGAATGGTGTATGCTACACAACCTAATGAGTTGTAATATTAATGGGAGTTTGTTTACAGTATAACCTGCTGAAAATAAGGTCAACTGTGGTATACATGTGTCTTTATATGCATACGTATATACATCAGAGATTACTTCAAAGGGGCAGTATACAAATATGGTTTGAGGGTGGACAGTCGATATTAGCTCCCCGAGGTATTGGAAGTTGACAAACTAGTTCCCGAGGCAAAGCCGAGGGAACTAGTTTGTCAACTTCCAATACCAAGGGGAGCTAATATCGACTGTCCACCCGAAATAAACCATGTTATATTTGTTTTACTATGCCTCATACATATTCAGTTGCCATTACAATAATATGGAGCATCATTGTCATTGAGCTTGGGAAAACGCGAATTGACATTTACGTGTGCCGCCATCTTTTCATGTGTATGTAGCTAGGGCGATGTTCGCGCGTGCGTACTACACCCGTGCGACTGTTCCCCGATTGCTTCGTAAAGCGCATGCGTAGTAGTTTAACGCATATATGCGTTAAACTACTACGCATGCGTATTTACCCTGTGCGTGAATACTCGCGGGCGCTTGGTAAACAGCCAAAATAGCATCTGGCACATAGTACATGATGGTGCATGGACCAGTGAGAATTCGGCTCTCGATCATGAATATGTATGAGGTATAGTAATGTGGCTTATATGCACAAACAATGTGTGTACAACACATTGGACAATTAGTGGTTTAGAGTGGCCACGTAGGAGGGATAACCCTCCTACACATAGAGGCCACTGTAAACCACTAAATGTCCAATGTGTTGTACACACATTGTTTGTGCATATAAGCCACACTGACCCTTTGAAGTAATCTCCAATGTACAAAAATGTTAGACATTGCGGCCGTTTTCACACAACAATGGAGGTTAGATTTTAATCATGATAAATCAACTGTGCTCATTATTGGTCGGCGTGTTAGCTCCAAATCTTGGAAATTGGGTCACAGCTTTATATCTGAAGTTAATCATTATAAATATCTCGGTGTTCAAATTAGCTCTAATTTATCCGACCATTGTCATATCGAGGAAGCCATCCGTAAAGGGAATCGATTAATTGCATATATAAAATCAATTATTGAGGAGCAAGATGATTACAACAGGGTATATTATGGTGATATTTTATGGAAGTCATTAGGCCTTCCGTCAATAAATTATGCATGCTCTGTTTGGATACCTGGTGGCAATTCAGATATTAAAAGGCTTGAAAACGTTCAAGTACAAATGGCAAAAGCCATTCTTAAGGCCCCACGTAACATGACTAAGGAAGCAATGTATGGTGAATTAGGATGGGAGAGTATCTCCTCAATTCAAGATAAATTCAGGTTGAGTTATGTTGATCGCCTTTTCAAAATGGAAAATAATAGATGGCCAAAACTCTTGTTTAATGCGTCATATCACACTCTGAGTGAGCATAATAAACTGCGGTGGAAATGGCTTAATCACATAAAGCAAAGTTTGTCGCTGTGGGATGGATCATATTTTTAATAACAATCCACCACTAAACCAATCTTGGTTAAATACTTTTAAGAAAACTCTTCATCAGGTTGAATTGAATGATTGGCGCAAAGGTGCACAAAGTAAATCTTCGCTGTCTTTATATATGTCTCTCAAACAAGTACCGGCTCTTGAACAATATCTTATCGATAGTACGAACTTCTCCGCCGCAATGACTAAATTAAGGGCTCGTACTAACACTTTACAACTCAAGAGATATACCCGCTCCTGGTCACCAAATAATGACGGGTTGTGCAAACTGTGTAAGAGTAATGTAGATGAAGATATTGGCCATTTCATGTTTTATTGTACAGCATTGAATCACATTCGTATTAAGGAATTCATAGCCCTTGAAAACAATCTTTTTGGTAACAATATGGATTTGTTTTGGGAAATATTTATTTCAGGCAATATCGACTTAAAACTATACATGATGCTGGGTAACATGTATGAATTCGATAACACACTTGGAAACATTCTTGATACGCCATGTAAGAATCTTTTGACCAACCTTTGGGATGAGCGTAAGATGTTGTTGAATGCTATAAATTGATGAATTAATTGCGAAGTTTTCTGTTCTATCTATATGTCACGCTGCATGTTTGTTTGTTTTTGTTTTTTCCTTTTCTTTTTTTATTCTTGTGTACTTTGTACTAGTGTTTTGTATTTTAAGTCTTGGTTTATATTTATTGTTTATGTTTTGTACTATGTTTAAGGATGCACCTGTGCCACTGATTTGAAAGTGTAACTCCAATAAATTGATTGATTGATTGATTGTACATACATGCATACAAAGACACATGTATACCACCGTTGACCTTATTTTCAGCAGGTTATACTGTAAACAAACTCCCAATAATAAATCACCATCAGCCACTGAGACCAATAAACCATACCAAGCCTCCATCATCCATTGGGATTTTCAGCAGTTATTTTGTAAACACAGACTCTCCAGAGTAACCTACCACCAGCCACTGAGTCTGGAACAAAGTAATATGCCCTGCAATATGTCAATCACAAACCACTAAAACCAACAGACATATGAGGCATTATGTTACTATGCAGTATAGCTATGAGGAGCCACTGCCTACCATAGCAATGGCTTGGAGTGGCCTGAATGGGTTGTTTCAAAAATTTCACTGATTGTAGGAGGGTTAAATAAAGGAAAAAAACATGTAGCCATTTCAAACTCCTTACCAACCTAAAGGACCTGTAGTATAAATGCAAAATAATGGTTATTGGCCTTATGTTCTGAACCTATGTAGTAGGTTCTTTCTTTGAAAAAAACTGCTACATGTAGGTTCCAAACTTAAGGTCAATAACAAATATTTTGATTTATTGTTTGGTTTTGAGAAGAACCAGATCTTCTCAAACACAATACAACTCCTTAGAGATATTAATCTTGTCCTTCTGGGAACCACACACTCAGAGCTGCCAACATATGATTTTGAAAATGAGGAAGATTTAATTTTCTAATTTTCTAAGACTCAGTCGAAGCGAGCGAGCCCTTACGGGTGGGGTCTGGGGCCCGCTTAAGGGCCCTGGGAAATTTTTAGGTTATAGATGCTCTCTGGTGCAATCTGAGGCTATTTAGGGGCATATTGCATAATATAATTTGTCACACAAAACCATATTTTTTTCGACATAAAAATATTTCTTGCTTTTCATTTGGTACATGTAATTCTGACACATTTTTCTCAACTAATATCAAACCCATTTTTAAATATAAAATGGAGTAGGGCCTACAGGACTCATGTTATTATTGTTTTAATTACTGTTTTATTCACTTTACATTGGATTGTTGTTAGTAATTGTAGCTTTAAACGTGTGAGTAAAGTTAATCGTTTTTATCAAGAATTCAAAGCCAGATATGATCCAAAAATTCCATACAATACATTACAATGTATGCCTTGACTTATGCCTCCTTTAAATTAAACTTGACAAAACTATAAATAAAATGGTTCTTACAAATGAAACCCTGCAGTGCAAGCTTCACCCAAGTATTTTATTGGACAGCAGGTACGAGCTCTATATTCCAATTCCACAGTTATTGTGTAAATAAAAAAAGCTCCGTGAAGTTTTTAAAAAACATAGGCCAGCTGGAAAGACACCTTAGAATTATCCTGGCTCTAGTCTCTTCAAAGTATTTTAAAAGAAAAAAGAAACAAGACAACCAGCAACCAAAAAGACACAATTTCTGGGTCACAAGTTCACATCAAAGAACTGTCTGCCGACTTTGGAATGTTGAATGTATCAATTTGGGATTAGAGCCAAGACAAGAGTTGGGGCTATTGTTCACTTGACAATGACTGACAGGTTGTGGTTTTACACTCCCAGACCAGGTGACATTAACCTCTGGGACGGACCTGATTCTTGGCTGGTTTCCAAGCTATATAACTATGTATATATTCTCCCAAAGCTTAAGTTGCGCGAGTGAGTGATCCGAATGTCGGCAGAAATACGTCTTTTAATCAGTTGTTTCAAAGCCTAAAATTTAAAACAATAAATCTAGACCTACTTAAAAAAATTATGACTGGTTGGAGCAGAATGGTGACATCTATTTATTCGACTGAGAGCAAACTATTGGTGAATTTTTTACCTCGGAAAAGCTTCAGAAATCTTTGACATGTTTTGTTTTGTGGAATTAAATTATGTGGACTAATACCTGTGGCGGAGAATCTCAGCTCAGAAATAATGCTTTCGGCATTAAATAAATAGCGGTCGGGTATGTAAATTAAGAAGAAAAACAGTTTTAAAAAGTGTTTACCGTTTCTCCTGATTTAAAAGTAAATGGAGGCCTGTTTGCAGGGTGCATTTGTGCTATACGCCCGCCTACTGAACAGATTTCTAAAAATAAAACGACCAAGGCGGAAAGTTGGAACTGAAATTTAAAGTCGGATTTTCAAAATCGTAAGGTCGGATTTCCGACAAAAGTTGGAAGAATCTCATCCCTGAATAGGGGACCGGCATGGTCAGACGATGCTACGTTCAAGTTATGTTCGACTAGAAAGCCTGTGAACATTTCCGCCTTTGTTGCACCGTCATCAGCGACCGATTTTCTATAAAAAAAAATCCAGCAATTCCTGGCGTGCTCGATCGTGCTTTCGCAGTGGTGCAATGTTTATCCAATTTGATGTGTCGCAATATGTCATTTCGTCCGCCGTATTTCACGCTAATATCACAACTACAAAAACGGTGCACAACGCATGATTTTGTCCCTTCGTTGATTTTCTAATACAAGGCCATTCTTTTTGGTATTCATCACTGTATCTTTGCGCATAATTCGTCTTTTTCTGCTTCCCGGTTGCCAAGACTCTCTCTGGTGACGCCATTTTGTTTTTTCCCACGCTGTCAAGTGTCAATTTCGCAACTCAATCCCCGACCAGAACCTTTATTACGCACGCATCTATTGCATTATATAGACTGTATAATGAAATGACTACCCATACGCTTAGGCTATGCATGGAGGTAGAATTCACCTCCATGGGCTATGTCGTATTTATCTCGTTGAGTATTACGCATGCATTTACTGTATGTAAAATATGACACACAAACGCACTGAGGACTTGGAACAGAGGCTACTTTTTATTTTTTCCATTCAGAGGGTTGGGGATCCGGAAGATTTTGACTGCTTTACGGGATGACGGAATATTACCGTCAAATACGGAAGTCTTCCGCAGAATCCAGAAGAGTTGGCAGCTCTGCACACTACATGTACATTAGGAACCATAAACTACATTAGGAACCACACACTACATTAGGAACCACACACTACATTAGGAACCACAAACTACATTAGGAACCACAAACTACATGTACATTAGGAACCACAAACTACATTAGGAACCACACACTACATTATTACAACCCATTAGAGAATACACTGCGACCACAAACTTCCTCTTACTGTTCTTCCACAATGCAAAGCTTCAAATCCTACATGAGTACATGTACTTTTCTATGACTGCAAGGGTCAAAATCAGTCAAAATGTTGATATACATAAGTACTTGCCAGGGTATATCTTGTGCACTTAAAATTCGAACACTGTCAAACCTTACGTGTAGTACATGTAAGTACATTTACAGGTCAAAATGAGTCGACAGTTTTACACTGGTAAAACTAAAAGCATTATCTTGTATTGTTGAGGGTGGTTAAAATGACAGTAAAAACCAGTCAACTGGTTTTGACCACTATAGCTACACATGTACTTGCCACTAAAGTTCAGCTAAAGTAGGAGGGTTAAACAGTATAATATAGGCCTACTTTAAACAGAACTTTGTGTATTATACTGTTTTAAACATAATAATAATAATAATAATAATAATAATAATAATAAAGATTTGTAGTGCGCACATATCCACCCTGCTGGGCGCATTTTGCCTTTGTGAAAGACCCTGCTAAGTTAGAAATGTAAGGCCAGTAAAAAAAAATGTATGTATGTACAGTGTACATGTGTACATGTACATGTATTTTGAATTTGTACTATACAGGTCTTTAGGTTGATAAGCAGTTTGCAACAGCTACATGTAATTCTCTATTTATTAGTATGTGTCTAAAATCTTTTTTTGAACTGTGAACTGGGAACAATGTCCTGTTCATACATCATGTGTAGAGGACTGTTCTCCGAATATTTGCAATGCTTAAATACCTGTACAATCCGCAATCACTGGCATTGTCAAGTTATCAGGATCTGTACATGGATGGACATACATACATGTTCATACATTATGGGAAAAGTGTGGGTTTACATGTACTGTGTGCTTACAATCATCTTAAGAACCACTCTAGTAATTTCATTTGGTTGAATGTACATGTATGTATACAAAGGCCGATTAAATCTGCTTCTAAGGATTTGTTATTCTTGTGATGGTTTTAAAGCAAGTAAATGTAAATGCTTCCTACATACATGTACATGTATATGTACAACGTTACAGTACATGTATACAAATAGGCCACGTGGAAGACAAGTGACTTATAATCACTGATCAGACTATCCAGAGTAAAAAATAAATGAACTAAATAAATAATCAATACAAAATCATTTGCCAGTTACTTTAAGTGTACACTATACAAGCAAAACTGGTGTTTTATACTAGCAACTATTTGCACTATTTATATTTATTTCATTTGTCTGGTTTGAATACCACAAATATTTAAGTTTTCACACCTTGTAGCATGCCATGAATGTACATGTCATGAGCAATGAATGACACATCAAGGTATTGTATTTTGAACGCCTCTACTGTTTTGGAAACAAGTGTGTGTCATTCATTGTTTATACCCAGCAGAGTTGGGCAAAGGTTTGGGGGTTAAACCGTGTGGGAGGAAACTGACAAAACATTGAAGAAAACATCATTTTGACAATGCTAAACAAGATCAAGTGTGCATTCAACAGTTCAGGGTGCACTGTGTAAGATTCAGACAGAAAATATAACAAAAGTGAACTAAATTGTCTAACAAATATAAAAAGGGAAGGTACAACATTGTAAATGTTTAGATTTATGAATTCTTGCATTGAGTGATAAACAATTGATTTATTATAATTTTTGCCCTTAAACAGAATAGATACATGTACATGAAGCACTGTATACTCAGTACTTTCCAAATGTCTGCGAAAAACTCCACGGGTGACTTGGGCAGGATTCGAACCCAGAGGTATGTACAGTACATGTAAGACGTCTGCACTGCTAAGCATGAAGTTACTGGTTTGAATCCCGTCCAAGTTGCCTGAGGATATTTTACAGACAGGAGTGTCGTGGCCGAGCGGTCTAGCTTACCGGACTCAAGTTCTGGTGTTAGCAGCAGAATGTGGGTTCGAATCCCGGCCGTGACACTTGTGTCCTTGAGCAAGACACTTAACCATAATTGCTTCTCTCCACCCAGGGGTTAAATGGGTACCTGTGAGGGCAGAGTTGGTTGATTAGCCCTATATGCGCTGTAATGGCAGCAATTGAGCTGTATACTCCCTAGGGAGCTGAGATGGTTTCAGGAATGATTTATGAGCCTTATGAGCAGGGGTAATAATATAATGCGCCTTGAGCACCACTCAGTTGGTGGATACGTGCGCTATATAAGTCCACACATTATTATTATTATTATTATTATTATTATTATTATTATTATTATTATTATTATTATTATTATTATTAGACACTTGGAAAGCACAGAGTAATACCAAAAAAACAAACAAACAAAAACATTTATTGTAAATGTTTGCAAAACTGCTTTTAGGATTACACTGTACACTTATGTACATGTGCTTTCTGTCTTTGAATCTATGGGCAATTCCATGGTTACTCACGCTACATTTTTAAGGTTTTGGGTCCACTCTTAATGCCATAATTCTTTAGTAAATATATTTCACCGATCATTTTTTTTTTTTCACAGTACTTTGCATTATATCCGGACCTTACTCGGCACAAAAAAATAATTTCATAAATTTGTTACATGTAACGCTACATCAGAGAAAAATGCTGGTTACTCACGTTATATTTTTCGGACATGCATAAAATGTTGCTTATTCTCTTACATAAGCGTACATATAACAAATTTATGAAATTATTATTTTGTGCTGAATAAGGTCTCGGTATAATGCAACTACTGTGAAAAAACTAATGAGTTAAATGTGCATTATGGCATTAATATTGGGCCCAAAACCTCAAAAATGTAACGTGAGTAACCATGGAATTACCCATAATGAAATTCATTAACCAGTTCGCTTCGGAGGCCGTGTATACACACAATTTGTTTTTGTACAGCGGATCGGAGAGCGTCTAAACACGCATTCCGAGTTTTGTGTGCGTTACCGGGAGACTTGTCAACACGCCACACGTGGCGTGCCGTCATGGCGGCTGACTTGTATGTACACGCAATTGTTTCTCGGAGTCCATGGGGTCACCGTTCGGTGGCCCCGGACAAAATGCACTGCAAACACTGAACGAGTTCACTCTTTTTACTGATTTTTGCCTAATCCCTTTATCCAAGACCTGTTCCTTTGACGTACAAGCCAAGAATTTGTAAAGACGGATTTAATCCATTGTTTACGAGGCCTTCGATCTCTCTCCAGGTATGCCGGCTTTTCGACCGGGCGCTGGTCGCTAATAGGCCGTTGCTTCGGAGCTTGCCAACGGTCTAATTGTGCTGAACAAACACAACCGTAATTAAAAAACTAGCCATTTAATTCTCGAAATGTCAATGAGTAAAGGTGTTTATTTGGGTGTCCGAACTTAGTTTCATTGACAAAAAAAATTATTAATGGCTAGAAATTTTTTCAGATTTTTCACTGAAAATAAACCCGCACGGGGAACCGGAAAAAAATAAATATTCCCGACGTCAACTGGTTAAACAACCAATCTAGGTCAGTGTATAAGCCAGGATTTGAAAATAAGGCATCCAAATTTGTTATTATATTCCTTTCATAAAAAATAAATAAATAAATAAATAAATAAAAAGTATCAAAGTTTTCTTAAAAGTTACAGCTAGGGAAGATTGATGCTATCATCAGCTTAACAATGAGTAAGTTTCATATTACAGTTTTTAATTACCAATTATTATTTATTATAAAAAAAATATTAATATTTCTTTGACCTCAACAAAACAAAAAATACATAGCAAAGCAAAAGGCTAAAAATACCAAGAAACTAGTTATTTAATACAACAAAACAATGACAGGAGGGCAAAACATTTTTAAAAACGATGAGCAAAATGAGAACAGGAGGGCAACTTGATGAGCAAAATGAGCACAAGAGGGCAACTTGATGAGCAAAATGAGAACAGGAGGGCAACTTCATGAGCAAAATGAGAACAAGAGGGCAACTTCATGAGCAAAATGAGAACAAGAGGGCAACTTGATGAGCAAAATGAGAACAGGAGGGCAACTCGATGAGCAAAATGAGCACAAGAGGGCAACTTCATGAGCAAAATGAGAACAAGAGGGCAACTTGATGAGCAAAATGAGAACAGGAGGGCAACTCGATGAGCAAAATGAGCACAAGAGGGCAACTTCATGAGCAAAATGAGAACAAGAGGGCAACTTGATGAGCAAAATGAGAACAGGAGGGCAACTCGATGAGCAAAATGAGCACAAGAGGGCAACTTCATGAGCAAAATGAGAACAAGAGGGCAACTTGATGAGCAAAATGAGAACAGGAGGGCAACTCGATGAGCAAAATTAGAACAGGAGGGCAACTTGATGAGCAAAATGAGCACAAGAGGGCAACTCGATGAGCAAAATGAGCAGCACAGGAGGGCAACTTGATGAGCAAAATGAGAACAGGAGGGCAACTTGATGAGCAAAATGAGCACAGTAGGGGAACTCGATGAGCAAAATGAGCACAGGAGGGGAACTTGATGAGCAAAATGAGAACAGGAGGGGAACTCGATGAGCAACATGAGAACAGGAGGGCAACTCGATGAGCAAAATGAGCACAGGAGGGCAACTCGATGAGCAAAATGAGCACAGGAGGGCAACTCGATGAGCAAAATGAGCACATGAGGGGAACTTGATGAGCAAAATGAGAACAGGAGGGGAACTCGATGAGCAAAATGAGAACAGGAGGGGAACTCGATGAGCAAAATGAACACAGGAGGGCAACTTGATGAGTAAAATGAACACAGGAGGGGAACTTGATGAGTACAATGAGAACAGAAGGGCAACTTGATGAGCAAAATGAACACGAAGGTAAAGTAAGAATGAGTATGAGAATGAGCATGCACATTATGAAAACTTGATCAATCTGAGAAAGGACAACAAAAAACAACAAAAAATACCAGAACAAACAAACAAAATGATTATTCGAGTCAGAGACAACAAAAGTTCTAGTACTCATATTCATACTCAAGTAAATTTGTTGAACGTGTCATACTCATGAAAAAAAGTACTCGACTACAACAATGGAGTTGGAGTACTCGTACTCTGACACTCCAGAAAGTTTTTTGTACTCATACTCGTACTCGACTACAAATCTGCCTTGATAAAAGCACAACTTACTTTATGAAGTATGTTGCTCCTTCCCGTGTTATTCCTTCCTGCCAGCCTGGTGGTAAATCTGAAGAAATAAAATATCAAATTATATGTAATTTATTCAAAACATAAAATGTAAAGTAAATGGAGATATCAGAAAAACCAAGGCCAACTAAGGTTTACCTTCTTATGAAAAAATAATATCAACAAAAATTTAAATAAAATACTAAAGGGGAATTTGTACAATAACAGTATTTGGTTAGTGTAATATGTTCACTTCAACCCTCGTTTTCAAGACTTAAAAACTTAACCTGTGAAAGTTTCATCACACTAGGTGATCACGTACACATATGTTTTTTAAAATAATAATAATAATAATTACCCTAAATGATACCTTTGGGAGACATTCCCATAGACTTGTCACAACCAAAACCCTTACCCTAACCCTACCCCTAACCTTCCCAGTCCCCATACTATGTAAATATGGAGTTTGCAGTGCAAGGAATCAATTTAGGCTATTTCCGACACTAAAAAATTTGCACAGAAATAGGAGTTAGTATTTAGGGAGACAGTTGTAATATCTCCCCAATTCCAAATGTCCCCAAATTCAAAATTATTCAGAATAACGTGTCTCCCTAACTGTGCAATTGTGCGTATAATGTTTCTGATGTAAAGACTTTTTGTAAATGATTCAATTTGTGATAACACCATGTGAGTTTTTAACTCTACTTGAATGCTATTAACCCTCCTACTGTTTGACCATTTGAAACCATTCAAAATTTCCACTTACCAAAATGCCCATTGGTTTTGTACACACATGGTGATACCATTTGAACAGTGTTGGTAGCAAGCTTTACTACCATTCAAATCCATTCAAATGCATAGAGGGTCCATTGATTCACCACTTAGAAGTATCCAAACAAGGTTTTGTATTAGCTGTACTACCATTTGGAAAGATCCAAACAAGGTTTTGTATTAGCTGACCTACCATTCAAAACCATTTGGGGTAATCAATACTGTACACAGTTATTTCACCATTCAAAACCACAAAAGCGAATGGTTTCAAATGGTGGATCAACTTGTATGAAAAAGGTACCAGAAGTAGGAGGGTTAAAATCAAAATTGTGGTTCTGATTGCATTGGTCTGAACTCAGTATTTTCTATTAGCCTGCTCTAGTCATCGTTGGGAGACAGATGAAAGATGGGAGATGCTGCTACTTAAGTACATTCAACATACACACATGTACATGTATACAAGATGAAAGCACTTCGGACGATCATTTCTCGGGCTGTAGAATTTCAGTTAATAAATCAGTGATTACTGGTAATTGCTGATGTTTAAAATACTTTCCCTTCAAACTACTTACTTACCAAAACATTCCAAAAACAGTTTGTTATTGAAAAACAGGATGTGAGTTCATTATTGATCAGTCATCTCTCCCCCCCACCCCCCCCCCCACAACAACAAAAATAACAAACAAAAAATAATAATAACTAGAAATTCAGAGTTTGTGAACAAACTCAAGGTGTTCGGAAGTGACGGTAATTGATGTCCTCATCAATTGGGATCATTGTTAAAATGTGACTTAAGATTTTTTTCAAAAGTAAGTTGCCTTACTCATTTCAAAGAAATAGCTTTTCGGTATTGGCTTTTTCAACAGCCCTTTCCATTCGTACAAAAATGACACTGCAGTATTAAGTTAGTACGATCTATGGTTTTAGAAATATTGTAGCGCATCCGTTATTGGCTTAAACGCCCAACCACACATCTATAAAATATATTTTATCCTGCAAGAGCTTTAGCCTGTGACACCGCAAACGTCCCCGTGAAGACCGCCAGCTGTTTTCCAGTAGATAACGATCTCAGTCTCTGCGGTTTGTAAACAATGGGCCCCAGAACCACAAGTGTCTGGTGTGTGTTAAGTCAATGGGATTTTGGCCCAGAAAAGGAATTTTGAAGAAAAAAAACAAATCAAAACTTTGACCTTCCGGTACGACCGGAAGCAAATGTCAGACGATTTTGACGTTAACTTTTCAAATGTTGCCTAAGCCTTGATCTATCAGATCCCAGATTATGAACATCATAGCTTTAGTATATTTTGATAAACAGTTGATAGCAAATGGTCATTTTTAAAACTTAAATGGCTTGTAATTTGATACCTGATGACGTTACGTAACAACTTCTAGATTCATCTACATGATAAGGTCTTTATATGTGTGAAGTTTCAAGGTTGTGTGAAATTGTTAACTTGCACTTTCGATGTAGAGAAGAGTTAAGGAGAAGAAGAAGAAGGAGAAGTAAAAAAAAAAAAAAAAAACGGAACAATAACAATAGTTGTTCAGCTGAAAAGCCGAACACCTAATAATTTCAGAATTATTTATTGCATCAAAAATCATTTGGTTTCACTTGGTTTCCACTTGACATGGGTACTTTTAGACTTTATTAGAAGTACCACAAACACCCACACAAATTCCTTGCTCCATTTCCAGCTAACATGAAGTCTGGGAAGCCTGACTTGGAGGATATTTTGACTGCTGGAGACAGTCCTTACAGATGTTATGCTGCAGGAGGTCAAGGTATGCCAGCTGTCATTTGACCTTGGATCATATCATTTTAAAGGGACTAGTTGGAAACATGAACCCTCTACAAGATCATGCTCCGAGTTGTCAGTCCATGGTCCAGTCAAGCCAGTGTTTGGTCCAAGTATCGGTACATACATGTAGGGATTGATTTCTTCACAAGTTTAATGTACTACATAGATAATATTTTTGGTGCAGAAATATTTGTTCTCTATGGTATTACTATTTTGGAAAAACATATCTTAAATTTTGATGAGAAAAAATAGTGAATTTTGGACAGCATTTTGCTTTGCGATACAAGCTAAACGATTCATTGACAAGTATACATGTACTATACAGGTACACAGACCATTGACAATATTGTGTACATGTACACCTGTCATTCATAGGAAAATGCATCTTCTAGATACAAAGGCAAGGAACAACATTAATAATGATGGCAAAACTGCTTCAATGAGTATGCTTCATGTACTTTCTTTAAACCACAATACATTAAAACAAACCACAACGTTAAAGTCATGACTTTAAGTGTTTCCCAGAAAACACTTGGAGTAAAAAAGCTCATACAATGTTTAGTCTAGCAATATTGCTAGACACATGGATGTTTTCATGATTTCTATGAAATAAAAGAACAAGATTACCAAATAATTATCTGAAAACAAAGTACCTATCTTGAGTGAGAATGTGAATTCCGGACGGCTTTAACCCTCCTATGCCCAGACTGAAATTTGGCCCAGTCAGCACGGCACTCACAGACAGTCACTTGAGTATTTTTGGTTGCATCGCCAATTGGTACATGTAGGCCAAACCACAGAGTCACACAGAGCTGTGTATGTACATGTACTGTCGAGTGGTTTTGGTTTGACCTATCCCTAGCCACATGTCCTTGCATTTATTTGAGTGCACTGTACAAAGTCAATGGGTTGGGAGTTACATACAAATTTTGAGTGTCTTTGATTGGTTTTGGTTTGACCTCCTATCACAGCCACATGTGCTTGCATGTATTTGAGTGCACTGCACAAAGTCAACGGGTTAAGAGAGACATACAAATTTTGTGTGTCTTTGAGTGTTAAACCTATAGGAGGGTTAAAGGGAAGGTATAACTTCCACTAATTACCAGATTATCAAATTAAGAAATTATTGTCAAAAAATTACCTGAGTGTCTAAAAGCTTAGTATCAATCATCCTGTGAAATAATTCCATCTGAAGTGTTTTCATCACGTGCAGATAAAATGTGAATTTGTTCGTTGAATTTATTTTTTTTAAATTGTCGACAGTAACTTTTAAAAAAACATACAATCAACTTTTAAAAAAACATACAATCAGACCTATTTTCATTGTGAGCACTTGGGATGCATTTTCCCAGGTTTTCTTGAAAACAAGATGTTTGAAGCGAACGTACACTAATTACCAAATACCAATACTGTACCTTTCCCTTCAAAATCTACTTTGTTCGGATGAAGCCTTGATCTAAAACATCTATCCAATACAATAATCTGACCTCTGACCGTGACCTGATCAACTAAACACTGGAGTCAAATGATTGTGGGAAGTTGCTTTAGATCACGATTCATGGCTTCAAACAAATCTCACGACCTTAAGGGGGCTAAGGATGCTTAACATCACAGAAACAGGTGTGTAAATTGCACAAATTGAATGCCGGTGATAATAACATTTGATCGTTTCAAAGGTGAAAGTCTAGCATTTTAGACAATGCAATGTACTAATTCAGTGAACGATTTATCTTCTTTTAACCCTAACCCACTAGGTATTCTGGATAGGAACCTTTCTGAATCCTCCAAAATCCATCAGTGCACTTTTGGAAACATGCCCTTATCTTTAAAATGCACCATGCATTTTTGTTGATCTTTCATATTCAGCACTTATGTTTCCAAACCTCACTCAACTACAATTTTTTCGGAAAGAATGTCGTATCCAAACGCCACTTTTTAAGGTTTTTGGGGAATTTTTTGCAATCACTAACCAGTTAAAAATGATTCTATTGATTTTTGGGAGTACAGAAAGCGAAAACCATCTTTAAAATCCACTTTTATGATGGTTTTCCGACTTTATTTCCCTTCTAAAAAAATCCTCCCCTTCAGAAAACAGAAGGATCCTATTATAGTTGCCACTGCGCATGTAGAATGACCGTGTTGTTCACTAACAGGGGAGTTGACAAGATCAGACTGACATAATTGCATTGTAGGTACATGTACATCTCAGTATACATATTTTTTTCCTTATGCTATCATTGTATATTGTTTGTATTCATGTTTTTTCTTTGTTTCTGTGCCTTGAGCGCCCAGCAGGGTGGATATGTGCATGCTACAAATCTTTATTATTATTATTATTATTATGACTGAGGAAGTCATCATATACCAGAAATGCCTGATTTTTCATGAAATAAATATCCTGGAATAATTTAAAGTATACATGTATGTCCATCATCATCCATTTATATGATCTCCACCTTACTGGGTAGGTAAGATTACATTATTGGTTATATTGAATGAGAAAAAGTGGCAGTCGGATACGACATTCTACCCCTTGATAATAATTAATGGAACACCATAAATTTCTTGCAAAACCCTATTAAAAAAATAAGCCTTATCGCTAATAGCAGCTGCAAGGAATTGTGGGATGTCTGTGGGCGCAACAGCACCACTGCGTGCCGCGCAGACAAACAAAATATTATTGACGTCACAAAAGCTGCGCCAAACAGATGCCCCAAATTGTATCCCTGTATGCTTTGCAGCAGTTGCTTCAGTGCTATTAGCGATAAGGCTTATGGTTACTGGCATTACGTTTCGAACCTAGCAGTTCTTTCTGAAATGCAAAACAATTTTGCCCTGGCTAATACAGCCTTCACTTTTGTATTAGTAGGGTTTTCAGTTTGTACATGCTTGACCGAAGCCCACCACACGTACAGCGCATGGCCCGCAACAAAAAACATCAAAATTTTAAATCAATTTTTTTTACTACTTTTACCTGTCAAAATCGTAAATGTAATAGCTCATTGGAAAGCTTATAGTTTCAGCTATCCAACAATGTACATAAAATAGCAATCAGAAGTACGTGCGAAAGCCTAGGTTTTATGAATGAACCACTCTCGTCCCGCCCAGCCTTTCGCGAAGTGTTCCGAGATCGGGCACATTCGGCGCAGAAATTTGCCGCTCTGCTGAGGGCATCCACTTGAGCTGTCCTCAGCACCGAGTACATTGTGATTGACATGAAAACGGGTTTCCCTATTGAGTCAAAGGGCTCCTTTACATACCCGTGCTTGCTCGATCTCCATAACTACTCTACAACCGAAGTTACGAAGAGATAAAAAGTAAACACCGTTTTTTCGAGGTGAAATCTTCAAGTTGAAAGGTAAGAGAGGTGTCTGAATGAATTTTACACCTCTTTTCTATCATATGTGAAAGTTTTGAGCCGTAATTTTGTTTAGTTTTGAGCGGAGAGTGTATTTTTTACACCCTTTCAAAAGCTCTTATGAGGGAAACGAGCACAAACGCTGTGCGTGTGTATCACGGTGTGTGTAGGCTGATTCAACGGTTTTGGTGTCATTAGGGATGTACACAGTGTATGGACAGTCACGCTTCATCGAATGCTGTATATTTGATTAAATAAAACAGGATTCCTCAAAAACTACTTAGTACTTGTCCGATTTTCTTGATTTAAAAACCATTGTATTTCTTTCATCAAGACCTTTAATTTGATATAAATATTGAGCATATTGGTTTAGGAATAATTTTTCACCTGAAAACCCTAGTATTAGTCTGTGTATGTGGTTTTTAGCAGATGACTAATGGCTAACATCTGACATCTCAACCAAGATGTGCATTAAATCATTGCTCAACATCTCCCAAAAAGAAAATATTGTTTCCAAACCTCACTCAACTACAATTTTTTTCTCCTTCAGCTTCCCTATATTATTATATGTTAAAGAAAATGTGTGATATTTGTGTTATTCCTGTATTCCTTTATTAGTTCTGGGTTTTACTGGCCAGTACTTGGTCGGACTGACTGAATGTAATTTACATGTAGCCTGTAGCCATATAGGCCTATATTGTTGTTATGCATGGCTAATTTCTCTGAGTGACAGCAAATTTAATTTAGCCAACTCTCAACAGAAGTGGGCCCCAAATCCATCTAATTTTCGTCAATTTCCAAATCATGTCAACCCCATGTAACATACACACTTGTAAAACCTATACACGGAGCTCCTAAATCTCTTATTGGTAATTGAAATAAATGCCTACTTCCGACCAGGAAGTTGTTGAAATTATATGAACGAAATCACTTACCATCGCGGTCCCGATAGCCGGTCGCAATCGCTTTACCGGTCACTGGATGCAGCCAGGTAGTTGAACGCGTTTCCTCACTACACAAGTAAAAAATAAAAACGGTCGAAAATGCCACTTAATGAAGGAATTATTTCTATAAACTCTGCCCAAATGCAGTGGAAGAGTTAAACTAGGCACTTACTTTATAAAGAATATCCTGCCGTCTGATTTGACCCCATATGACCATTGTGGGGGTAGGGGGTCTCTTCGTAATCTTTCAGCCATGTTGTTGAACACATTTCCCTAGCCTGCGTACGATCGAGCTGAATGGACATTTTGAAACCGCATTGTTGTAGTATACTCAATGTGCACTTTATTGTGTTTATATGCGCTAAGAGGAGCCCAATCTCTTGCGCCCATTGAGCGAAACATATTCATATTGGGCGCTATTTTAGTTCAAGTGTTTATTCTAAAACTAGAGACAATAACAAGCCCAATTGGGCGCTCAAATATGGGTTTGGTTGTTGACCTTCCAGGGCAAAGTACATTATTTTAAATCTTTTACAATTTTAGTCGTGTTATGTTTAAAGTAATGATTGGTAAATAACAAATAACAAAATGATCGAATTGTAACGTGAAACTTACCTGGTATTAATATTCCCTAGGTAACTGTAACATTTAAGACGACCCAAATAATTGTAACGTAAAACTTACCTGGTATTAATATTCCCTAGATAACTGTAACATTTAAACCCAAATAATTGTAACGTAAAACTTATGAAGCTGATGAATTCGTACCATCCTGTCCAATACTCAGTGTCAGGAATCATGGCTATAAGATAGGCTATAAAAGTTTTTCAGGGGCTCATATCCGAGGGGAGGGTAGGGATATATTCCCCTATCATTTTAGATCAAAAATAAATAAATAAAATAAAAGTATTATTATAACATTATTGTGTTGCTCCAATGGTATAAATAAAACTTTCCTACCCATCCAAGTCCGACAGACTAGTTGATTGATTGATGGTTTATTGAAACAATTTGAACTTGTAACCAAATGCTAAATTGAGTCAAATTTAACATAAAATATCCAAAATAAAACATTCCAGTTACAATATAAAAATTAAGTTAAAGAATTCAGTTATGTAAAAATAAAATTGGTATTAAATAAATAAGGCTTTAGTTTAAATATTAAAATGAAATGAAGAATGGACGGGAAACAGACAACCAGATATACAGTTGGACACAAATTCATCAAAGAGTCAAAGACACCATCGATAAAAAAAAATCACCAATACAAAATAGGCCTACATAAACAGTACATGTAGTTGCACACAATTTTTGTGGCAGAAGTTGCAATGTCGCCCTCTGTTGAAAATTGTGGATCACTCCGAAGAGCTAACAATGTTCTCTAGTATCGATTTACCAACGGAAATAGGAATTAGTAAGACTAATTGCAGTGACACCATGTAAAATTCTCAATTGAGTAGTAATTAGTTCTGAAAAGAACTGGAGGTTACAACTCGACGTTTCGATCAGTATGCTCTGATCGTCCTCAAGAGAAATAGGAATTGATCACGTAAAAAGTGTTCCTTTAGCATGACATCATTGCTACCGGTTAAATGGAATCGATTTTACCGAGCAATCAGTTACTGCAGTTGTTACAATACATCATCATAATAATAATAATAATAATAATAATAATAATAATAATAATAATAATAATAATAATAATAATAATAATAATAATAATAATAATAATAATAATAATAATAATAATAATAATAATAATAATAATAATAATAATAATAATAATTCAATTCGCATTCCATCCGCCTATAGGATTTTCAGGCACAGTCATGATTCAGAAAGTTAGACTGCATATTTCCCGAAAACGATACATGTAAAACTCTTGTGGTTGAGTTATGTCAACGATTTAAAATCACGACGTTTCTTTTGCTGTTCAGTATAGTACAACATTAACAGTAAAACTAACATTCAGTATACCATCCAGGGTTATTTGTAAATTCTAAGTATGTGGAAACATTATAACGGTTCATTTAAAACGGTAATTAACTTTTAATTTACACTTAAAATGCCAATCTAGCATGTAATTTTAATGGCGGAACAATTGCGTTTAAAGTAATATGGTTTGGCTAAACGTCAGGCTCTCGCTTGCTGGTCCTGGGTTGGCCATACTTTACTTTTCTGCAGCTCTGGAAAAACTGATCATTTCACTAATATTCTGCCGTTAACAGACATTTTCAAGTTAAGCATCGGTGATTATAAGGATTTCATACATCTTTTTGTTCTATGTGTATACTGCACCATGATGGTTGAAGAGTTTTCGGAGTAATTAGAGACCAGTGTCGAGGTCTTCTTTTTCTGTTCCTTATCTTTGATTTTGTTTTTGTCCTGTTCATCTGATGTAATTAAAATAAACCACGAGGATCGTAAACATCAACCAGTTGTCCACATATCCAATAGAAACTAAAGGAACCAATCACCCGTTGCTGAACAACTTCCAGAGTGGGCCACTAATTATGTAGAACAAACTAAGGGTGGCAACACGGTGTGAAAGTGATTGTAACGAAGAGTCCAACTCACCACCAATTAAATTAACAATACGATTCTGCACCCTTTCTAATAAAGATAAGTAACACGCAGAAACACCAACCTAAATGTGACGGGACGTAGTATAATAATAATAATAATAATAATAATAATAATAATAATAATAATAATAATAATAATAATAATAATAATAATAATAATAATAATAATAATAATAATAATAATAATAATAATAATAATAATAATAATAATAATAATAATAATAATAATAATAATAATAATAATAATGTGTGGACTTATATAGCGCACGTATCCACCAACTAAGTGGTACTCAAGGCGCATTATATCATTACCCCTGCTCATAAGGCTCATAAATCATTCCTGAAACCATCTCAGCTCCCTGGGGAGCATACAACTCAATTGCTGCCATTACAGCGCATGTAGGGCTAATCAACCAACTGTGCCCTCACATGTACCCATTTAACCCCTGGGTGGAGAGAAGCAATTATGGTTAAGTGTCTTGCTCAAGGACACAAGTGTCACGGCCAGGATTCGAACCCACATTCTGCTGCTAACACCAGAACTTGATTCCGGTAAGCTAGACCGCTCGGCCACGACACTCCACATGTTATGGACTTGCCGGTCTTTTGGACGGTTGAAATACAAAACACAACAATATCGATTACTTTGTATAGATTTGCATTTAAAAAAAAAAGGTTTTGAGCTATGACGTCACATCACCTACCCCCTTCCGCGTTGAGCGATCGATATTCGGTTTCTGTACGTAGCCACTTTCCCATCGGATTATTGGATATTTGCCTTCCCCCTCCCGTTTTTCTTTAAGTTCGGAACATTGCTATTTTTCCTTTAGGAAAGTAAAAACGTATCATGTGAATCATTTTTCTTTTTCTTAATAAATACGAGTCCCACAATTGTGATATTTCCAGTTTATAGTATTTTATATTTGTCCCTTATTGATGGAAATTAACAATGGTCCATTTCAAAATCTAAATTATTTGTAAAATATTGAAAAACACTGACGATTACATTTTTGATATCCTGTATTCAGCTGAGTCGGTCTCCTAAGGTTCTGGGTTAACACGTTGCATTTTTTTGGGGGAAACATTTTGAAAACTGATTAGCATGGTACCGGTAACTGAAGGCACTCATCATATAGTGAGCATTATAAAACCTTCCTACAAATTACAAGAAATAATCACACCGGAAGACAATAATTTATAATTATCATTTGAATGTATATTCAACGATTAATCAAATAATAATATGACATCAAATTGATTTGAACATTTCAGAATGCCCCCCCCCCCAAAAAAAATTAATCAGCATCAAGATACGAATTTGATAAGAATTTGAAGTTTATAACAACAATTAATGAATAAGAATAAGAATTTTGAAGTTTATAACAACAATTTAGATTATAATGAAAAAAAGCTTTCAAAAAGCAAATTACACAATGTCATAAAGCCAGTTTTAACATTTATGAAAAGTAAAGAAAAGTAAATTTCAAAATAGAAAATTATAAGAAAATTACCTTAAAATCAGGACATTTATTAGGCTAGCAAAAAATCACTGATCCCTGGGATTATTCTTAAATGCAATATCTCTTTTTTAAACAATAATTACAGGTTTGATCCAGTTTTTAAAACCATTGAAAACAATTCCAGTTCTGTCATGAGGAAAAACATACATCTAGTGTGAAAGATGCCTCACTGAAGTTGGGTTACTATGGTAACTACCTAAGGATGCGGTTGTTGCTGAAGAGACAGTAGGATAACTGTACCCAGAGTAAGAGAGTCCAGTGGTTGTTGCTGGGTATCTTGGAAGAGGAGTGGCAGCTGACGTGACCGGAGGAAGGTACTGCACGGGCGAGTACGGATAACTATGTCGAGGAAGAGGGTAAGAAGTCGGTGGACTTAAGGTATCATAAGTAGGAGACACGCGATCATGGGCTGGCAACATGGAAAGCTGTAGAGGGGACATCCGGTCGGCGCGAACTGACAAGGGGCTCGTGGATGGTCTACTTGAGGTGGATGTCGTTGGAGCTGAGATTGGGTAACTCATGGGTGCTGCAGTTGCGTATGATATACTCGGTGGGTACATAACGGGTGCAACTGGGTGTTGGTATGGCGGCAATGTGGTCACAGTCATAGGAACAAACCCAAGTGGGACGACAGGTAACGGGTAGGCAGGAGCACCGTACGGATGGTACATCGGGTAGCCACGGGATATGATATCGCTGGCCCGGACACGACGGCGAGCACGCCTCCGGTGGAAATCCCCACGGGAGAAGTCTTCAACATTCGCAGGGTGGATGGCCCAAAAGTTCCCCCTGCCGTCCCCACTCCGTCCGTACTTAATGAAGCATTCATTTAGGGATAAGTTATGTCTGATGCTGTTCCTCCAGCTGCGGTCGTTGTTGCGATAGTACGGGAAGTTCTCCTGGATGAACTGGTAGATGTCGCAGAGGAGGAGTCGCTTCTCGTTGGATGCAAGGATTGCCATGGCAATCAGAGCAATGTAAGAATGAGGAGGCTTCTTATCTGGATCTGTATGAGGAAGATAAATAAGAGAAGATTGTATGAATAAATTGTTTAAAGGAAACGACTAAGATATTGAGAAATTGCAGTATTTCTGTAATTTCAAATTTCACAAACAAACATTGTTTAAAAAAGTGGTGGCTACACGCCATATAGGCCTCAAATCTTTGACAAATGGAAATTTTGCTCGAATTTAACAAATATTATTTTCTTTATGACACTTTCGTTTTTGAACCTAACATAGTTAAACCTGTTTTTAAGACCTGTTTCTCACAATAGTTGATTTTCATGACTATTTGGCAGTGAAGTTTTGCGAAAAATTAATTGTTTCATCAACAAAGATAACATTTTTAACTATTAGGCCTATCACACTCTGGACGAAATTTGCCAAAGTTAACTGCAGTTTGATAATTATGTAGAGACATCTTCGAATCTTCAGATTTCAGATCAATGCCGCAATTTAAAAGCACATAAATTTCATATTGACAAAGAAAAATAGTTAAAAATCTTACCTGATTTTTGTTTGTTTTTCTCATCACTGTTTACGGGAGAAGTCTCCGGCTCTGGTGAACTACTGATGTTGCTGACTCCGCCTGGACTCGAAGGGCTTCCACCGATTGAATTCAGACCGTCCCTGCCATCAACGCCAGCAGTAGGGAGCGTGTAGTCGCCAACAAAACTCGGAAACTTAGCGCCACCGCTGACGGTGGGGCATGGGTGATAAGGCTGGAAACGCCGGTGATGGTAGGCGTTGGTGGCCGGTCTCGGAGCCTCCTTCTCGGTGATCTTGTCAATGGTGAAGAGTGTCATGTTTACAACGATGTCTTCTCTCGGATGGTCAACAGGTGAAGTGATGTCTTGGGAGGACAAGCGAGTGGTTTAGTAGAGAAATGTCAAGTTGTTGCTTGACAGTAGTATTGTAAAGAAACAACAGTTTATTGTTAGCGTTTTCTTAGAATGCCTCTCTATCCAGATTTTGATGATGTCCATCCCACATCATTATTCTTCACTTTGGATGGATCGTGGTTCATTGTTATCTCCCTTGAGGGGCCAGGAAGCTAAATAAAGCTGTTATGTGCTTACAATAGGGCGATGGAAGCGCTATCAACATCATTAAGAGATGGGTGTATAGTAAGTGATTACCACTTGTCAATCACTGCTCGTATTGTATTTTGGTTTGTATTCTTAATCATCCACGGTTGTATACGGCTCATTACATGGGTTTTGAGCTGTTTTCGAAGTCTTAACTGCAAATAAATGTGCCATTGATACGTTCCTTTTATTTATTTATTTTCATACCATCAATCAAACACGGTAAAAACAATTACGGATGAATAAATGACATAATGATGTATGGAGGTGCGTGGTAGAAAGCAGAGGCTAAATAAATATACTAGAAACAAAACAGTTTCTAATTCTAACACAAATAAAGAATTGCACGCTGTACAATTTTTTTTCTGGGGAAAACTTTTTAAATATTTGTCTTTGGTAAATGTAATCAAATTCTAAACATGAACACTAAATCTTTGCCTTTGCCTGCTAGGTTCAGAACGTAAGGCCATAACAATTGTTTTACTAAATCATCCCGTTAGTTATAGTTATGAAGAAAACAAAAACAACTGAATCTTGGGCCAAACGAAAATAATTGTTCAAACTGATCTGTATTTTCAACAAGTTGATAGCCGACAGCGTTTGAGCTCTTATTTGTTTTTATATTAAACACTGTGAATGTTTTGCACACTTTTCTCATGACCTATATAGAGATCGAACATACACAGGTTGGTTGTTTACTGTATATCTTGATTCAAAGAGAGTAAGCAAACTTATAGAAGCAGTTTTGCCAACATTACCAATGTTGTACCTTCCCTTTAATGTATATCTTGATTCAAAGAGAGTAAGCATGCTCATAGAAGCAGATTGCCGACATTACCAGCGTTGTACCTTCATTTTAACCTAAAATGTTATTTGTATTTCCAATAAGTGAGACCCACTGCATCTTACGTGGTTATTAATGAGTGTTTTAGAAGTATTACCTGTTACCTCGCACTGGAAAATATAAAAACATATGAAAATAAAACATTGTTGATACATGTAATGAGGTTTTGTAAACAGCTGTTACAGGGTTGACTTCGTGGTTTAATGACAACCCAATATGAATGAAACACATATAATGAGTGGTAGTCTGATGCAGAGATGGTGTAATTAGCAAACGACAAGAAACACACAGACAACAGGCCTCCACGACAGTTTGTCACAATTGAATAACCACTCCTCCCCTCTCCTAAACTCCATCCTTTCATCTATTATCCTCAATGTCTTTCCAATCCTCTCCAAGAAGGGGTATACAGAAGATTTTACTGTCAACTACTGTCATGGTTCTTTGTGATGACATGGTTCTTTGCGCACACTCTTTCCAAACTCCTCTCACTAAGAGACATCTTTGTTCACACTGTCCAACACTGTCCCATCGGGATGATTGCTATATTGTTGTGGTGGTTTCTGGCCAATCAATTGTGGCTATCAACCTGGGAAGGACACCCTACCATGAAGGTATTAGCTGTTTGTAAGGGCATCCGGAGAAAGTGATGCATGACAACAGAAATAATCAAAGTGTAAACAGGTTTCCGATAAGCTATGATGGACACTACTCGAGCCCATTACTATTCGTACAAAATAGTTTCTGAACAAATACATCTTTCCAAAATGTTCCATATTCTACTCACCATCCCAAAACACAATATTTGGAGATAATCATAAAATGATAAAAGGCATACGTTCCGAACTGTTTTTATGTGTAGGCTATAATAATGATACATTATGGTATTTTGGTGAAATTAATGATCGAAAAGATTGACTGAAGGTTGAACAAATAAGTGATAGGCATATTTTCCCTACTTTGGCATATACCGGTATGTCAAATTAACGAATTATTAGACCAATGTTAAAGTTGTTTTGGTGTAAAATTTGTGCAAGTATCGATCATGTTGATAAATTAGTCCGTGTGTTCTTTCATCTTAGATAATTTAAAAAAAGAATTGTTTTGTTGAATTTATATAACAAACTTGTAAAAACCTTTAACCTTTTTGTTTTTGTTTTTTCACAGGTTAGTTGTATGATACACAGGCCTATTTCTTGAAACTAAATGGCTGAAGCACTGCTCTCTGAGTGTCTGTGAAAAAACATAGGCGACCGTCCGGGCGGGATTCGAATCCACAACCTTTTGCTTCTGCAAACGTCTTAACCTCTCAACCACCGATCTTGTAAGAGCCAAATCAAATCAATTGCTTATCACCATGAACTTTCTTTTCTAAATAACAGTGAATCTACATTTTTAGTGAAATATAAAATAAATAAAGCATACAATTATTATATTTCTAGGCCTAATGGACCATTATAGTATTGGTAATTAATTGTCGATGTAAAACTGATAATGATACCAATCTTCCATGATGAAATCCTTTTGTTTAAAGTGCTGTCACTTATAATAAAAAAGTGAAATAATTATCGCTTCAAATTTAGGAAATAGTTGCAAAGCGAAATTTCTCTGTATAGAAACTCAGTGAAATTGACCCCGACTGGTCTGTCGTCCCAAAAGATCAAATAAAATTAATTATGAAAGAAAATGTTTACGAATTTAAGAAATAGTTGAAAAGCAAAATGACTCCGTTTAGCAACTCAATGAAATTGACCCCGACTGATCTCTCCTCCCAAAAGAACAAATGAAATCAATTGTGATGTTTAGGATGGGGGTTGGGTTATACAGAACGCCCCAGTATGGGTTAATGAAACCTACCTGTCAATCACTTTAACTGACAAGTTGGTTCCAAGCCAGTTGACGCCTGTGCAAGAAGCTCTTTGTGCGCCTAGCTAGGGAGTTTGTAATGAGGGATTAGTAGCTGTTCACGGATTAAGCCGATTAGCTCTGAAGAGTTGTTTAATACACACAATAATGTCTGACAAACCATGGAGGAAGAATGGACAAACCATGGAGGTAAAAATAGATCCATGGACAAACTGATCATATGGTCTCAATAATGCGGATTAATGGACAAGCTTGGTGTGAAGCAAGTATGGAAGGAAAGCATATCAATATAGTCGCATTCTGAGGAATGCAAAAATCAGTCCTCATTTAAAGCTGTATAACTAGCGGTAATCTCGAAAAACATCAATAATCACAGTTTGACATGAAACTAAAATGGGGTCAAGCATTCATTAAAATATTTCTGTTTATCGTTTTAATTAAAAATTGTGAAATAATTTCCAAAATTAGTTTCTGTCATCCGAATGGCAGAAATTCCACGATGGAATGACTACAAACAATTTGAATGCATTTTCATTAATTTCTCTATTACCGAAACATTGAAATAATCTGAAACTTTTACAAGTTTTGTTTTATATAAACATCGTGATTCATATAAAATACCAAGAGTGTATACTGTTTAATTAAAGTACAAATATTCATATTTCCCTTTTCCAAAAAATGAAGTCAAATGGTTACTAATAACCGATGGAATGAACCTCACATAAAGGTAATATATAATATCATGAGAAAGTATTTTGTCTGAAGTGGTCATCTTGGAGAAAACATGAATTGTTTAGTAGAATTTTAAAAAGGTGCCGGACCGCATTTTTCATAAAAAACTGTAACAGATTTTTGTTTTTCTCCCCTATCGTGATGAAATATTTGCAGGTTAGTTTTAATTATTTATTATATAATGTTGATTGACATCTACTCTTTAACCTTATGTTTTATTTGAGTGGAAAGACCGTAGGCCCGCAGATATAATCCCTCCGGAAGAAAACCACACCAAAAACGAGAGCTTACTTTCAACGATTTTCTGAAAAATCTCCCTCCGCTTGACAGTAACACAGGATCACTTTTTTCACGGGTTTGTTTGTCCATGGAGGAAGTCTGTTTTCTTCCTCCATGGTTTGTCCAAATTCCTCAAAATGGGAACCCATTAAATCTACAGTCATGATTTTGGGTCATATTGTCTAAAATCATCACTCGCATAGTCCTCATAAAAATTTTTTTCACAGAAAATGGTTAAGCCAATACAAATTATTCCTGAGGCTCGGCGCAGTGGGCACACAAGCTAAATGGATAACTAGAAATACGTGGACCCTCTTCCTCGAACAAGAACAAGATACTCAAAGACAAGAATGAAGACGCATCTTCTGGGAATCATTCTATAATCGAGGCAAGTCTGGCGCCAGCCCCCACCGGCCACCCTGTAACAAGCCCCCCCCCCCCACCTCTTGAAACTGTCAATCTCCGGTGTATCACCAAACAACACAATACACTCCATAGGGTGCAATCAACCTGCTCTCAAATGGTGCTGTGCATAGTATGAGGAGCCGCATGTGACTAAATTACCACTTATAAATATATAGGCCTATGACTAAACTAAATATTTAAGAACAAAGTCATATATCTATGTACATAGTCATATATAAAGGACAAAAACAAATATATAAAGGACCAAAACAAATATATAAAGAGCAAAACAAATATATAAAGGATCAAAACAAATATATAAAGGACCAAAAACAAATATATAAAGGATCAAAACAAATATATAAAGGATCAAAACAAATATATCAAGGACCAAAACAAATATATAAAGGACCAAAACAAATATATAAAAGACCAAAACAAATATATAAAGGACTAAAAACAAATATATAAAGGACCAAAACAAATATATAAAGGACCAAAACAAATATATAAAGGACTAAAAACAAATATATAAAGGACCAAAACAAATATATAAAGGACCAAAAACAAATATATAAAGGACCAAAACAAATATATAAAGGACCAAAACAAATATATAAAGGACCAAAACAAATATATAAAGGACCAAAACAAATATATAAAGGACCAAAAACAAATATATAAAGGACCGAAACAAATATATAAAGGACCAAAAATAAATATATGAAGGACCAAAACAAATATATAAAGGACCAAAAACAATTATATAAAGGACCAAAAATAAATATATAAAGGACCAAAACAAATATATAAAGGACCAAAAACAAATATATAAAGGACCAAAAACAAATATATAAAGGACCAAAACAAATATATAAAGGACCAAAACAAATATATAAAGGACCAAAACAAATATTTAAAGGACCAAAACAAATATATAAAGTACCAAAAATAAATATATAAAGGACCAAAACAAATATATAAAGGACCAAAACAAATATATAAAGGACCAAAACAAATATATAAAGGACCAAAAACAAATATATAAAGGACCAAAACAAATATATAAAGGACCAAAAACAAATATATAAAGGACCAAAACAAATATATAAAGGACCAAAAACAAATATATAAAGGACCAAAACAAATATATAAAGGACCAAAAACAAATATATAAAGGACCAAAACAAATATATAAAGGACCAAAACAAATATATAAAGGACCAAAACAAATATATAAAGGACCAAAACAAATATATAAAGGACCAAAACAAATATATAACGGACCAAAACAAATATATAAAGGACCAAAACAAATATATAAAGGACCAAAACAAATATATAAAGGACCAAAACAAATATATAAAGGACCAACACAAATATATAAAGGACCAAAACAAATATATAAAGGACCAAAACAAATATATAAAGGACCAAAACAAATATATAAAGGACCAAAAACAAATATATAAAGGACCAAAAACAAATATATAAAGGACCAAAACAAATATATCAGTCTTTCACTGTGCCCTCTGTCAGAATATATAATGGCAGTGACGTCAATGTTGAAGACGTCGAAGTTTTATATTGAAGACGTCAGCCGTAGATTGGTCCGAACTTCGAGAACGAAGATCGAGCCGATTTCCGGGCTCAGCACTAAATTTTGTACTGGCCGGAAATTGAGCCCAATTTTTGTGCTCCATCATCGTCGACGTTCCGACCATACTATCGATCATGCATTGAAGCTAGCACTGATCTCTATATTAACTTACTATAAAGATCAGTGCATGGAAGCTGCACTTAGTATAAATGACAAACTTTTTCAGCAATTGTCATCGAGTTATATATATATAACTCTATGGCAATTATAATCGTCCATGTACGTAATTCGCCGCACTCGTGAAATGACGCACTTACCTTTGGCTTAGCATTTGTCAGAAAACTTACAAAACTATGGCGTATTACTGGTTGCATAAACTTATCTAAGTCATGCTTGTCACAAAAATAAAAATCATAGTGAAATTGTATGATTTACTGGAAAGTTAGTGCTTGTGAAAGTGGCCGGAAAAGTTGTTTAACCACTGATTTTACGAGATACAAATATTAAGGGATGTATGACCTCAATTTTTTCATGAACATCTGTGATTTTATTGTTCTATGCTGTCAACGAGCTGTTGATGTTTTAAAAGAAATACCGTCCTGATCCTCAAAATGGACATATTCTTCGTCAGTATAGTGGAAATTTATTGATAAAATGAAACATTAATATCATGGTTATGAAAAGAAATCTTTTATTTGACAAAATGTTAAAAGCACTTTTTGCAAAATTTTTAACCATCTTCCATTTTATTGGTCTTTCAAGAATATTGATTAAAAGTTTTGAGAGCTTTTCCAAATTATACCATTTTATTTAAAAAAAAAAAAAATAATAATAATATTTTCAAGATTAAAAACAATTTTACAACCATCTGGAATAAGATGAAACATGATTCAATTTTTTCTGTACATTTTCTGTGCCCCCATAAACTTTAACAGTTTGGGGGTGAGTCGTTATACCAACATCAATTTTTTGATGACTACAATTCTCTGCGCGTCTCAAAAACGGCTCAAGACGTCCACGCGTATGATCATGCATTGAAATTCAGCATTTTACAAGACTGAGAATCCTTCACTGAAACAAACTGAAACACCAAACTTCTAATTTCATTTGTAAGTAACTGTCCAATTGATGATATAACCTTAGGTGCGTCATTTAGGGTAAATTGAGGATAAGTTATGTAGATGACACTGAAAGACATCTGCACGCCAATAATTTATCGAACTTAATAAAAGACGTCTCGAAGATTGTCTTGTTGTACTAGAAGTTTTGTATTCTAACTCGGAGGCAGTGGCTTACTAAGAGGAAGTGAATTCTAGAATATCTCACATTTTGCATCGGGTGCAAGAACTTTGAGCCATCAACAGATTCATATTGAAGATAACGTTAATCTCTCAGTTATTTGTTGTCCGGTAATACAAAGCAGTGCTCCAGGCCGACCCCAGTTAGATCTAACCCAGGATGTGTTAGACAACCTGTTTTTATATCCACCCTTCGTGGATTGTTGTGTCAAGACTCAATAATAAAATGTAGACATTGAAAATTAAAAATGAATGACGAAGATGAAAACTTATTTGAAAATTGCTTACTAACATGAGAACATGTTGACCTTCAGAAATGTGATCAGCATAGCATGCGTTCATACCGGAATGCCTGCTGCTGATCAGTCTAGTAGTCAAACATGTATAAACAAGGTACCAGAATACGGCTGACGTCTTTATGTGAAACTTACGTCTTCAATAATTATATAAAACTTCGACGTCTGCAATATTGACGTCACGTCAATTATATATACTGAGGGCGCTTTGCAAGACTTATATATTTGTTTTGGGATTTGCCCTTAAATAAATATTATATTAAATATCTTAAATATTTAGTTTAATCATATATATTTATAAGGGGTAGTTTAGTCACATAGGGCTCCTCATAGCTAGCTCAGCAATCGGAAGTTGCATTGTTGTGACTTGTCAAATTCAACATTGACTAACGCACTGCGGGTGATTATTGTTGTATTGTGTTCTGGTAAGCGAGCGATTTGTTTTGGATTTAAGAAAGATTGAGGAATAAAGTGGTTAAGAAAGAAATAAATCAATGTGTTTAATGACATTGGGTACATTTTGAAATAGACATGTTGGAAGAATGGATTTGGTATAAAGCTTTTCATTGCAAAGGATTTAGTATGGTTGCTCTCTAAAGGACATCGTTTGACGTCAACATTCATGACGTCGCAAAACAAGTCGAAAAATTCGACAGGGGCTGATTCAGAAATTCAGGGTGGGGGGGGGAGGGGGGACACTTACAAAAAGCGTTTGAAATCTAAGACGTTCTCCTTTCCTATGTCCTAAATTTTGACATGAACGATATTTTGTGTGCCCCGTCTCCGACTAACAGCAACACTGTGCACATTTTGAATTGTAATTGTGCTGGGTCAAGTGCCATTTCCCCCAAGGATCCACGATCACGGTTTAACGTCAACTGTGCGACAATATTATTGTGAGATGTGACGTATATTTAGTTTTGACTTCAAATTACGTCAGCGTCACCAAATAGGTGGTTTTGAATTGGTATTCGGTTATTTTGAATCGTACATTCATTTCATCAGCCCACTAGTTCAGTTCAAGAAATCTAACAGAGGCTCAAATCCTGAGGGAATAATTTAAAGTGTCTATGAAATTGAAATTTGTTTTACTTTAAACATATTATTCACAAATCTATATCCATGTTGACATTAATTTTCATCCTTTTATTTGGCAATTTGTGGGTGTTTTTTAAAAGACTTTTTGGTCACGAGTAAATAATTTTCATGAATAAATGTCACTGCTGGATCAGATGCAACATGGATGATTTATACAAATTAAAACAGCATACTCAATCTTCACTTTACGTCAATACTTCCCATGTGTATCTACATGAAATAAAGGCTCTTTAAAACCCTGCGACATGCCATGGCGCTATTTTTGTTAGTAGGTTTGTAAACAAAATTTAATTACTCCGTTGATTCTCACCCCAAATTTCTCAAATTCCGTAAGTTCACTCTTGAAGTATACCCAAATAGCATGGTTAATTCCCATTAGCCTGCTTTGAACCATTGACCCAAAAAACCCTACTGCAAAAAGCATGGTCCCATAGGACCGTGTACAAATCCTGCATGGTCCCAGGACCGTGTACAAATCCTAATCCCATCTGTCAACACAAGGCCATTGACTTCGGCTCCTAGGCGGCTTATCAAAAGCTATCAGTTACCCACTATGGTGTGCCAGAACATGATTCCAGACATGCTGGAGCCATCAGCCAGAGGATGAGAGATGTTTATTCCTATAACTGCTATGGGTACACATAATAGGGTATATTTTATGTCGATTTGGGGTAGGGGAAAAAGCGTTATCAGAACTAAAATAAACATCAACCTAAAGGGCCCTTACATTTTTGTGTGTGCTTCAAATTGTTGTCTAGGGTCTAGAGGACCTCTAGGCATCAGTTAAAACCATTGGGAGTTGGTAGTGTTCAACACAACAGAAGTTATAGCGCCCCTTCACACCTACTAAAAAATTTAGCGCGATGCAACCGCGCTGTTCGTATAAGTGTCATGGCACGTCGCAGTTAAATAAAAAATATAATTAAGAGAGTGTGATGACCATTGCAATCACCCAAAATATGTGCCCACTTGTTAAACAAATCATTATGTAATAGTTTCGTATCAGTTCTCTGTAACCATAAAAAAAAAATTAAAACATTGTATAATTCTTCATGATATTACGATTACATAGGCCTACATGTCTCATATTGCAGAGGATGTAACCCTCACGCTTCCCATGCCCATAGGCGGGTCCTGGATCCCACAGTCTCTCTCTGTGTTCGTGCTGCGTGACCAGTCAGCGCGCAGCCTGTTGAAAAGCCGTTCCGTTTATTTTCCACGTATGCATGGTCGTTTGGTTCTGCATACGTAATGAGCTTAGACGTCCCATTTAAAAAAAAAAAATTAAAATATGAAGATGCCTTTATAAAACCAATAAAAGTGAATAACAATAGAAATAAAGATTCAAATTTACCTTCTAATTTATCTAATGGTTTTTTTGTATATTTTTTCGAGAGATTTTTGAACGAAAACAATGACGTTGATGTGAAGAAAAAAGGGTCAATGAAAAAGGCGTTTTTTTTTTACTTTTAACAATAGCCGGCAGAAACCACTTACGTATAGATATGTAAGTTAAGTATTCATCTTCCCTGGAAATGTGATAATATGTCTTGATACTTTGCGAAACAGTCAAGAGCACTTAAAAAAATCCATAAGTCCAAGCCTCCAAAATCACGTTTAAATTTACACAATGGAGTCATATGCATGGATCAGAGCGTGAATCTCATTGGTCAATGCGTGGAGTGAGGGCACGTATTGACCAATCACATTTCACGAACGGTGAAGCTTAGGCCAGCGAAGCATATAATGGTACCTAACGTACACATGAGTAACAGACTAAGACTGAAATCAGAAGAATTGTTACCAGACTATTTTTGTCAACATGATTTAAAGCGCGCATCGCCGTGAAATTAAAGGTTTCATAACATTTTAAGTGTTGGAAATCAGTCCATGAAGAAAGGAATGAACAATCCAGACAAGTGGGGGTGGGGAAGTCGAACTTAAATTTGATTATGGGGAACATTCACAATCATTTAGCTGAAACTCTTATCTAAATAACTGTTTAAATACATGTAACGTTAGTTCTTATTTATTTTAAATTAGAGGAAATATTGACAACAATTAAATAGGCAGTTAAACAGGCACTGTTCTAATTTTTTCACGTTTTTGTTAATTTTATTGGTTCTTTTGATACATCCACAAACGTATAGAAAACTAAACTTATAAATATATAACTTAGATGTTCTTCATATAAATAAAGGCAGTTGCATTAACACAAAAAGTAACTATAAAAACTAATGTTCCTTCATGATTCAAAATTAATTCACACAAACTGGAAATAAGTGTGTGCTTCATCTACAATAATCATGTTTTTCACCAATGTGGGTACGGAGCCCCTAAAGGGACATATGATGAAAACAAATTTACGTGCGAAGAAATAATTTGTGCCTATTATCATAACAATTAACTGCAAAAGTGTCATCACAAAATGAGATGGGCTACGTTATTGAGAAAACTGTAACAATTAAAAAAAAAAAAAAAATTAGATTTTTTTTTTTTTTTTAAGTTGCCGTCCGGCAACCATTTGACGTTTTAACATTTCTGTTTTTTCTCTCGATGGCAGTACTTCAGACACAGTAATGTATCGGTATGGGTAATACTCGGTCCAACCATGGAGAAAGGAAACTCCATGGTCCAACCTTATACCGGTACTGTAGTAAGCTTTCAGATACGAATTCGTTAATTTGATCGGTAAAACCAATAGGGCCTACTGTTGTATGCGGGAGGGGGGGGGGCAAGTTCAAGTCTCCCCCCCCCCAGTTTCCCCCAAATCACCAAGGACGGAGCCTCATCCCTAAACCAATGCCCCTGAGTAAAGACCATTAAGCACAAAATACACGCGCTTAGCATCTTGGCCTAGTCATGATGATTATCTTATTTAATCCCACATACCAGAATTCCACCGGTGTAAAGCCCGATGTCTTGCTAAGTTCATGTTTTCACTGCCAACCAGCAACATAATAGTACCTTCATTTCCATTGGAAATGAGTTTCCCCCTAAAATGTAAGCTTACCCCCACTTACCTCCAGCTTGTTGGAGTTGGCACCGCCACTGGTTGTATGTTCCCTTCAAAACGGTCAAGAAATTAAATTAATGCTCAAAGCCAGCAGGAGTATGCAGTTTTTATAAAATTTTAATTCATCCATACCACACACTAGCCTAAATAATGTACCGGTATACAACCATGTTATTAAAGATTCAGCTTATTAATATTATCACTGTACCGTTAACCAGAAAAATAGTGACAATGTAATCAGATTCATTTCAACGTGGACTTTTCTGTCTTCTGGAATGTCGGAAATCTTTTTGGAAGTTATTCCCCTTTTTGTCACTTAAACGATAACATCTGTGACAGAACTTTTTCCAAGTTGTTAAATTGATATCATCGTCAACTTTACACCAAGTACCCGGTAAGTATCTTCATAATCCTATATACACTGACTTTAAAACGACAATTGAGTCAATTATATTTATCTTTTAACGCAAATCCTTCTAATAAACTAAAGATGCATCACGTGTAGGCCTATGTTTAATTATATTATACTATAGTTTGACAAACTATTTTAATTTTTTTTATAAAAAAATAAATACAAATCAATGTGACATTAGACCAACACGCCAATACGCCAACATTATTACCCATAAATTGAAGCCGTTTTGTTTCTGAGTTGGTTTCAAATCAGCGTTTACCTAAAGCTCTTTGTTTTTAACATTATTATTTGGAAACGTACGTTCATTTCAACCATGTATATATTATATTAGACAACTAACCTATGAAAGTGTCATCACAATAAATGATTTTCTTGAGATGTTGAATGACCAAATAAACCGAACCAAATGTTTTATTACGGTCTGAGAAAGTATCTTGCTTGGCGCCAAATAGTCAGATGATGGCGCTGTTTGATTTATTCAACAGGCCGGAACAAAGGGCGGGTGAGGAAGAAACAGCGGGTGGCCGGCGGGTGTGGCACACGCGACGTGTATGCCGCCACCCTCTCTCTAGTGGTCCACTACGATAAGCCGTTGGGGCCTGAATTGTTGTTAACTCACTCGGCGTGTCCGGTGTTATACCAGCAAAAATTGACCGGCCCAACGGCATGGGACTGTGGTATGTGTTGCTGAGAGAATACAAAGTCATGACGTCAGTATTGAACGCCTCACGCGTTCTGTTTGATAATAAGAATATGGTTATAACGAAGGTTATTTCAGTAAGTGGTATACAGGATCATTTTGTTGATACAGAGGGTCGACAGAGCCAGTGGCTATTTTCGGAGGTGAAAATACATTTTTTAGATGGATTACATTTAACAATGACTCAAGAAAGGAGCAGTATTGCTTTGTATTCTTTTTGGACGGTGGCGACTTATAAATTCAACTTACTACATTTTTGTTTATGTATATATATATAATAGTAATAATCAAATGACACAGCTTTACATGAAATGGAGTTTGTTTTAGACCATAGTTCGCTGAAATTAATGTTAAAATGTGACAACATTCCTATAAGACAACAATGATGATTGCATGAACTCCGATCGATTCTCTTCTTTCCTCACACGAAACACGGAATAAGTCTAATTTGTTTTCATAAAGAAAAAGTATAATCCTAAAAAATAAAAATAATAAAAAACAAACCATAATCACTGTGTCCTGAATTCGCCCTCGGGTTTCTTCTTGTTCTACAAATGGGATTTGGTTTGCTATGGTGGTGGTCATTTGTCTTAAATCACTGAGGTCAAATTAACTAATTGAGCAAATAATTAAAATCAAATGATGTTTTACTCCTGATTAAAATAGTGTATTGGTCTTGGCCCAAACACATAACCTGGGGGTAACTTGGTAAGATGTGGTTAAAAAACTTGCTTTGTAAAAAACCGCATGGATGGTACTCACGATCGCTTCATGTACCCTCAAGTTATTTGAGGAGTCTCGTCTCAAAAAATAAATTCAATTTTCGTTCCATTAATTTTCAGTGTTTTGATGGAGTGCCCATCAAATTCGCATCGAGTCGTTCAATCAATCTAATTGCTGAATGAAAAATTTGGTACAGACAAAATAACCATTGACCACGACCGGAGAGCTAGCGGGACAGCTGCGAGATGCCCGCGGGAGGAAATTACGATTTCTACGGTCGGCTGGTGGAGTTCACGCCCGGTGAAGACGTCAGCGAACACGGACCAATTTACCATGATAAGATGAATTATATCTGTCTGAAGTGCTTTCGTTTTGGAAGCATAACATGTACATTTTAAAGTTAGTTTTTTCAAAAAATGGTAAATATCTTGGGAATAATGTTTGTCTTGGTTGGGACATAAATTATGATAGGCCTGGGCGAATCCAGGAATTGTTGAAGAACGGATCAAAATCTGGCGCGCAGCCCCGGTTTTGGAGAGGGGGGGGGGTCATTGAGCAAACCCCTTGGAAGCTACGCCTTGTTAGGCACTATGGCGATCACAAATTTCTTCATGCCAATATAAACACAAAAGAGAGGGAAGCCTGGGGCCACCCGTGGATCCGCTCTTGGCAGAGTGTTTTCAGAATTATGTTAACACTTTTACATAGGCCTAATGTTCCACGAAACGAGAAAACCCACGTTGTCTCTTTTAACGGTCTCTATACGTTCTATGTACGTTTGCAAATAGGGGAGGGTACAGAAGCTGTTGCCTCACTCAAGCTGAAACTATCACGGGTTGGTTTACTATACATATCTGTTGATTCTTATAAATTGTGGATGAATTTAGGGACATTTGACCATGCATACTTAAAGAAGTTGTCAGTTTTATCTGGAAGCATAACAAACTGGGTTGAAAGAGGATTATGGTTTCAAATATTTAAATTTTCCCTGAAGGGATCTCATTAATTTAAAAAAATAAATTGAAAAATGAAATTGCTTGAATACGCAATGACACCGCATATGTTATTGACCAATGAGACAGATTGAAATAACATTTTGAATTTTTATATGTTTTAATTTTTGTTTCTTTTAAAGAGAAACAAATGTAGTCAATAAACTCGTAGGGTCCATTGTGAGAAATAATTGTTGCGTGCCTTCCAACTCATCATTCAGTTCTCTTTGCAATATATGGCGTTCCATAGGTGTTCCATAAAAACAGAAAGATTCCTAAGGGTGCACCCCACTAAATAAACTCTCATAGTAAACAGTGCTAAACACAAAATATTCAAAAATCATTAAAAAATACTTAGAAGTCCTACAGTTTTTAAAACCAAAAGAAAAATTTGATCGATATATAACCTTTTATTTTATTTTCAATTTATTGTGGATAGTCCAGGTTTCCAGGGAGTTATTCTCATCCCAATGAAAACCACCCTCTACAGTAGTGAAACTCCTACACTTAAATGCAGCCATTTTTGATAAAGGCCTTACGCTTGAAATCAAATTAGGACCACTTTTCAGGGCCTAGTGTGTCCAAAATACTCAAAGTTTGAAGTCAAGGACCCCAGGTTATGATATTGGACCATTTTTACACAATCCCACAAATGTATGGGCCTCAAATCTGTGTTTTTCAGGAAAAAATTGAGGACATACACATTATGATAAACAGCTCGGCGCATGAATTTCTCACTATTTAGCGGGGTGCACCCCTAATAAATCAACATACCCGTTATCATACCGAGGCCATCACGTTCCCTGTACGTAATAACGGTTGAGAGTGCTGGTTCTCATTACATGCGAACATGTGGCCAGACTATTTTACCCTCCCAGCCTCAGTCTGGTTGGCTTTGTATGGGAAGAAACCAAGATGGCTGTGTTGTGATCAAGATATACAGGCTAAAGGAAGTGATTGCAATAGCAAAATGTTCCCAATAGAATAAAGAGGAAGATTATTATCTTAGTGGCGGATCCAGGATGCCATTAAAGGGGGAAGTACGGCAAAAAGGAAGTCCCAAAGCAAATAATAAAAACCTGTCAACGTGTACGAAAACACATCAGCAGATATTTACTAAGATGAGCGATGAAAAGGAGGGGCGGGGGTGCGTGTTCCACTTAAATTTACCCTGGCTGCCTTATTCCCACTCTTCCGTGCCAAACGAAATTTTTATAAACAAACAATCGAAACAACTAACCAACCAAGAGAATTAATTTTATTGTTTGACGACAAATATTTAATTGGTAAACTGGTTGTGGCAGATGGATAATTACTATATACAAAAGCCCAGTTACAGTCAGTTTGAGTTCGTTACGCCTTCACACATGAGTATTGAATAAAAAAAAAAGTCATACGCAATGCAATCGATCACGTGCGACAATAACCTGATGACATCATCAATCAGTTGACCTTAATTGAAGATCACCCAACCGTGATGTATTACCACACTGCGTGTGCCATTCAGTCCTAGGTCAGCTCGTTCAAAATGTATACCCTTGGATATAAATCACCCTTGGAACCAGAAACCTTTGTATTTCATGTCAAAACATTATTGGTGACATTTTGTTTTCTTTCTACACGTACGTTGGCAATAAGTTCACATCCACCCTTATTGCCTTCACAACTCTTCACAGCTCGGACACTCGTCTAGACTTTCACCATCAATACATGAGTGAGAAATCTATTTGCAATGCACACGGTGTGGGCGGTTGCAGCGTGATCTGAACACATTAACAAACCGTCAAGACGAAGCCGAACTTCGTGCTGTCAATTTCAAAGTGTTTCTTTAACGAACAAAACGTGAATATATAATGTCGAAAGTATACTGCACGGAGCAGCATCTTACCATAAAGAAAGAGTTTCACACTATTCTGTCATGATTTGGTTCAACCCAAAAGTGGATAGTGTAATTAACAGTCAATTCGTGCCGTCCGATTGACAGGCCGGATGGGTATGACTACCATCTAGTTCGAGTTGACTTTCCCCACAAAGTATTCCTATCTTAATCGCAGTTTAACCCCATACCCCTCATCCACTTTGTAATTTAGATACCCGTTCCCTAAAGGAGCACCCTAGCAAATTAACATAATATCCAGGCCTGTCGGAAGGCATTGAAAAGTGGGGGCCAAAAGTTGGAGGGCAGAAATTTGTGGGGGAAAATGTGGGTTCAAGTGGGTATACAATGCATTGTATTTGTTTACATGTCACGGCAAAAAAAAGGGGCCGGGGGAATCATCCCCCATATTTTCCGATTTGGGGCCGGGTAACATTTATTTTCAAAGTGTGTTCGTGTTTGTTCATGAAAAGAGGGCGTACCTTCTGTAACCCAAACCAGAATCGAATTCACTTCAGTGTATTTGATCATTTCAAATATACTGAACAGCAAAAGAAACGCAAGTTCGAGGTCTTGTCAAGTTTTCAAACAGAAGACAAACCATTTTGATTCTAATCACTCATTTAATGAAAAATGCTTTCAATTTGTGAGCTGAAAGTGACTGTTGAAATTGCATTGCAAGATTTTCACATTCAACAGTCACTTTCAGCTCACAAATTGAAAGCATTTTTCATTAAATGAGTGATTAGAATCAAAATGGTTTGTCTTCTGTTTGGACTTGCGTTTCTTTTGCTGTCCTCGGACTTGCGTTTCTTTTGCTGTTCAGTATACAAATGTATTCGAATAAAGATAGGAAATACATAATAATAATAATAATGTGTGGATTTATATAGCGCACGTATCCACCAACTAAGTGGTGCTCAAGGCGCATTATATTATTATCCCTGCTCATAAGGCTCATAAATCATTCCTGAAACCATCTCAGCTCCCTGGGGAGTATACAGCTCAATTGCTGCCATTTCTAGCGCATATAGAGCAAACCAACTCTGCCTTCACAGGTACCCATTTAACCCCTGGGTGGAGAGAAACAATTATGATTAAGTGTCTTGCTCAAGGACACAAGTGTCACGGCCGTGATTCGAACCCACATTATGTTGCTAACACCAGAACTTGAAACCGGTAAGCTAGACCGCTCGGCCACGACACTCCAATACACAATATATATAAGAAAGAAAAAAATATATTCGAAGACATTTAAATATATTTAACCACAGATCCAATGTGCCCACTGGTTCTAATGACAATATTTTCGACCAACAATGATGTATCAACTGCTACTCCACAGGGGTGTGTCGATCCTGTCAGGTAAACCTTGACGACGCTGTTGCTTGCAGCGCCACCTGTTGATAACAACCCAACATCTCATTTCCCATCACCACAGTCACGCCGGTCTGTCACGTGACTTAATGCACCTCCCACATGCACATCACTTTTACAACACACATACACACACACACAAACACAAACAAACAAAAGCACTACAAAAATAAAATATACATATAAAACAAATAATAAATAACTTAATTTTAGAAACCCCAACCCTATTTATTTATTTTGAGAAACTTTGGAAACAAAAATCAATACAATGACTGAGAAACACTCTTTTGCTCACTCACATACAACATGGGTTGCCACTTAAAAGTAACACCGTAGACAGTGTTGCAGTCGAGACCACATGATGTCGGAGACCAAGACCGAGACCGAGACCGAGATCTGGAGGTCCGAGACCTGGAGGCCGAGACCGAGACCTGGAGGTCCGAGACCGATACCAAGACCGATACATGGAGGTCTAAGACCGATACTGAGACCAAGACCTGGAGGTCTGAGACCGATACCAAGACCGAGACCTGGAGGTCTGAGACCGATACCAAGACCGACATAAGCTATACTATAAAACTAACAACAATTCATCACAATTATATAAGGGCTCACATTTTTGGGAAAACGACGAAAAACTGTATCACGTTTTTTTAAACATAAATTTGTATGTTTTGTTTCAATTTTGCCGTCTGGTTATTTTTTGAAATTTGACGAAACTATTCCTAATTTCTCTAAAATGAAAGCACTTCCAGACAGAATTATTACTCAGGATGATTCATACTTGTAACACATTTACACTAAAGTATGTTAGCAGATGATAATCCGTCAATTTGATAATATTGAAATTACCAATATTGTTCCTCCTTTTAATTCGAGATGAGAACATACATACACGCCCCACTCCACAACCACCCTGTCTAGAACATCACCATCCAGCCAAGTACGGTATGTACGTGAGAGTTTCATGCCCGGTCCTCAGTGTCTCTTTATTTGACACGGACCGATCTTTTCCCGTTTAACGGTTGGAAATCTAACAAAAGTATCATAATATTCGAATCGTAACTGTGAAGTTTACTTGCACTGCAAAAACTGTGGTGTTAAAACTACACCATTGGTGTTTATATTAGGCAACTCGCACAATATAAATACCATGGAAGACTAGTTGACACCACTCGTGTTATTTTAACACCTCAGGTTTTGCATGGTGGTGCAAAGCTGATGATGGTATCAATCTTCCAAAGGAAAATTATTGTGTGTGAGGTGCAGTCACTTATAAGAAATAAGTTCGAATTTAAAAACTCTTTCCTATATTCCACGTTAGAATGAATACAAACAAATTGAATGCATTTTCACTCTATATTTACACGTTGACGATACAGGGTTAGAAATTCAGCTTAGTTATAATTACTATGAATATGCTAACTTGATTCAAAGAGATATTGTACTTTCAATTTAATACTAAGTTTCATAAAATCGTATCACCAAATAGGCCTAGTATTATTTTCCTATTTAACGACCAAAAAGAAAGTGACAATATTCACAAGTTACAATTTTGAATAATAATAGACTCAAGCCCTTGACGACGTTGGTAGACCTCCGTTGATCCAGTGTAGTGTCCCTTTAGTGTTAAAGCCCCGTAAAGCAAGTCTGTATGGTTGAAGCATTGGTGTGTAAACATTGGACACACTAAGTCAGTGAAGACTAGTATTAATATAAGTGTAAGACACAGAGCTAAGCATAGTACTTGTCCAACTTGTCTAAAAATGCATTCTGAAATAATTGGAATGTTTTGACTAACAAGGAACATGCATAATCCATCGTAGCAGCTTAACTCGATTGGAAAATAGTTTCAAATTGTATGAATTCAAAACATGTATATTCCTAAATATAGAAACCAAACGCATGTAAGCGGAGTACACAGTGTGTGATATGCTGCGTATTGGATTATACAGAAACAACAATAGGTTTGGCATTCATGCGTTTAATACACGCACACGAACGGTGACGACTTCACACTATGCATGCTTCACATTTTGAACACAATAAAAATGTAAAAGCGCCCTCTGCCGGTCAAATGGGAGAAATCATGTTATAGGCCTACATACGGCTGTTAAGAGAAATATTGTGAGTTTCCGTACTGACATCAGCAAGTTGTTTGACGTCCGACGTATTGTGTGACAACCTGTGAACCATTTGGTGGTGATCATTTATATATTTTAGAAAGGCTTCCATTTCTAAAGAAATAAGAACAAACTGTCAAATTTCGGGTGATGTTTTGCTTTCCGTTTACGTCAATGTTCTCAGCCACGTGATCATAGAGCACCCATTGGGCTGATTTTTGTCAGATGCTATGCATATTTCTTGATTCTCATTTAGTATGCATGGATGGAGTTCCATTTTATCAATGGTGTTTGCTATTTTAAAGCTGCAGTCTCACCGTGTTTAGAGCGCAGTGCTATCTAGACCGGGCATGACATCGTGTACAGTCACCTTAGCCCCACAAGTCACGTAAAGTTGCCTTGTCTATAGGCGGGGTGCTCTGATCAACGTCGAGACTGCATCCTTGAACAGTCACCGTTGGTTAAGTCTCAATGTCTATGGGGGAGGGGGTATATTTGTACCCATGGAACCCCACCTCACAGCCTAATGCATGCTGCATTGTATTTGTCATGATAACTTTAAATTAATTTGTGTACCTTCCCTTGTTATCACTCTGTCTGTCAACCAATGTCATTGACGGATCCAGGGGGGGGGGGGGGTGGCTAAGGGGGCTGTAGCCCCCCTAAAATCGTTAAAAAAACTAAAACAAAAACAAACAAAAAAAGAGAGAGAGAGAGGGGGAGGAGAGAACGCACTCCCATCCCCTCACTGTGCTATGTTTTTCTCTCCCTTTGATTATTTCATTGTAATTTTTGTAGTACTGAAAAAAAAATTGTTTTTGATATTCAGCCCCCCCCCCTAAAAAATGTTCTGGATCCGCCCATGCATGTATAACCACACAATATTTTCATATGTATCCTACAACACTGCGACGATATGAAGTCAACTAAACCTGCAATTAAACCTGCAATAACTACAAAAAGTTGACGATGAATTTTCCTTAAAAAACGACATTTATTTATCTCCTAACAGGCAATAATAACACTTTATTATACATTTGAATGCATCTATAGTTGATAAGATTCAAGCGATATTAACAAAAACAAACCTATGAAGGGTTCAACTTATTTCATTATGTCGTCGAAAATACATTCAGTTTATAATTATTCATTCTGATGTGGTAATGGATCAGTTGATTATTCATCTCAGATTTGCATTTTAATTCAAGAAAATGTCAGCCTGTCAGATCATGGACCATTTGCTCTAAAAAGGGAACATGGTCAAACGAAATAACTTAACTCGTAATGTTTGGTACCGTACCAAGCTAAAACCAAGTAAGCTTTATAATAATTATGTTTTTTTGTTGGGGCCATTACCCATGGTGTACAGCTCCATTTAATTTGTTTTCACCACATATTGCCCAATGTTGATTTTGTAAACTAAATAAAACAATCGACGCGGCATTGTCCCGTGCCCCACTCGCGTCATACAAATATAATCGAAGTTGTCCTTAGGATTATTTTAATTATAACCACATATGTGACAAAAGGCTGTGCATGGAGTGATATAGGTGTGTGTGTGTGTGTGTGAGCCTGTAGGCGTCTAGTGAGCGGAGACGATGCTTTTTAAACAGGGCAGGCCCATGAGTTAAGTTGGCCGTTTAACGCAGTGTCGGCGTTGAAGGTGTGTGTACATCATGACTGGGTATTACTCAAAAAAGAAACCAAGTGAACTATCATCTAAGAGCTTAAGTATTGTTAATGGTACCAAACATCATGAGAGGTTATTCCGTCTGAAATGTAAGTCATTTTCGATAAAACGTGAATAAATATTCAAATATGTAATAGATCATCAGCTAATGATTCATTTCCACATTAAAATGGATACAAATAATATGAATGCATTTTCACAAAATGTTCGTTAGCGATCGTCCCAACGAAATAACCTGAAACTTTCTCACGTTGGTTTCTGTATATTATATCTGACTTTAAGCCAATGTCGGTGTTAAAAACAAAGTCGATGGCATAATGAATAAAAGGCTGTTTTTCAGCTGGTATAGAGAGGGTGTATCTCTTAATCAAATTACGTTTTAAAGAATTATTATGGTCTTTCACAGAATGGAGTTATTCACACTTGGAACGATGTAATTTTTAACGGTAACATCTGGTTTAAACATCATGCTTTGAATAAAAAGAGCACGATATTTGATTTAGAAGGCAGCTACCTAGTTACGACTTATTTAGGGTGAAAAACAAATATAATAGGCCTAAGTTAATTCATATTCGTTTTCATTTTGTAGTTTATTAATGGGTATAATCATAACAAAGCGTTCGAAAAATGAAAAGGATGAAAACAATTTTTTTAAAACAATTTAATAGAAAAAAGAGCGATTTCTACGGTTAATAACTAGAAACTAACAAACTTATAAATGGCATTTCGATAAATGATGCATGCGCCATGTGATAAATCAATAATATACATGGATGGAAACACCAGAAAGCTTACTTGCTCTTTAGAGAGAGAAATGCATTTTCCTGTTAATCTGTCACCCTCAATTTGGGTTCTGTATGCAATATTTTTGTCTAGCACACAGTCAACCACGTGGACGTGCGTGCATAGTATTAACAGTGAAAGCTTAGTGAGGGTAATTAAACCAAGCACTAACACTGACTTTCCACAATGGGGAACTAGAGCGAGAGATGGTTAAGAACAATCGATAGCCTGACGCTGAGTTAAATCAACGTTAATATCTTGAAGTTGTTTAACATGCTGGGCAAAAAGAAGATAATTCACAACATTCTGTACACTTTTTGGACATAAACATTAAGAATGGAAGAATTAAATGGCTGAAAGAAACTCTTGACCAGGTGAAGTTCAATGTGACGACAGCCGTCCAACTTCGATAATTCATGTCACAAACGTCCATTGAAAAGTCAGTTATATCGAATTAATAAGCGACAACAATTTTACTTCCGAACACAGAGAGTCCAAAACTAGTAAACAAAATAAATTTCAAATGCAAACAAAATGCTTTTAAGATCTTTTTAAGTAGGAGAATGTCATGAAAATGGATTGGAAAATACAGCCCGGACGGTCGGAGACGGCACGATTTATATGGCAAGAATCGCACCGCGGAGCCACACAAAGGACAACAGTATACAATATAAGCCGTATATAAGCTCATATGTGGCAAAAAAACCGAAAATGGATCTTAAAACCCACAGGAAATCATGAAATCATCATCAGCTGACGAGAAAATGTGAGGAGACTGCGTGGTTTTTGGGCACAAGAGAGCCCCAGTCTGCCAGTGTGAAATCAGTGCCTTAACCGGCACACATAGATGGGATACGCTCAAACGACGCCCAACAAAAGAACAGCATAATCTAATTATTCATTGTAAACACAAGTGGCTTCTACTGCGCAAACGCGGTACTCGCGAGGCGCTAAAATTGAAGTGGCAAAACTTTTGGCGAACAGGACTTCTGGCGCGCTTTATTGCGCAGGAAATACAAAACGGCCCAGCTGTCACGGGTACAGACCTTTGGATTTGTATAATTTTAGATCCCTCTAGATGAATATAGACGGAATTATGGCTTGCCGTGCTGTATTTGGACTGGGAAATCCCTCTTCCGGGTTGGCCTTGTGCTTTTGAGAAGTTCCACAAAAGTTGCAAGAAGTTTTGGGGAGATTTCTCTCCTTTTTTCGCGTGGACCCGAAGTTGCACAGAAGGTGCGCACTGTGTGATGCAAGGGGTGATACGTTTGAAATAAAGTGGCAGGCTGGAAATAGACGGGCGCATGCTGCCTGGCCGTCGGTGCTTGGCTATTAACGATAGAGACTGGGAAAGCGGTAGGAATATAGGCACTCGGGCTCGGATTGGACGTATACACAGAAGCGAGTCTGCCAAGCTAGCGTACGCCTTACTCTCCCGCACGTGCCCTTAGCTTTTCATCTTTACAATGAGAAAGACAAAGTGGTATATTAGAGCAGAGTAGGCTTTATTTTGGCAGGGTTTGCAGGGCGAGCGCGACAGGTCAGAACTGCAGCTGGCGGGGGAGAAACACGACGACCGATCATCGGCAGGCAAACACGAGAGATTTGAGATAGGTATTGCTTTAACTGAGCAGAGCCTCCAAACACGCTTTGTCTCTGGCTACTAAATGAGCATAAACAGCTGCCATCACTAAATGGGGAGCATTTAAAAACATATAAATAATAAAGCTGATGGGGGCCGACAATGCCAGGAGACCTCGAGCTAAGCGGGCTCCCAAGAACCTAGCGAAGCGATCTAAATATGAATGTCAGTCCGTCTGCCGATATTCGCCCCCTGATTGGCGATGAGGCCTCGTAGTTACCCCGCTCGCCAATCCATTAAATTGCGTTTAATTACATTTTGCCCGGGAAATTGTAATGCTAACCGATTCCCCTTTGTGGAATATGCAAATAGTCGGAGGGGGGAGCGCAAGAAGTGGGGCTATTCAGTACGGGTGACAATTACTGGAGTCAGTGGCAGGTGCATCGATTGTCTACCGTCGCCTAATGTCGTTTTCGGGGGAGTGATTGGAGAGGAACCGCACTCGATCACGGAGAAGCGAGCAAACGCCAGGCAGATTGCTTGCTTTCTTCGCCCGTCCCACGCCAAGTTTTTTTTCTCTTACTGGTCTCCCTCGCCTGGACGGGCGACGGCTCTTGGTCGCCTCCCTTTGTCCTTACCCTCGTTTGTCCCACATGGCACCGGGCTACTGCCCCTTAAGACGATTCCCTGCAGTGTCTTGGAGACGGTTGGCCAAGGAGCGGACAGTCACCAGTCTAAAAGAAGCCGCCAGGGGGTAACGAAAGACCAAGAACATGTTCCCTTGGTCTGTCCATCTGAAATCGCCAGTGATCAAGGCAGCCACGTGCATAGAAGACAATTGATTCATATGGGTAGAGGACATGTTTTACTGCTCAAAGACGATATTGGGTCTTATGAAGCAAATCCGATCCTGTGAACGTCCAATTTCGTTCAAACTATTTACTTTTCCATTATAACGCTGCGGTCCCGACTGGACCGATTGGGACATTCTTCATGATGCTTCTCATACCCCTGCATCTCCGTATGCTAATTTTTTGACCTTTTGATGAGGTCAAAGGTCAAATTACGAAGCGGATGACCCCATCAGACCAGTTCGGCAGCTTTTCGTCACAAAGCCGGCACGAGCGAGCGACGAGAAATGACGAAAATGGGAGGAATATTTTGATTTTAGAAACAAATGTTGAGTAGTCTTACAGAGGGCGTGTCTCGTTCTGTCACATTTTGCTATTTAATTTACCTGACTATGTCACAGGTCACGAGGTCATAGGGAATGACCTAATTCTTCTGACCTCACCTTCGAAGGTTCGGCACAATGCCGGCACAAATGAGTCATTTTGAGGAAAACCCCAAAACGTTTGAATTTTATGCGCTAAAACTGAATAATGAGGCGTGACGAACGTGTCTTGATTAGCCCATCACTGCCTCACTATTTTGACGGTATGTGGATAGGGTCAAGGGTCAAGGTCGTATGCAAATCAGAAGATCCTTACACGACGTCTTGTTTCAGATTGATGTTGCCATAATGACGTCACGATATCTGTTGTACAACAGCTATGGACAAAAATCAAGGGTACTTTTTTAAACAGATTGTTTTCTCTTGCTTATAATGATTTTTTTATGTCATTACTCGACACATTCTTAACATTACGCTAATTAGGATGGTTTACATACTGTATGACGAACGATATGACGTCATTAAACAATTGCGCTCACAAAAGACTTTATTTCGGCGCACACAAAGTATACAAGTTAAACAAATATAAACATAAACCAAACGTTTTTTATTCGTAAATTCTAATTGATCTGATTTTGTGTGCGCGTTTTCCAGATTTTTACACCAATACTTCGAGCATAGTTTACAGTATGCCATTATGAGGTCAAAGGTCAGGAATATAATGTATGATTGTGGAATAGCACAATTACTGCACAAGAGACCAGCCTCGGCAGCCGATAAAAAAATCCGATTTACTTTTCAAAATAAATGTCGTAATAAGAAAAGCCGTATATCCGTATAAAATATATAATTTGTTGTAATTATCTGTTTGTTGGAAATGACCTTATTTCAACTGTATTTATACAATGCGTGTTGTTGTGCAGGCTGCATGACGAATACAGATCTGTGTAATTTAATTTCAGAGAGATTTTTCCAACACTTTCTGAAACGATTCTTACAACTTCTAGCTTCAAAATTCGTTGGAAAATTTATCGGATATTTTCAAATCCTTAGTTGAACGAAAGGATGCGGGGTTTGGGATGGACGAGAGTGAAAGGATATTATGTGATGACATTAGTGTTGGGATTGGACAGACATTCAGGAAGATGACAAAATGACAAGTCATAAACCAATGATAGGGTGTGAGTTATTGATACGTTAAAGATGTCGGTCATTATAATTATTACAATGATGATGACAGTAATGATGACAATTAAAACCTAACCCGCTGTGGCTTGAAATTCATTGCAACTCAGAGCTTCTCAGTACATCGTTCAAGAGGTCAAAGGTCGAGGGATGGAGGAACGGAGATAACTCCGCCCGTCTCTCATTAAAACATAAGTCATTGGAGACATTGAGAGAAAGTGATTTCCATTAGAATTTTGTTCACTGAACAAAGAGTTTAATTGAATAGAGGAATTATTTGATTGTGTGATGATCCGACCAGGTGGAGCAGAAGCCTTTGATGAAATCTGAATACATCGACCCATCAACCTAATTCTTAAATTCAAGAAAAAAAAACACCGAGTTGAGAATCATGTTGACTATGTGACAGTGTTTTGGCGGGTGCAGAATGTGAAAATGGATAGATGTGTTTCCTAATTTGACGGGAAATTCTGCAACATACGTGCTTGAAAAGGGTCAGATTGAAGGGACCGACATGGCCAAAAGCACGCCGGATGAGGAGCAGGTTGCTCGGTAGGGCCTCGCCGCGCCGCATACGCCCAACTCCCGGGCAAGAAGCGGTCAAAATGACAGGTGGGATTGTCAGTCGGAAAGAAAAGACCCGCTCACCCGGCGGGGAATGCACGTAGAAAGAGAAAAGATCACGCAATCACCGAGTATTGGCTTCAAGTTGGTCTCTTATAATCTGCCATGGATTGTAATGGGTAGACGAAGCAGATAATGCAATAAATCTGGCCTGCTCTCCGAGGCGCGCCATGTCATTTTTGTTCTTGTGTTCGGGAGTCAGGCGACCACCCCGTGGTGCGCCTGTAGATTTCATTTCATTATTATTGTATTTCATTGACTTAATATGATAGCCGATACGTCAGATGGCACCGTTTCTCGCGCCAAAAAGTGACAATAAAACTTGTATGGGGAGATAATAAAAGATAATTGCAGGGCTTTTCAGAATGCCACTGATCACGCTAAGTATGTGCTTTTGTAATTCTGGGAACAAGTTTACTTGCTCAATGTGAGTTTGGAGCCGACCACATGTCACCAAAGACACGCTAGTTAGATTCGTGGCGAATCAGTCAGAGAATCAGTCCATCCACCTTAACCTCGTACCGCTTCAAAGTTGTTGTTTTGCAAGTGATATTTGAAACAAAGTTTTATGTGATCCTAAATAGTGTTTTCACTGACACGTTTTGTCATTTGATTCTATATTGTGACATTGCAGATTTTTTTTATTCATGACAGATTTGTCATTTTCGGAAAAGCATAAATGATCACAGTTTTACATAAAACATCTCTAAAAAATATGTCTGGCTCAGGTGCCGTCATTTTAGTAACATTGTGAAATAATTTCGAACAATCAGAATGAATTTTATCACTTTTTTTATATATAATTAACGATACAATGAAATAAGCTACAACTTACAAGTTAATTTATATGCATATAGTTTGATTCTTAATATAATTTAAGTATGGATGCATTTACATACATTTATCAAAGGTGTATATTGGCTTGAAAGGGAAGGTAAAACATAGGTAATTACCAGATTACCAAATTAACGAATTATTGTTTAAAAATTAATACTTGTTGTAAAGCCAGTAAACATATTAATTATTCTAAAAAACAGGAATTGATAGGCTTATGACGAATTAATAAAACGGTTGCCGGACGGCAAAGGTCACTCAATGATACTCTACAGGTCACACTCCCATATATTTAAAGGAGTGCTGAGAAAAGGGGAAAAAACAATTATAAAGAATACAGAAAGAATATAGAATACATAACTGGAAATAAGTAATTTCATCTTAAAGAAAGCAGGAGTTGTTATGTCGAGTTAACAAACATTGCTGTCCGGTATAAGGCCTATTTATTTTATGCAAAACATCAAAATAACAAACAAATATAACAGTTTTTCGTCGTTTTCTCAAACACTTGAGCACCTATAGTAATTAAACTGTCACAGGTTAGTTTTATGATATATTTTTTGAACACCTGAAATTAATTGAATGTACTAACCCAAAACCAATGTTCAGTGTACCTTCCATTTAAACAATATTATGATTTTTTTTACCGATTAAGTACTTTTAATGAAATGTGTTGTGTTTATTGCATTTTTGGAAAACTGGAAAACTAAATGTTGGACTCGTTTGCTTACTTAAATACTGAGCTTCAACCGAAGCAAATAAGCCTGAAACTCGAGGTTACTGACTTGGCCGGCCGTATTGACCCAATAAATCCACTGGGAACGAAATATAGTTTCCTTAATACGGGCACATTTTCGGCTGAACTTTGGCGATGTTTGCAGTTCCGTGTGAACCCTACCATGTGCTGGTCAACTCCCCCGTGTCAAGGGACTTCAGCACTTCAAAAACATCACTTGTCCACGTCTTGTTATGCCCATGTAGACAACCGGTGTATACACGATGACACGTCCTCTCCTATTTGGACGAGTTTAGCTTCGGTTGAAAGAAAAAGGAAACAGGAAGCGGTTGATTGAAAGATGTGCTGTCATTCTGGGGATATTTCCCCTCGGTGTAGACAAGAGTGGGATGTGTTCGTCTCAACACTCAAGTGCTGGACGTGTTGAGTACGTCTGGTTTCCACCTCTTGCGGTTTTGTCTTCTAAGGGTAACAGATTGTGCCTTGTTGATCGGTGCGTAAATATTTCACATGGCTTTTTGCTCCTCAAAGTACCACCACTATTTAATATTGGTAACAGGACATTAACTTAATAAAATATGATAATTAAAGATAACATCTCGCTCGTGATTTTATCATGCTAACTTCCTCCTAAGGCCGCAATATTGGTAATCTCGAAAAAAACAAACCTTGACGTAAAGTTGATGATGGTATCAAACATCACTTGAAATATTTTTGTCTAAGGTGCTATCGGATTAGTATTTGTTCGTTAATGAAACTATACTCAGCTGAAACTTGCATTCAAAGTTTCAGTGTTTAATGTAAGCTGATAATAGGCTTGATTCAAAGAGAGTAAGCATACTCCAAAAAAGGAAGGTACAACATTGGTATCTGTAAACGTACTTTCATTTCAACCCTTCAGTTTTCAATAAATATAGGCCCTATCATCAAATTAACATGTGGAAGTTTCATTACAATAGATACGATTTGCCGGACGGCAACGTTTCAGCGTAAATTCGACTTATTACACTTATTTTTTCTCTAAGATGAAAACATTTCAGTCGGAATAATTTCTCAGGATAATTGCAAATTTTATACCAACTTCTAACCCAAGTTACATTTTTATAATAATTTGTATATTTGATGAATTGATAATTACCAATATTGTACCTTCCATTTTAATGTTTTTGTCTCAATAGGCTATGTCTGTTTGAAATCTGTATGCTTGTCTACGGGTATTGACTCTCTGTCCGCATGGCTCAGTCTGTTGTACTGCAGTTGTAGATCCGGGGTGGGGGTGAGGTATGCTTGTCTACGGGTACGTTTATTGACTCTTTGTCTGTATGTCTCAGTTTATTGTACTGCAGTGGTAGATCGGGGGGGGGGGGGAGGCACACGCCCAAGTATATATACAATGAATCATCCTGCATTCGTCTGTGGAACAAATCCCTGACAAGATGTTGGGTATCTGTTTATTTGTTTATCAGTGTGCTGAATCTCTTCATATCTTGTCTAACATTTGTTCTTGTTTGCGTGTCACATGTTGTGGCTGTAACTTTTGTCCCTCATCAGTCCCGTCCACCTCCTTCTCAGATTCGCAATGATTTTGTCTTTTTGTCGAGTTTAACGATGTATTCTTTTCAAGAACCCGTCTGAAAGTGTACACATCGAAATATTCAATTTACATCAGTGTGGAGGAATATAAGCACCATTGAAGAGTTCACTTGGTATTATTTTAACACCTTAGATGACAGTAATACTTGTAGCTTTCTATGGTGAAAAGGAAAGACTGTTTGCAGTGACACCATGTCAGTGAGCACACACTTAGGTTTACAACACCACGGGTTCCCGCCCTGCACACAACAACGGACTGATCCAGTCTCTGCACAAATCCCTAGCAGCCTGCTTGGAAAGCGGCGGCAGCATCTTCCAGAGTCCGGCATTCTCCTGAAGACGATCAGAGCATACAGAGCTGTAACCAACAAGTTCTTTGCAGAACTAATTACTACTCAAAAGAGAATTTATATGCATGGTGACACCGCAAACACTCTTTACTTAGGCCTAAATATGTTTTTATCGCCATGAGTGTACATGCGTTTTTGTGTGCCCCTTTTAGCAATGCTTTCCCTCTTTTTGCCGAGTGGTTCCTGCTTTATCGAGACCCTGAATAAACTTTAAAAATCAGGGCCTCAAACAAACTCCATATGCCTTAGTTTGTGGAACTGTCTCTGTGTTCGGTTCAAATAAACGCTCATTACACTAACACTTCCAGCCAAAGTTTTGTGATCAGTGACAATTCACCCCGTCATTCAGAGATTGAATATCTAGATGGTTCGAGGACAGGAAAATTTAAGCCCATGCGCGGTCCTTTACAAAAAGAGCGGCCTAGGCATTGCGGACCGTCCATCGGACAAGCGTCTGCTGAAAGTTAACGAACCTCACACAACCCCTGAAACGGTATATTAACACAACACACACTAACGCCTACTTTATTGTCATCTCATACACACTGAAGCATTCGATATGGCAGACTACAGCACACGGTTAACCAGATTAACACATCGGATATTATTTCACGATTTTTTTATGTTTTTTTTTTCTCGACCATAGTCTAAGATTGAGTATTAGTATTACTGCACATGTCTGGATATTAATCCGCTAAGTGAGTACCGAGGACTACGCCTCGTTCACGCCGATGAGAGCTCGCTATAAGAGCCCGCGAAATGACCAGAGATTACGGTCGATAAAGCCTTTTATTATATGCTCACTGGTTATGTTCTCAACTGTCGATTCATGATTTGTATTTTTCAGATTTCGAGAGCAGATTTTTTTTTATTGAAATGGTACAGTATATGCTTACTCTCTTTGAATCAAGCTGTACATTAAAGAGAAGGTATACCATTGGTAATGTTAGCAAAACTGCTTCCATGAGTATGCTTACTCTCCGTGGGCGTAAATCCGGGGGGGATGGAAGGGATATATACCCCCACTTTTTGGCCAATAGGATCATCCCCCCCAGAATTTGTCATGCGATAAAAAAATTTATAAATAATAGGCTAATAAGCGAATAATTCATGCAAAATAGGAGTGAAATTTGGTTTGTTCAAATATTTATTATCTGTTTCTTTGTCCTGTTTGGGTGTCATCTTTATGTTAACCTGTGGTTGTGCGCCAGTGGCGTAAAAATAGGGGTTCAAACCCCTCCTTTGTCATGGCCATTGTTAAAAAAATGAGAGAGAGAGAGAGAGAGAGAGAGAGATGGTACATAAAGTGATTTTTTTTGGGGGGGCGGGGGGTATACCCCCGTTAAGCGACGTTCGAAGTACATAGTGCAAAAAAAATTCAATATCATCCCCCCACTTTTCGACACGGATTTACGCCACTGTTACTCTCTTTGAATCAAGATATACATTGAAGGGAAGGTACAGCATTGGTGATGTTGGCAAAACTGCTTCTATGAATACCGGTATGCTTACTCTCTTTGAATCAAGATACACATTGAAGGGAAGGTACAGCATTGGTAATGTTGGCAAAACTGCTTCTATGAGTATGCTTACACTCTTTGAATCAAGATATACATTAAAGGGAAGGTACAACATTGGTAATGTTGGCAAAACTGCTTGTATGAGTATGCTTACTCTCTTTGAATCAAGATATACATTAAAGGGAAGGTACAACATTGGTAATGTTGGCAAAACTGCTTGTATGAGTACGCTTACTCTCTTTGAATCAAGATATACATTGAAGGGAAGGTATACCATTGTTAATGTTGGCAAAACTGCTTCTATGAGTATGCTTACTCTCTTTGAATCAAGATATACATTAAAGGGAAGGTACAACATTGGTAATGTTGGCAAAACTGCTTGTATGAGTACGCTTACTCTCTTTGAATCAAGATATACATTGAAGGGAAGGTATACCATTGTTAATGTTGGCAAAACTGCTTCTATGAGTATGCTTACTCTCTTTGAATCAAGATATACATTAAAGGGAAGGTACAACATTGGTAATGTTGGCAAAACTGCTTGTATGAGTACGCTTACTCTCTTTGAATCAAGATATACATTGAAGGGAAGGTACAGCATTGGTAATGGTGGCAAAACTGCTTCTATGAGTATGCTTACTCTCTTTGAATCAAGATATACATTGAAGGGAAGGTATACCATTGTTAATGTTGGCAAAACTGCTTCTATGAGTATGCTTACTCTCTTTGAATCAAGATATACATTGAAGGGAAGGTACAGCATTGGTAATGGTGGCAAAACTGCTTCTATGAGTATGCTTACTCTCTTTGAATCAAGATGTACATTGAAGGGAAGGTACAGCATTGGTAATGTTGCCAAAACTGCTTCTATGAGTATGCTTACTCTCTTTGAATCAAGATATACATTGAAGGGAAGGTATACCATTGTTAATGTTGGCAAAACGGCTTCTATGAGTATGCTTAATTATTATAGTTTATATAAGATATAGAAACTTATAACTGGTAACTTTAACAAAAAGGTGCACTTTAACTTCAAATCAAGTTAACTTTCTGAAAATGATTCGGCAATTTTGTGATCAGGAATTAACAATCAAGGTTGCTGCTTCCCTTTAATAAAATTGCGTCCTTCACAGACGTAGCTGAACACTGCATGATTTCCACTGTCTACGGCAACCAAAATCCACAAGCCACTCGGCCGGGGCTCGACCCCCTCCTCCAAAAAATTTAAATAAAATAAATAAAATAAAATAAAATAAAATAAAAATAAATAAATATAAAATAAATAATAAATAAAAATAAAAAAATAAATAATAAAAATAAATAAATAAAAATAAAAAATAATAATATCAAAATAAAATAATAAAATTCTTCCTGACCGTAATTTGAGTTTTTGAATAGATGATCAACACAAATAATCAACTCAACCTTTTTGCTCTGAAAAATGGAAATAATGAGCATTATAGTAACGAATGGACTATATAATATGCCCTACATTATTTCTTTTGAAAGCGACAACAGGTTTGAGTGAAAGTGGAACTCCAAGTGTTAGGTACTATTGGAAAGCTCCTTTTCAACTGAATTTAAAAATATGAAAATCTTAATTTTTAGAAATGCCTACTTCACTTTTATTTTATTTGAGCCGGTCACAATAATCTTTTGAATGATATAGCTTATTTGCATACATTCGTTTTATTTGCTTTCAGTAACATACCGTGTACGCATGACGATCACCGGTGGCGTATTAATACATGTTCGGTCAATGGACTAAAAAAATCTTCACCGATCAAGTTTCATACTTTCCGATCGATATACGGATATTGACAGAAGATGTGGAAATGTTTAAACCACTTCTTCGCATACCGCGGCCTTCAAAAGACAAACAAAAAAACCAAATCATTTTATGAGCAGCAATTATTAATCTGGCTTCGTCTAGGGCTTTGGGTAAGAGGACCAATTATATTGGCGGAAGAACACCGTAAGGTCAGGTACAACTCTAATTTGTTTTCGAAGAAACATACCTAAAGGGAACATTAGTTATAAATATGTTGACAACTGCTGCCATCTTTGTATTGTTCCATGTATGCAATAGCAATGACGAATATTGATTCTCAATATACAGAAAGGGGGCCAGACTATTTCCCCTTCCAGCCTCGGTTTGGTTACATTGATTTAAATGGGAGCAAAACAAGATGGCTGGACCATGATAAAGGTATATACTATTTATTCAAGTATGCTTACCCCTTATTGCATTAAGATATACGTTTAAAAACCAAACGTGTGATAATTTAACTTAGCCTGTGTCGTAAGTTGATGGTGTGGATGATTCACTCAAGAGAGCTAGCTGAGAAAGTTTAAAACTCTTCTACACTAATTGGTAGTCTCGAAAAACATAAATAATGACAGTTTTACGTGAAACTGACTTGGTATATTGCTGATAATAGTATCAAACATCCCTTGAAATATTTATGTCTGAGGTGCTATCATCTTATAAAACAATTATTATTTCGCATACGAGTTTTCGTCTTCTGGACACGGAAATTTCACGTTGGAATGACTACGAACACTATAGGCCGTATTCATAAAAATAAGTAATTGCTTTTACTAAAGTAACAACCCCCTTTTACTAACCTTTTACTTAAATGTGTATTCATAGAAATAAGCAATGACTTTCAAGTAAAAGCTACAAATTTTAAGCATTAGTAATTGCTTTTTACTTATAAGTAAATGCTAGAGAAATTAGCACCTACTTCAATTTGTATTCATAAAAATGACCTTTGACTAGCATTTACTAGTGATTGTACAAGCACCTAATTTTTGGCTTGCTGTTTAGCCAGTACAGACATATCACATCTTCTGCCATGTTTTTACGTCCAAGACCACAACCTAAGGTGTATAACATCAGGCTTAATCGTGATGAAGTCAACCCTACCACTTACAGAACTTTATTTAGGTTTGAGAAAGAAAATGTGGAATGGCTTGCAAACACCTTCATACCACCAAATACCGAGACTCGTGGATGGTACTGTAGTACAATAGCAACTACTTGAGAACTTACTAGCCGTGGCAAGTAACAACTGTAATCATTTAGCAAATGGTTATGAATAAGATTTTTAGCAATTGCTTAGACTAGACCTTTTACTTACCTTGCTGTTGCTTTTACTTATAGCATTTACTAGTTAGTAATTACTTATTTTTATGAATACGGCCTTATAAATGTATTTTCACTTTTTTTGTTAACGACACAATAGGCCGTATTCATAAAAATAAGTAATTACTTACTAGTAAATGCTATAAGTAAAAGCAACAGCTAGGTAAGTAAAAGGTCTAGTCTAAGCAATTGCTAAAAATCTTATTCATAACCATTTGCCAAATGATTACAGCTTGTTACTTGCCTCGGCTAGTAAGTTCTCAAGTAGTTGCTATACAGTACCATCCACGAGTCTCGGTATTTGGTGGTATGAAGGTGTTTGCAAGCCATTCCACATTTTCTTTGTCAAACCTAAATAAAGTTCTGTAAGTGGTAGGGTTGACTTCATAACGATTAAGCCTGATGTTATACACCTTAGGTTGTGGTCTTTGACGTAAAAACATGGCAGAAAATGTGATATGTCTGTATTGGCTAAACAGCAAGCCAAAAATTAGGTGCTTGTACAATCACTAGTAAATGCTAGTCGAAGGTCATTTTTATGAATACAAATTGAAGTAGGTGCTGATAGGCCGTATTCATAAAAATAAGTAATTGCTTTTACTAAAGTAACAACCCCCTTTTACTAACATTTTACTTAAATGTGTATTCATAGAAATAAGCAATGACTTTAAAGTAAAAGCTACAAATTTTAAGCATTAGTAATTGCTTTTTACTTATAAGTAAATGCTAGAGAAATTAGCACCTACTTCAATTTGTATTCATAAAAATGACCTTCGACTAGCATTTACTAGTGATTGTACAAGCACCTAATTTTTGGCTTGCTGTTTAGTCAATACAGACATATCACATTTTCTGCCATGTTTTTACGTCAAAGACCACAACCTAAGGTGTATAACAATCAGGCTTAATCGTTATGAAGTCAACCCTACCACTTACAGAACTTTATTTAGGTTTGACAAAGAAAATGTGGAATGGCTTGCAAACACCTTCATACCACCAAATACCGAGACTCGTGGATGGTACTGTAGTACAATAGCAACTACTTGAGAACTTACTAGCCGTGGCAAGTAACAACTGTAATCATTTAGCAAATGGTTATGAATAAGATTTTTAGCAATTGCTTAGACTATACCTTTTACTTACCTAGCTGTTGCTTTTACTTATAGCATTTACTAGTAAGTAATTACTTATTTTGATGAATACGGCCTAATGAGTTAAGCTGAAACTTTCACAGTTTGGTTGTTAAACATATTTCTTGATTCTTATAAAGTATGGATGCATTTACAGACATTTTACCAAGAATGAATAAGAAAAACAATGATTGATACACTGGGCCGGATAAAATAATAAAAAGTAGCAATTGCTTTTACTAGTCATTTTCTTAAATCTTCATTAATAAAAGTGAGCAATTACTTGCAAGTAATTGCTTCCAGTAGTTAGCAAAAGCAATTGCTATGATTTTTAAGCAATTACTAGAGAGATTAGCACTTGCTTGGAAGCATATAAATAAACCAGACCTTTTACTAATGACTTGTAGCACTTGCTAATATTTTTACAAGATACTAAATGAGGAGCTAACGCATTTGCTAACACTTGCATGTTGCATTACTCCTGCCATCATGGCCGAGTTTATGCATGTAAGGGAACATGAAAAGGTGTACAATGAAAGAATAAATCGTGATGAAGTCAATCCTACCAGATACCGGAAATTATTTCGGTTCAATTTTGAAAATTTGGAGTGGCTAGCAGCATTCGAAGTACTTGGTTTGAAACCAGCAGAAATGGCGCATGGCATCTTCGTAATAGTCGGGTTTTCATCCCCTTTGAAGATGTTGTACAGATCTTGTTCCCATGGAACCAAAACAATCTTCCTATTTCCTGTTTGCATTCCATATGTTTTCTTCTTCACTTGACTTTTCATGTTTGCTATCTTTTTCAAAATTTGCTTCTCATCCATGGCTTTACCTGTGTTGGTAGCAATTGACATTTGTGCTTTTTTAAGTGCATTTGCCTTCATGTCTTTTACCCCCGGCAACTGACTTTTCTCGATTAGAACAGGGTACTCTTTGATTATACTAACGAACAGTTCGTTCAAAGATTGCTCACTATTTGTACCACTCCCCAATTCTTCGGCAGCATCCATGTTGCTAACACATGCCTCATATACAACCACTTGGCTAATCGGAACTGACCTCCCATCATTGTTATACCCATAAGCAATTGCTAACCCACCCAAGCAACATGTGCTAGTCAAAGAAGAAGGTTATTTATACATTTTTAAGCAATTGCTTAACCTTGAGCTTTTACTTGTTAAGCAATTGCTATTGCTTGAGCTTTTACTAGATAAGCAATTGCTAACTTTTATTTATCCGGCCCACTTAGTATTCATTCTAATTTCTTCGTGTATCTAAGTGTTCCTAAGAAATCAAAAATCTTCTAGTTAGTGGCAGCTCACGTTTATTATCGGTTAATTTTGTTTATATTTTTTTGAAACTGTTCAAGAACTTTCCTAAATTTTCTCAGAATGGTGCGGACTCATTGGTGGCAAGTATCAGGAAGTTTTGACCTAATCATACCGAAGTGGATTGCAACTTGCCCGGAAAATATAATAGGCTGGTCCCTTTGAGGTGGGTGACTTGTACGGCCAGCATTCAGGGAACTAGAGTAAAGATGGCGCACTGCCAATGATTTGGACGAGTGGTTATTCCTCCTAGACTTCATTTAATAAGTCTAATCAATTTCACGGCAGTGTCTTCGTCTAGTGCCCCATCCAATCCGAATGTATGCCATTATAAAACCCAGTTCTAAACCTCTAATTTCCAGATTTGGCATTTTCAATTATTTAACCACCATTCCAAAGTGTGTCTACCATAAAGCTTGTCTCTACACGGAATATCGATCCGACTATTGTTATTCTTACGACTTTTAATATCGGCAGTTAAGAATCGAAATCAAAACCGGCACCATATCCTCGAGCCGTCGACTGCTTTTGTCCGGCCGGTGACTTTAGTGACAGAAAACCAGGGCAATTTAGGCAATCATAGGAACACCTGTACCCACTGCGCTAATAAGAACCAATTGTGTGGTTTGCAAGAGGATACCTGATGTTATTAAGTTATGAACAGGTGACACGGTAAGAGGAGTCCGAGAAAAGACCAGCGCGTCACCTAGGATATTACTGCCGTGCTTTGATTGATTCAGCCAGGGTGCCCCCATGAGAGGCTGACTCGGTGGTTTGTTTTACAGCCCGGAGCTAAACGGTGTCTACCGTACGCGGGACTCAGAGACGAAGGGGTTGGAGGAGCGAAACGCCCGGGAGATACTGGTGGCTTTTCGGTGATCCTTCTGGACAAGTGACTCGGACACTTATGATTAGTGGGCATCAGTGATTAGTTAGAAGCGTCAAAGGAGATGTCACGTTTATGGGGATACATGATATGAAGAAAGAGGAAATAAGAGAGAATAGGGCCCCAAGATAGAAATGAAGACAGAGGAATAGACAGGAAGCATGAGATGAGGCAAATATAATGAGGGTAAATGGAAGGGATTGAAGACAATGACAAAATGGAACGAGATAAACAAGAAAGAGCAAGATGATATGAAGGTTAACAGAGAAGGTTGGGGAGGGAAAGACAGGAGAAAAGAGGGAGTAGCTTGGGGAAGAGAGGTGGGGGGGGGTAAACAGACAGATGAATGGGGTTGAGGGTTAACATAGAGGAAGTGGGAGGGAAAGACGTACACACGAGGGAGGAGCTTGTAGGAATAGGGGGTAAACAGACATATGAATGGGGTTGAGGGTTAACATAGAGGAAGTGGGAGGGAAAGACGTACACACGAGGGAGGAGCTTGTAGGAATAGGGGGATAAACACACAGATGGAAGGGTGTTAACGGTTAGCATAGAGAATGAGATGGAGAGAATGACAGAAGAAAAGAAGGTGGGGCCAGGAGAAAGAATGGGGCGGTTAACGGACACACACCGTAGAAAAGGAGCAGACAAAGAGGTAGAAAAGGATCGAGACCAAACAAACAAACACTTCGAAAAAGAGACAGTGAATATAATTATACCGGTAACCAATAGGCATATCGTATCTCAAAACCAGTAAGCATTTTTGGTAAAATGACCGTAAATGTATCCATACATTTTACTAATCAAGAGATACGTATGAAATCTTACCTTTCAGGTGTTGTTATTGTGTCATTATAATGGCAAAATAACGATAATACATTCACACTGTTCGTTTTCATTATATTAACGTGGGATTTACGTCTCCCGAAGATAGCAATTCATTGGCATAACAAGTTTGATTGATTTTACTAAAATGATAGCACCTCAGACAGAAATATTTCAAGGGATGTTTGATACCATCCTCAACTTTACACCCAGTAACTTTTAAGTAAATTTGTGATCATTTATGTTTTTTGAGATTACCAATCATGTATATAGGCCTAAGGGCTTTTAACTTTCTGAGATCCATGGGAAGTATGCAGCCATGTGCGACCATAGTGTTTAGCCGCTAGTAAACCACGTTATCAAACTGTGTACATTCTTACATGTTCCATATTATAATCCTGACTGGAGAGAAACAATCATGTTGAAATGTCTCGCTCAAGCACCATGATCCTGTGGCAAGGATTCGAATCGACATTCTGAAGTCTCAGTCATCTGGACACACGTCGGACACCTAAGACAGGAAGGCAATGATGACAATTTAAAGGCAGAGCCATGCACGGAGATATAATTGATTGACACTTTACGAAACCCATAGCCTCAATCAAAAGAAATATCAGCCGTGACCAGTGGATGAATCGACATCGGCCGAAGCTCCTCCTGGGCTCAACGAAACGGGAGAAGCCCGGTACAGACACGGTTCATCACGGTGCACTTAGATTAAATCACCGATATAGCAACATTAAGAACTCCTTAAAAAATCCGCCCTAGGATATACAACACAAGATTTATGGCGCAAGCAAATTAATCCTTTGTACTTTAATTATAGTCATTATGTGTCTCCAGCTGTCGTAGTTTTTGTCATCTTTTGCCTCTCATCACTTCTCCGTATATCGCTTAACAAGTGAGACCCATGTACAAGGGGGAAACAGCAAACATGTTTGCCGCGGGTCTCATTTTTCGAAACATTTTTTGTCCAAAGAAGACTGTAGGGACAGAGCATCCATCGCTCATCAGTCAAGTAGCACAATAAGACACCGGCAATTTGCGGGGCTATATAAGAACTAGCGAAGCGATGAAATATAAAAACAGGGGTTGAGAGAGAGAGAGAGAGAGAGAGAGAGAGAGAGAGAGAGAGAGAGAGAGAGAGAGGGGCTTACTAATCAATCATGCGTTAGAAAGCGATGAGCGTGAATTCTGCAGTACTGTGTGCCGGCACGAACCGATACGAAGCGGCGTATCAAAAAGACGATCGCTCGCTCATCAGAGACGATCATTATATTTGAGAATCGGTTCTGTGTTCTTCTAAAAGCATGATATCAGCTAATTCAGTTGGTGAAACATCCCTTAGTATGTTTTAACTGGTTTAATTGTTTTTAAACTAAAAATCTGACGACTGTTTGCCGTACAAACATGTCGAGTGGGATTATAATACTAGCTGTATTCGGAAGTAAAACAGTTAAACCTAATAGTCAAATTTAAACGTCGTTAGGGGTTACGGGGCGTACCAACAAACTCTTTGTACGCCATCAGCTCATACTCATTTGTTCCGTGCAAGTCCATTCTTTTGTATTTTTACAATTTTCTGTACGGATGTATTGATTTGCCTTAAATAAATAAACAAATAAATTGTACTAATACAAATTTGGTATTGAAATACATCGAAATGTATTCCAAACTGAATACAAATACAGGTATTCGTATTGTACTCGAATACACGTATTCGACCCCAGGTCAGGTCTCTGTGTTATAAAAACCACATAACGAGCCTGAAGATCTGACGTCACGATTTGAGGCTGGTGAATTACTGGTACGCCAGATACTGGCCGCAGCCGCCATGAGATTCAAGTTTGACCTTGGTTGGTAACTAGCAAGCCACAAATTGTGACGTCAGATCTTCAGGACAACGTATCAAATGAAACCCCTTGAATGGTACGCCAGGAGCCTGTCTATATCCTATAGGATAAAGACAGGGGACCAGTCTACTACATGACCCTCTCAAGTGGGTCATTGGTCACTCAGTGCTATTTCTGACATGATTTGACCCATGGTCTGTGGATGACTGTACCGTTGTGGTTGATTGTACCTAAACAGACGTGACGACAGGCGTGATGCCAGACGACTGACAAAATGTAACCCCTTACACTTTAGTGGCTATTGGCCTTGTTTAGGGAGACTGACAGTAAATACCAAAAAAAAAAAAAAAAAAAAAAACGTATGATATTTTCGACGTGAGTTGACAGCGCACCATGTAACAGACGTTGCATAGTCACTAATGTAACGTTACTCATGTTATTTCTGATGTGAGTTAACCGTACCATTGTTACTGACAGCGCAGTGACGCCTTTGGTGTCAACACACGTTACATGGCCACTCATGTAACGTCACTTATATTTCCAACGTGAGTTGATTGTGCTATCGTGAATACTAACAGCGCAGTGACGTATTTTGTGTCGACAGACATTACCTGGTCATCTTCTGGTTTTTCTCACACTCACAGAGTTCAATCCTCTTGGTGTGCCAGTGACATCTTATTGTTCATCCATGAATAAATAACACAGTTCATGAATTATACAAATTAATTTACCATTTGGCATTCTGCCAAAACACCCGCTGATCAAATCCTCGTATCATTTAGACCGGCAATTACTAAAATGCCTGAAATCACACCAAACACGATAAGAAGAGTGCGTACCGATCAGCGGGCCTAATTAAAAACGAATTATGCTGTAAGTGGCACATACACAACGGATGTCGTCAGTCACCGAGCCCTTGATAGAGCCAGGGATCGGTATATCATTAGAATTAATTGCAAAATTGGATTGGCTACCCGTCGTCATTTACCGCCAAAACGGATCCCTGATCCGGGAGAAAATGGCGATTGGTAAATTAATCAGGATGATAACTTATAATACTATGTAAAACGCGCTGTAATCAGTTTTAGCTTGCAGCGTTCCGGCAAGAGTGCGTTGACCGCCGTAATTCTTGAGTTCTTTTTTCCCCAAACTAAGATTGTCCGTGAAGTGTGGGATTCATATCTCAGGGGCGGATTCAAAATGGCTGAAGGAGGTGGGGAGGCTTTGCAAGAACGGGAGCACACTGCCATAAAAAGGGGACACACAAAATGATTAAGGGGGTGACTTAACCCCCCCCCCCCTCGCCCCTCCCTCGACCCACCAATGCCAATTTAATACTATGCTACTACTAATATGGATTTATAATGCGTACGCATTCACCAAACTGTAGTGCTTGAGGCACTTAACTTCATTAGGCCTGCTCATAAATATTCCTAAAACCATCTCAGCTCCCTTGGGAGTATTCAGCTATTTGAAACATAGACTGTTTGCAGTACAGGAACAATGAAATAGATTTCAGAACAATCAATCGTCAGACAAACGTACTGTTTTGTATCTCTTTTGTGGTCAAGCGAGAAGCTTGACCACAGGTTTCATCCAGCCCCTCCACAAACCCTCATCAACACGGTCACAGTCAGGATTCGAACCCCTTTCTGACGACTCAGCCATCAGAACACAAGTCCGGTGCATTAAACCGCTAGGCCATGGCACTCCACGAGATTCAGAATGTGAGGAAAACATCGTGTTTTTTTGTCTGAATCGACTGTTTGAATTATATTTACCTTTCTGGGAACATAAATATTCAAAAGTTCATTTGAAATTCTTACAGTGACAATATAGAAATGTGATAGGCCTTTGCCTTTAAATCTTTACCCAGTTTTAATTATTCTTTATACTAAAATTAATGTCCTAGTCTTCTAAACCAATAAAAAAATCAAAAGGTGTTTGATACCATCATCGACTTAAATTTTACACCACATTAACAAGTAGGAAGGTACAACATTCTGTAATGAAATTCTGGTGACGCCTTAAAAACGTTTCCCGTGTTTTTGTGAACATTAATAGAAAGGAAAACAAATACTTTGAAATGAGATATTTCACCAAAAAGTTGTCAGAAGATTGGTTTTACAGTAACAAATTAATTTATGACGGGAAATACTATACTGTTAAACCATGCTTCGTAGGATCATTTTGAGAAATGTTTCACTTTAAAGCAATGTTCCTTTTTTATTTTTTTATTTTTTATTTTTTTTATTTACTGTCAGTCACCCCAAACAAGGCCAAAAAGCCACTAGAGTGGAAGGGGTTACATTTGCGATAACATCCACCATTTAAGCAAGATTACATTTGTTGATATTTTTCTTAAACCTAATTAGATCGTAAGTTGGTGGAAAACAATCAGCAGCAGTGGCGCACCCAAGGGGGGTGGCTTGGGGGGCTCGAGCCCCCCCCCCAAGGGCCCGCTGATGTTTTTTTTTTTTTTTAAAGAAGGAGCCAGGATAGAGAGCAAAATCTGAGCCCAAGTCTTGTCTACAGAGGAGTTCGGCAAGGAGTATAGGGCAGTGGTACAAGGGATGGGGACTCAGGAGACTCAAGCTCCCCTCCAAAAGTTTTCCATTTATTCCACTCACTATTATATTTTACGGCGTTGCGTATGCATGTGCATGTAAGCTTGAAGGGCCACCAGTATATATAACAAGCATTTTTACACATTCTCTCCCCGCCATGGTGCACCCTGATCAGGGAGCAGCTTTACTTAATTTTATTTTCATTTTCTGTTGTCCGTTTCTCTTGTTGAGGTCGTTGACTGTCGTTGAGGTTACTCGTAAAATTTAAACACGCCCGCATTATAATCAACTCCTTTCCAGTTTGTACACAATGACCCAGGATTGGGTTTTAATTTACAAAGATTATGTGACACTCTTTTAGCAAACACCGATTGGATAATATTGGGATTTGGTTTTGCCGCCAAATTCGTGTTTGAAAAAATTTAGCTCCGCCCGGAATGATCACAAACTTTACGTCCACGCAATGAAAGTATTTAACTATAGAAATCTTGCAGACGAAACAAGCTCAAGTTCTTTACATCAAGAGGAGGAAATTATATGGAAGGTAAAACCCTACGAGTCCGAATCATGCCATAATGTCTTCTTTTTATGACTAGAAACCACCAGGAAACATTTAACATGTGCCGTAGGTTCACTGACGAGCACGACTAGGGACATGGCTGCAGCCGCGCCAGCGGTTATGGTTTGGGTCAGCCATGTCTCTCCCCCATATTGGATTTCAAATAAAAATATTTTGAGCCCCCCCCCCCCCCAATCAAATCCTGGGTGCGCCACTGATCAGCAGGAAGGTCGTTCCATTGTAATGCTGTTTCAGGGAAGAAGCTATCCAAATGGAACTTACTCTTGATTTTGGGGAGTCGAAGATAGTGAGGGTGTTCACCTGCTTGTTTAGCAAAACGAGTAACACGAGAGAAATCCCTGCGCTTAGGTACCAACTCATGTAGCTCAGCAGAACAATCCCCGTAGTAATAACGGTAGAACAGTGAAAGGCTGGCTACATTCCTACGATGTGAGAGAGGTTGAAGGGAGGAAAAAAGCTCCTCACCAACTAGTCCCTTGATGCGGTGTTGCAGTCTATCAAGAACATATAGTGATGCTTTGGAGGCACCTGTC